>CAXIES010000193.1:0-15000 GCA_964023965.1 Melinopterus prodromus
TTCGGCAATGTCCCGAGTTCCACTGTATTACCCGTACACTTACTGTTCTCCTGATACCTCCAATCTCAATTTCAGGTGTTTCCTTCAAATTTTCGACGCCCTGGAACGTCGAATTCGCCCAGACGGGAGTCCCGTGACGCACTGAAACTTCCTAGATACTTCAGAGGAATCTCGACGCACAACGTCGCGACGTCTCCAGGACCGGAAGTGGTCCAGAAGAGGCACAGGCAGCCGAAAACCACTGCACGCGGTCACCACGTGGCACCACGTGGTTCAATAAACGCCCGTATCTCGTTAATTGCACTGATTAGCACTGACACAATAATAACCAAAATTAGCCTCCAATCACATAAACCGCTTAAGCACCAAAAACAAACTTTATCTACAAAACGCACACTGGAAACAATGATAATTAGTTTATATGCCGCAGGTTCACACGGAGCACCAAATACACGTCCACACTGTCTCGCTGCTAGATAGAGAGTGAGGGACAGTGTAGGTAGGGACAGTGGGAATCTCGTTAATCCATTCATGCGCGTCACTAATTAGATGACGAGGCATTTGGCTAGTGGGGGCGCGCTTTTTTTTTCCAGCACGTGTTCCGGGGTTTCATGATATGCCCCCCGTGGCACTGCGCCGCATAACAGGTGCGACGCGGGTCGCCCTCCGCCTAGTGCCTGTGAAAACAGGACCGATTGGCCACCTAGTGGCAGAAAAGACAAATGCCTTACGAATAACAGGTAGGGAAGAAACTTAAAATTGTAAAAGGGACACAACACAGAATATGACAAAGGACAAAACCAAAAGGTGGGAAAAAAAAAGAAAGCACAAACACTCTCCGGATGTCAAAATCGGGTGGTCATAGTCGGGGTCGTCGAAATCGGGGTTGTCACAATCGGGGTTTGTCAGAATCGGGTGTCAAATCAGGGGTTACCTATCACGGCGACCCTCGAGACGGCGGCGGTGCACGGTGCGCATGAACTCAGCGTGAATTATCACGCTGCCACCGATGGCGTTGAGAATCAGGGATTCTATCTCCCCCGCCGAGAGGGACAGGTCTTCCACTATGGAGGAGTTCAGCGGACACCATGTCCCTCTTGCACCGATGACTAGAGCGCGCGTCTCGAGTTGCTTGCCCGGGAATGCCCTCTGGAGGCCCTCCAGACAAGCCGGTGCGCCGTAATAGTCTGTCTTGGCCAGGTATGCTTCTGATAGAAGCCTGGGTCCTTCCCACACCACGGTAACGTCGCAGACAATTGCCCTCTCGCCGTTGCAAAACACCAAATCGGGTTTGCGAAGGGCTCCGTCCGTCGTACGAATGTGGGGCTCCTCCTGCACCACCCATCCCTTGCGCTCCGCTATTTGGCGGAGGCGGCGGGCGACGCGATCGTGGCGCCGGATGCGGTGCCAATGCGTTAAAGGGCATTTCTGCAGGACGTGTGAAAGCGATTCCACGTTCGCCCTGCATGCCCTGCACCGCCGTTCCTCCGGGGGATTGGATGGAATACCCTTGGTGGGCAGGAGGTTAGCCCGCAGCTGGACGGCTGCAACGTAGTCCCGAGCGGACCAATACCGCGGCGGGTTTCGGACCCAATTGCTGCCCGCCCCACAACGCTCGCCTTGCCGGAGCCCGTTGCCAGAATAGCCATCCTGGAGCCGAGTGCTCCAGTGGTCGTGTATGGCGCGTTTGTTGCTACCATACGCAGTGGTCCACCGGACTAGTCGCTCGTAAAGCCTTTCGGTTTTATCGAGCGACATCACCACCGCGGTCAACGGGTCGGCTGTCATGGCGATGTTGGTCATCCGACTCCTCATGATTGCGGGAACGTGGGAGTTAAGAGAAAGAATTCCCAAACCCCCACCCCGCGGAGGAGCGTGAATGACGGCGTCCGCTGTTGTTCGCGGCAGATGTAACATCTGGCGGACAGCAATGCGTATAAGCCGGTCTGCACCGCGCAATTGCTTGCGGGTGAGTCGGGGCGTCTGAAGATGGTGGATGAGCCGGGGAATCAAGTACGTGCGCACAAGCTCCACTTTCTGAGATGGTTTCAGTGGAGCTTTCTTGATGCGGTCGAGTGTAGACGATATCTCCCCAAGACCGGGGGCGGTACAACCCATGTAGTTGTACCTACCACCCAAGTACTTGAAGAGATCGGCCGGGCCAAGTTGCTTCAGGGGTTCGCCAGAGGCGAAGAACCTAGCCCTGGTATGTGAGTAAAGCTGCTTCTTGCCCGGCACTACTGCGACGGAGAGGGCCGCACTCTTAGTTGGATTAAGAGCAAGCCCCCTCGCGTTAAAAAACTCGACCGCTCGGCGCAACGTACCTCTGGCGGCCTCGATGGAAGGATCGAGCAGCAGAAGGTCGTCGGCATAGCCTAAGACCCTCACCGTCGACTCGCCGATCGGAATGCCTCCCTCCATGGCTTCGAGACCAGAGATCAATTCATCCAGTACTAAATTAAATAGTACTGGAGAAAGCGGATCGCCTTGTTTCACACCGCGGGTAATGGAAATGGGCTCGGTGGTAAGCCCACCCGCGGTAACGACGGTGAAGGCGTCCGCATATTGATCCCTGATCAGTCTCCTTGTTCGCTCGTCAACCCGAAACCGCTCGAGTGCTCTGTCGATGGAGTAATGCGAGACCGTGTCAAAGGCCTTCCTCAAATCGAGGGATAGCACATTGTACGGTCTCGCGGCCGCGCGCCGTTCCTTGATGACGGCCTCCAACGACAGGGTGTTCAAGAGCACTCCATCCACGGGGCGAAAGCCGCGTTGGTGCGGATGAATGGGAAGACGAGCTAGGCGCAATGCCAGGAGACTATTGTAAAGCCTACTCACCATGGAGGCGATCGTGATTGGCCGCCAGTTGTCTATGTTACGAGCATCCCCGCCCTTAGGAATTAGCACCGTGCGGTGTTCCTTCAGACGCCCAGGAACGATTCCGGTCGCGGTGATGAGGTTCAAAAATAGAACTAAACTTCTGACCGGGAAACGATGGAGTTGTTCCTGGGTGACTCTGTCTGGTCCGGGTGCGGTGGCCTTCATCCTGCGAATTCCCGCCCTAACGTCAGCCACAGTGAAGGGGGCATAAGTAGGCACATCGTGGTCCTTATAGGACCAGATGGCCTGGAGGTCGAGTGGGGAACCGGAAGAGAACAAAGTTCTGTACCGGCCCTTAATCTCCTCGATTGGTGGACACTGGGCGGGAGAGATGAAATCTGTCCCGTCGAGGATGTGCCTAGCCAACCGCTTGCGACTCAGCTCATACATCCGCTGAGCGGCCTTGTATCGGAGCGCGCGGTTGGCGGTCTCTCCAGTGACACCATCGGGAGCCTCCCCCCTTGTACTGCCGGCTGACCCTCCCGGGATGACCTTCGGGAAACAGGAATCGAGCCACCTGTCGAGGGCGGGACGGACCTCGGCGGAGAACGGACGCCCCTTTACCGCCACCGCAGCCTCATAGAGGAGGAGATCCTCGTCAGTCCAGTCGTCATGCTGACGCACCAAGGCGGAAATGTACTCCCAGACTGGGTCCGCGCCTGGGCGATGCGGCGTCGACAACGGAGGGGGAGATGGAGGATCGGCCGGCGGAGATCCCAGAATGGGATCCGCAACGGCCACGGCGGGAAGCGGAGAGGCGGGGACTGGAACAGTCCCCGCCCCAACCTGCTCCACATGAGACCCCCTCCGGCTTCGCACCACAGTCTCAGCGACTGGACGACGCGGCCGCGGACGGAGACGACGCGGCGACGGAGGAGCGGGCGGGTGCACTGGCGATGACTGGCCAGGCAAGGGAGCCTCTTCCTCGACAATGGTAGGAGCCGGTACCCGAGGGAACGGATCGAACGCTTCCTCTACCAGCTCCACCTGAGGCTCCTGCATACCGCAGTCCTCCTCCTCAATCTCCTCAATGACGTCTCTATTTTGAGGCTGCTCAGGGGCCCGCAGGGAACCTAGGAGCTCTCTGTAATCCGCCAGACGACGCCTGGATTTAATGGCCTCCTGCGTCCGGTTGGGGAAGAGGCCGACTAAGTGTGAATTTATAAATCTGCCGGTGAACTTGGCCTCTTCCCTCGCCATCCGCAGTACCTCTTCGTCGGTCCATGCGTTGCCCCTGAAGGAAATCCGGTTTTCCGCCTGCTCCTCCAGGTCGTGGTTCCACTCCACTGGATGAGCAATGCGGATGTGTTGACGCATGCCGGCGTAGGTGTCAAAGTCCTCTCTGTCGCAGAATGGACACTTGGTGCTAACATTAGCACCGCGACAGTAACGCCGGCGAACATGTTGACGGATGCCCTCATCGGTGGCGAAGTTCTTCCCGCATACACAAACCGGCATGACGACGAAAAGTGGGTGGAGACGAGCTGGGACCCGGAATGGTTCTCGAGCCCCAATAAAAAAAGAACGGAAAACAAGTACTCGCCTCGAAACACACTCCGAAGAGCTAAAATAACAGCTGCGGTCGGCCCAAGAAGAACTCTAGAGGGGGCCCGAAGTCGCCAACCTGAAGCACCCAAACAGGGGACCAAAATAAGTACCCTGCCGGAAAAAGAAGGTTGGGACACGGACACACCCCTGCTAGAGAAAACCGCGAAAAACGGGTTTAATTAACCGCCCACACCACAGACGACCGCGGGAAAGACGCGGACCGAAGCGTGGGGCATGGCCGAGGATGGTGGAAGGCGAAGAGTTGGGCCGACACGGGAGTGTGAAGAGTTACTCCCGCCGTTTACCCGCGCTTGCTTGAATTTCTTCACGTTGACATTCAGAGCACTGGGCAGAAATCACATTGCGTCAACACCCGCAGGGGCCATCGCAATGCTTTGTTTTAATTAGACAGTCGGATTCCCCCAGTCCGTGCCAGTTCTGAGCTGATCGTTGAATGGCGGCCGAAGAGGACACCGGCCAGGAGCGAACCCCCGACCGGGCCTCGCAGCAAGGAAGTTCCGCGGGAGGCCAAGGCACGGGACCGAGCTCGGATCCGGTCGCCGAAACGACTTTTACCTCGCCCAGGCCCGGCACGTCAGCCGATACCCGCTTCCCGACCAAGCCCGACGCGCCCCGATCCTCAGAGCCAATCCTTATCCCGAAGTTACGGATCCAATTTGCCGACTTCCCTTACCTACATTATTCTATCGACTAGAGGCTGTTCACCTTGGAGACCTGCTGCGGATATGGGTACGAACCGGCGCGACACCTACCGTGGCCCTCTCCTGGATTTTCAAGGTCCGAGGGGAAGATCCGGACACCGCCGCAACTGCGGTGCTCTTCGCGCTCCAAACCATATCTCCCTGCTAGAGGATTCCATGGAACTCGAGCGCTTATGCAGAAAAGAAAACTCTTCCCGGATCTCCCGACGGCGTCTCCAGGTCATTTTGGGTTGCCCCGACGAACACTCTTTCGAGGGCCCGACTTAATTACGGTTCCGCTGCCGGGTTCCGGAATAGGAACCGGATTCCCTTTCGCCCGACGGGTGTGTGCCTCTTTATGCACGTACGGCGCCGGCATACTCGCGGCTGGAACCGCTAAGATCGGCGCGCGCGGCCAATAATGCCGCGGCCTCACTGCTCGTCATGACCGCTGCGCGTCGCGTGTCGACGTCGCGCGCGGGGAATCATCGTTCGCGTGATGGCGCGGTCGCGCTCGCGCTCCCGTCGCTCTGTGCGCGCGCGTCCGGCGGCGGATGATACCGGCGGACCGAGGAACCGAGCCGCTTGAAGCGGCGGTTCCGGTCCTCCTCCATCCTAACCTCCGGTGCGTGCGAGAGCGATCGAGAGTCCGCGTGCGCGTCTCCTGCGCCCAGGAACGAGACTCGACCCCCGCTGCGACGGTTCGACGACGACGACGACGACAGGGACGACGAAGGAGCCGCAGCTGGCGCGCGCGCTCGATCGAAGGTTCCGTCTTACGTCACGGACGCGTCCGCCGTACTACTACGCAAACGTAGATACACCAACATCAACATCGGCTTTCGCCTAGGGCTTAGGATCGACTGACTCGTGTGCAACGGCTGTTCACACGAAACCCTTCTCCACGTCAGTCCTCCAGGGCCTCGCTGGAGTATTTGCTACTACCACCAAGATCTGCACCGACGGCGGCTCCAGACGGGCTCACGCCCTGTCCTTCTGCGCACACCGCCGCGACCCTCCTACTCGTCAGGGCTTCATGACGCCGGTCCGCGAGGACCGCGTCTCACATGCCGCTGACGGCCGAGTATAAGCACGACGCTTCAGCGCCATCCATTTTCAGGGCTAGTAACTTCGGCAGGTGAGTTGTTACACACTCCTTGGCGGATTCCGACTTCCATGGCCACCGTCCTGCTGTCTTAAGTTACCAACGCCTTTCATGGTATCCCATAAGCGTCGATTTGGGCGCTTTAACTCGGCGTTTGGTTCATCCCACAGCGCCAGTTCTGCTTACCAAAAGTGGCCCACTTGGCACTCTGATCCGATATCTCGCGGCTTCACAGTTTAAGCAAGCCGGAGATCTCACCCATTTAAAGTTTGAGAATAGGTTGAGGTCGTTTCGACCCCAATGCCTCTAATCATTCGCTTTACCGAATGAGACTCGCACGCGGCGAGCGCCAGCTATCCTGAGGGAAACTTCGGAGGGAACCAGCTACTAGATGGTTCGATTAGTCTTTCGCCCCTATACCCAGTTCCGACGATCGATTTGCACGTCAGAATCGCTACGGACCTCCATCAGGGTTTCCCCTGACTTCGTCCTGACCAGGCATAGTTCACCATCTTTCGGGTCCCAGCGTGTACGCTCTGGGTGCGCCTCTTCTCGCGATGAGAACGAGACGCCCCGGGAGTGCGGGGCCGGTCCGTGAGCCGGCCCATCCTCCCTCGGTTCGCGCGAGGCGAACCTTCACTTTCATTGCGCCTTTAGGTTTAGTTTAGTCCCAATGACTCGCGCACATGCTAGACTCCTTGGTCCGTGTTTCAAGACGGGTCCTGAAAGTACCCAAAGCTATAGCGCCGTGGACTGGCGTGTGCAGGGTCTGTCCGAGGACAACGCCGCCAACAGCCGGGCGGGCCCGGATCCGGCGCTAGGTCCGGATGCCAGGTTTGCCGTCCGCGCTTGCGACGTGCCGGACGCGAACAAGTCGCGGCCCCGCGCCATAGTTTTACCGTCGGTCGGGCCGGCCGGGACACCGCGGGTCCGAACGCACCGAGGTGCGCGCGGGCTCCACCGCGGGCCTTAGGCCGACGCCCAACGGGTCACGACGTCCTACAGGAGGAGAAGTGCACGCGTTCGGAGTCCGACGGCCACGGGCGGCGCGCGCGGCGCGAACGCCACGCGTCGCAACGCCCGTTGCTCGCGAACTTTCCGAGAGACGCGTCTGAATCTCCCCTTTCGACCTTTCGGGTTTCTCAGGTTTACCCCTGAACGGTTTCACGTACTCTTGAACTCTCTCTTCAAAGTTCTTTTCAACTTTCCCTCACGGTACTTGTTCGCTATCGGTCTCGTGGTAATATTTAGCCTTAGATGGAGTTTACCACCCACTTAGGGCTGCACTCTCAAGCAACCCGACTCTGAGGAGAGACCCTCCCGCGGCATGCGGCGGCCAGCTACGGGCCTGGCACCCTCTCTGGGTAAGTGGCCCCGTTCAAGAAGGACTTGGGCGCGCCGCGCTACCTCGGGATAACGGATCCTCCCTAACACCACATTTCCCGGCGTCCGTCTCCGGACGCGGGATTCGGTGCTGGGCTCTTCCCTGTTCGCTCGCCGCTACTAAGGGAATCCTAGTTAGTTTCTTTTCCTCCGCTTAGTAATATGCTTAAATTCAGCGGGTAGTCTCACCTGCTCTGAGGTCGCGTTCATTGGTTTCTTTCGATAGCCGACAGGCCGCGTAGGCAACGGGATCCTTCGGGCTAAACGCGCGCGATCGGACGTCGGACGAATACCTCGCGCCGCCCCGGACGAATCTCGGTGGCGGGGGGATTCACACTCGGACACGTCGACCGGCGCGTCGCCCGGGCATCGTTTACCGGTACGCGGATGGCGGTCGGCTCGAATGATTATATCGTTCGATAGTTTAAAGCGACGCGTTAGCGCGCCGCCCCGACGTCGAGCGCGATGGCGCGCTCGCGGTATCGGGGGGCGGCTCGTGCGCGAGCGCTCAGATTCTTGCCTCGGCGGCCGTCCGCTTTTCGCGCTTGACCGACGCCCCGTACGTACGGCGCGCGTTCCGCTCACACGATTGGGAGCGTGTACTGCGCGCGCGCACCACATGGGGGGGCCTTCGCGTTATCGGCGGTACGCCGACCCGGCAGTCGTGGAAATTGAAACGACCCTCAGCCAGGAGTGGTCCAGGAACAGTATCCGAGGACCGCAATGTGCGTTCGAAATGTCGATGTTCAAGTGTCCTGCAGTTCACAAGTTGACGCGCAATTAGCTGCGTTCTTCATCGACCCACGAGCCAAGTGATCCACCGTTCAGGGTAATCTTTCATACAGTTAACCAGCGACTCTCTGTCCGCGGTACTGCGTTTAATCGGTTTTACACTTACGCAAAGTTTTGCACGCTTACACGTTGCTAGAACGAGAGGTGTTTGACTTCGCAGAGCGGACGTAAAGTCCGAGACGCGTTCGTCCTGCGCGGCTCCCGTACTCAGATCGCTCCCCCCTTTCGAGGGGCGCGCGGTACGCGGGGACGAACGTTCCGTTAGTCAGGCGAATATCCTTCGACCACCTTCGGGCGGTGCGAGCACCTTTGCGCGCAGTCTTCGTCTTTATTAATCTGCGACGCGGACCGACGTCGGTCGTACACGACATGACCGACCGGACCATCCGCCGCGCTCCGCCGGCGTGCCACTGCACCTCCGACAAGGGAGGCCGGGGCCGGATTCGGGGCGCTGGGGTCCGGCGGCCGCTATACGACCGCGACGACGGCGCGACGCACTCGTCTTTATCAATCTACGCTGCGGGCCGACGTCGGTCGTACACGACATGACCGACCGGACCGTCCGCCGCGCTCCGCCGGCGTGCCACTGAACCTCCGACAAGGGAGGCCGGGGCCGGATTCGGGGCGCTGGGGTCCGGCGGCCGCTATACGACCGCGACGACGGCGCGACGCACTCGTCTTCATTAATTTACGCTGCGGACCGACGTCGGTCGTACACGACATGACCGACCGGACCGTCCGCCGCGCTCCGCCGGCGTTCCTCTGCACCTCCGACAAGGGAGGCCGGGGCCGGTTTCGGGGCGCTGGGGTCCGGCGGCCGCTATACGACCGCGACGACGGCGCGACGCACGACGACAAGACTGGGACGCGCGCATTAGCTCGCTGTGCCCTGACCGTCGGGGCCGGCGGGAGCGTCGCATTCACCCGTGGTTGTGACACTTAAAAACTCAAACTCCGAGGCGCGGAGCGCCGAGCCGGCTGCGCGGTGGCTGCCGGCGGCGCTTTTACGTACGCAGTATCTCTCGGCCTGAGCGGCACGGGGGGCGCTCTCGTCATCGGACCTCTCGACTAGGTACCTGACTTCCGGCGTGCCGACCCTCGCGGGTCGGCCGACGCCTCGGACTTCGTTAGTCCTTAACAGTTCGAATCAGTTCGACCGGCGCTCGTACGGCCGACGCGACCGCCGTCGTAGACGTGGTCGGCCGAGGGCGCCATTAATATTCATTCATTATTAATATCGATCCGTGCATCGTATTAATTAATTGTACGTAATGTTTTATAAACATTCGTTAATGATCCTTCCGCAGGTTCACCTACGGAAACCTTGTTACGACTTTTACTTCCTCTAAATGATCAAGTTTGGTCATCTTCCCAGCATCATCGGCGACGTCGAAACGCCACCGCGCACCGGTCCGAAGACCTCACTAAATCATTCAATCGGTAGTAGCGACGGGCGGTGTGTACAAAGGGCAGGGACGTAATCAACGCGAGCTTATGACTCGCGCTTACTGGGAATTCCTCGTTCATGGGGAACAATTGCAAGCCCCAATCCCTAGCACGAAGGAGGTTCAGCGGGTTACCCGGGCCGTTCGGCCAGGGAAGACACGCTGATTCCTTCAGTGTAGCGCGCGTGCGGCCCAGAACATCTAAGGGCATTACAGACCTGTTATTGCTCAATCTCGTGCGGCTAGAAGCCGCCTGTCCCTCTAAGAAGAATTAATTGTACGCCGACAGTAAAAATCGCGCACGACCGCGACGCGAGCGCCGGGTCGGCGGACCTTTGAGATGTCGAAAATACGCCTAGTTAGCAGGCTAGAGTCTCGTTCGTTATCGGAATTAACCAGACAAATCGCTCCACCAACTAAGAACGGCCATGCACCACCACCCACCGAATCAAGAAAGAGCTCTCAATCTGTCAATCCTTCCGGTGTCCGGGCCTGGTGAGGTTTCCCGTGTTGAGTCAAATTAAGCCGCAGGCTCCACTCCTGGTGGTGCCCTTCCGTCAATTCCTTTAAGTTTCAGCTTTGCAACCATACTTCCCCCGGAACCCAAAAGCTTTGGTTTCCCGGAAGCTGCCCGCCGAGTCATCGGAGGAACGTCGGCGGATCGCTAGCTGGCATCGTTTATGGTTAGAACTAGGGCGGTATCTGATCGCCTTCGAACCTCTAACTTTCGTTCTTGATCAATGAAAGCGTTTTTGGCAAATGCTTTCGCTTCTGTCCGTCTTGCGACGATCCAAGAATTTCACCTCTAACGTCGCAATACGAATGCCCCCATCCGTTCCTATTAATCATTACCTCGGGGTTCCGAAAACCAACAAAATAGAACCGAGGTCCTATTCCATTATTCCATGCACACAGTATTCAGGCGAAATTTTAGCCTGCTTTAAGCACTCTAATTTGTTCAAAGTAAACGTGCCGGCCCACCTCGACACTCAATGAAGAGCACCGCGGTGGGATTGAGATTGGGCCGCCCCGAGAGGCTAAGCCCACCGGCAGGACGTCCCGCGGACACGCCAGTTAACACCGCGAGCGATGAACCGGCGGCGCGGGACACAAATTCGACTACGAGCTTTTTAACCGCAACAACTTTAATATACGCTATTGGAGCTGGAATTACCGCGGCTGCTGGCACCAGACTTGCCCTCCAATTGATCCTCGTTAAAGGGTTTAGAGTGTACTCATTCCGATTACGGGGCCTCGGATGAGTCCCGTATCGTTATTTTTCGTCACTACCTCCCCGTGCCGGGAGTGGGTAATTTGCGCGCCTGCTGCCTTCCTTGGATGTGGTAGCCGTTTCTCAGGCTCCCTCTCCGGAATCGAACCCTGATTCCCCGTTACCCGTTACAACCATGGTAGGCGCAGAACCTACCATCGACAGTTGATAAGGCAGACATTTGAAAGATGCGTCGCCGGTGCGAGACCGTGCGATCAGCAAAAAGTTATTCAGAGTCACCAAGGTGTACGACGACGGGCGAACCCGACGCCGATTGGTTTTGATCTAATAAAAGCGCTCCTTCCGTCTCCGGTCGGAGCTCTGTTTGCATGTATTAGCTCTAGAATTACCACAGTTATCCAAGTAAATGTGGGTACGATCTAAGGAACCATAACTGATTTAATGAGCCTTTCGCGGTTTCACCTTAATTTGGCTTGTACTGAGACATGCATGGCTTAATCTTTGAGACAAGCATATGACTACTGGCAGGATCAACCAGGGAGCTGTCACCCGTCCGCGGCCACGTTCGGAAGACGCGCACCGATGGTAACGCGCCGACCTGGCGTAACGCAGATCGAGAGAACAGTCGCACCTCCGGCGAGCCGAGGGCGGAGCAGAATCGTCACGCCGCTGCGAGAGCGGCGGCGGTCTGTCTTCTCGCCCGGCCCGGAAGTATACTACTACATATTACAATATATAGCAAAAACTGACCGTGTCGAAATCAGTCGGCAGCGACGAGCGCGCGCCGACCACACATTTCACGCACAGTGGAGCAGGATGCGCCGACGTCGAAATAGGACGACGTTTACTTGACGACATGACCGCCCGCAGCAGTTCTAAAGAGAATAATTTATAACGCGGAATCTCGTCCGCGAACGGCTTCAACATTCCCAGAAACACCCTTCGCTAGATTGAAAGCGACATGGTACGCGGTCTGAGCGCGCGTTTCGGAAAACTGTCGTGCCGCGCTCTCACGCTCGGTACGAGGCGAGTCGTTGCATATTTGTGGACGACGTCCAGAGGACGCCTCCGAGATTTAAGTGCGCCCGCATAAGGTGTACAACGCTAACTGCGAAAGTCAGCGTCGTCCGCGGGCATGCTGTGGCAATCGCTAATGTTACGGTTACGAGCGCTTGGCGGCGATATGTGGGAACGCAACCTTTCGGTTAAACCGCACAGCGTCAATTAAAACTCTCGTCTCTAATGGCGAACGCCGGTTCTTCGCGAACGAAGCTTACCGAGGCGCTCTCTAGCCACCAGCAGATCAAAGTCAACAACGCGTGCGGCCCGGCAGGGAGCATCTTTATCGTTTACTAATACCAAGACTGTCGACTCGTCGCAACTAAACGGGATCGAGCGGAACCGGACGGCGTTAGCCGTCGCGGACTCACCTCTCCCTATATAAGCGCAACGGACCGAGTACGGGTTGCGAAACGCTAGTACGGGTCGCTCCCGGCTCGCTCGAACGGATACCGCCGACGCTCGCGCGGACTTATCGCACTTTTCGCCTTGGTCCCCGTCCGGGTCGAGTTCGAAATTTTGGAAATATTTTTTTTTTGAAAATTTTTTTTTTTTTTGGAAATTTTTTTTTCTTTCAAATGTTCTCTCCGGCGCTCTCTGCTAAATTTTTGGATTTTTTTTTTTGAAAATTTTTTTTTCTTTCAAAAGTTCCGTCCAGCGCTCCCTGCTGAAATTTTTGGATTTTGGAAATTTTGTCTTTCGGGTGGCGCTGGATGTCGATCGAGCGCGCCGCCGTAGTCCAGCCGACCGCCCGCGCGCCGTCGCCGGCCGGGTAGCGCTCGGTACATTTCGCCCCGCTCGACGACGGGAGACTCGCGCTGTCGATCGAGCGCGCCGCCGGAGTCCAGCCGACCGCCCGCGCGCCGTCGCCGGCCGGGTAGCGCTCGGTACATTTCGCCCCGCTCGACGACGGGAGACTCGCGCTGTCGATCGAGCGCGCCGCCGGAGTCCAGCCGACCGCCCGCGCGCCGTCGCCGGCCGGGTAGCGCTCGGTAGATTTCGCCCCGCTCGACGACGGGAGACCCGCGCTGTCGATCGAGCGCGCCGCCGGAGTCCAGCCGACCGCGCTCGCGCCGTCAACGGCCCCATAAAAGATTTTCTTGAAATTTTCTTTTTCGCCTATAAGTCCCGGCCAGCGCTCTCTGCAAAATTTCAGAAATTTTTTTTTTTGAAAAATTTTTTTTTTGAAAATTTTTTTTTCTTTCAAAAGTTCCGTCCAGCGCTCTCTGCTGAAATTTTTGGATTTTGGAAATTTTGTCTTTCGGGTGGCGCTGGATGTCGATCGAGCGCGCCGCCGTAGTCCAGCCGACCGCCCGCGCGCCGTCGCCGGCCGGGTAGCGCTCGGTACATTTCGCCCCGCTCGACGACGGGAGACTCGCGCTGTCGATCGAGCGCGCCGCCGGAGTCCAGCCGACCGCCCGCGCGCCGTCGCCGGCCGGGTAGCGCTCGGTAGATTTCGCCCCGCTCGACGACGGGAGACCCGCGCTGTCGATCGAGCGCGCCGCCGGAGTCCAGCCGACAGCCCGCGCGCCGTCGCCGGCCGGGTAGCGCTCGGTACATTTCGCCCCGCTCGACGACGGGAGACCCGCGCTGTCGATCGAGCGCGCCGCCGGAGTCCAGCCGACCGCGCTCGCGCCGTCAACGGCCCCATAAAAGATTTTCTTGAAATTTTCTTTTTCGCCTATAAGTCCCGGCCAGCGCTCTCTGCAAAATTTCAGAAATTTTTTTTTTTGAAAAATTTTTTTTTTGAAAAATTTTTTTTTCTTTCAAAAGTTCCGTCCAGCGCTCTCTGCTGAAATTTTTGAAATTTTTTGTCTTCGAGCGGGGAAATATACCGATCGCCACCCGTCCGTCGGCGCGGAGCGGGAGTAGAGAGCGCTCACCGGGCGGCCGGCCTGTTAGCGCTCTCTACTCCCGCTCGCCGCCGACGGACGGGTGACGATCGATAAATTTGTCGACCCGACGACGGCCGCCCGGTTAGCGTTCTCTACTCCCGCTCGCCGCCGACGGACGGGTGACGATCGATAAATTTGTCGACCCGATGACGGCCGCCCGGTTAGCGTTCTCTACTCCCGCTCGCCGCCGACGGACGGGTGACGATCGATAAATTTGTCGACAGGCCGCAGGGTAGGGCGGTTTCGCTCTACTCCCTCTCGTTGATTTGTCGACAGGCCGCAGGGTCGGGCGGTTTTGCTCTACTCCCTCTCGTTTTCGTTATCAAAACGAGAGGGAGTAGAGCGAGAGCGCCCTACCCTGCGGCCTGTCGACAAATCAACGAGAGGGAGTAGAGCGAAACCGCCTTACCCTGCGGCCTGTCGACAAGTCAACGAGAGGGAGTAGAGCGAAACCGCCCTACCCTGCGGCCTGTCGACAAATCAACGAGAGGGAGTAGAGCGAAACCACCTTACCCTGCGGCCTGTCGACAAATCAATGAGAGGGAGTAGAGCGAAACCACCTTACCCTGCGGCCTGTCAACAAATCAACGAGAGGGAGTAGAGCGAAACCACCTTACCCTGCGGCCTGTCGACAAATTTATCGAGCGACAAATATTTTTTGGTTGCGCTTGTTTTCTGGGTCACTCGTGTGTGGGAGGAGCCTTCGAAATTGTTGTCAGTTGTTTACTGCGTCGGTCGACGACGAACGGCGGACGCGTCCGTCGTCTCTGTCCCGGCGGCTGTTCGCCGGTGGCTGCTGTTCTGTCTGTGCTATGCCTTCGGCGCTCTTTCATAAAAACGGTAGAGTGGAGCCCGGCAGATTGCCGAATGCGCGTCATTGTCGCGAACGACGGACGCTTCGTCGGATCGGAATCGTGACTTGGACTTACTCTTTGACGACCGCCCCGCGTCGAGAGTATTT
>CAXIES010000193.1:20000-22159 GCA_964023965.1 Melinopterus prodromus
TCTCCGGACGCGGGATTCGGTGCTGGGCTCTTCCCTGTTCGCTCGCCGCTACTAAGGGAATCCTAGTTAGTTTCTTTTCCTCCGCTTAGTAATATGCTTAAATTCAGCGGGTAGTCTCACCTGCTCTGAGGTCGCGTTCATTGGTTTCTTTCGATAGCCGACAGGCCGCGTAGGCAACGGGATCCTTCGGGCTAAACGCGCGCGATCGGACGTCGGACGAATACCTCGCGCCGCCCCGGACGAATCTCGGTGGCGGGGGGATTCACACTCGGACACGTCGACCGGCGCGTCGCCCGGGCATCGTTTACCGGTACGCGGATGGCGGTCGGCTCGAATGATTATATCGTTCGATAGTTTAAAGCGACGCGTTAGCGCGCCGCCCCGACGTCGAGCGCGATGGCGCGCTCGCGGTATCGGGGGGCGGCTCGTGCGCGAGCGCTCAGATTCTTGCCTCGGCGGCCGTCCGCTTTTCGCGCTTGACCGACGCCCCGTACGTACGGCGCGCGTTCCGCTCACACGATTGGGAGCGTGTACTGCGCGCGCGCACCACATGGGGGGGCCTTCGCGTTATCGGCGGTACGCCGACCCGGCAGTCGTGGAAATTGAAACGACCCTCAGCCAGGAGTGGTCCAGGAACAGTATCCGAGGACCGCAATGTGCGTTCGAAATGTCGATGTTCAAGTGTCCTGCAGTTCACAAGTTGACGCGCAATTAGCTGCGTTCTTCATCGACCCACGAGCCAAGTGATCCACCGTTCAGGGTAATCTTTCATACAGTTAACCAGCGACTCTCTGTCCGCGGTACTGCGTTTAATCGGTTTTACACTTACGCAAAGTTTTGCACGCTTACACGTTGCTAGAACGAGAGGTGTTTGACTTCGCAGAGCGGACGTAAAGTCCGAGACGCGTTCGTCCTGCGCGGCTCCCGTACTCAGATCGCTCCCCCCTTTCGAGGGGCGCGCGGTACGCGGGGACGAACGTTCCGTTAGTCAGGCGAATATCCTTCGACCACCTTCGGGCGGTGCGAGCACCTTTGCGCGCAGTCTTCGTCTTTATTAATCTGCGACGCGGACCGACGTCGGTCGTACACGACATGACCGACCGGACCATCCGCCGCGCTCCGCCGGCGTGCCACTGCACCTCCGACAAGGGAGGCCGGGGCCGGATTCGGGGCGCTGGGGTCCGGCGGCCGCTATACGACCGCGACGACGGCGCGACGCACTCGTCTTTATCAATCTACGCTGCGGGCCGACGTCGGTCGTACACGACATGACCGACCGGACCGTCCGCCGCGCTCCGCCGGCGTGCCACTGAACCTCCGACAAGGGAGGCCGGGGCCGGATTCGGGGCGCTGGGGTCCGGCGGCCGCTATACGACCGCGACGACGGCGCGACGCACTCGTCTTCATTAATTTACGCTGCGGACCGACGTCGGTCGTACACGACATGACCGACCGGACCGTCCGCCGCGCTCCGCCGGCGTTCCTCTGCACCTCCGACAAGGGAGGCCGGGGCCGGTTTCGGGGCGCTGGGGTCCGGCGGCCGCTATACGACCGCGACGACGGCGCGACGCACGACGACAAGACTGGGACGCGCGCATTAGCTCGCTGTGCCCTGACCGTCGGGGCCGGCGGGAGCGTCGCATTCACCCGTGGTTGTGACACTTAAAAACTCAAACTCCGAGGCGCGGAGCGCCGAGCCGGCTGCGCGGTGGCTGCCGGCGGCGCTTTTACGTACGCAGTATCTCTCGGCCTGAGCGGCACGGGGGGCGCTCTCGTCATCGGACCTCTCGACTAGGTACCTGACTTCCGGCGTGCCGACCCTCGCGGGTCGGCCGACGCCTCGGACTTCGTTAGTCCTTAACAGTTCGAATCAGTTCGACCGGCGCTCGTACGGCCGACGCGACCGCCGTCGTAGACGTGGTCGGCCGAGGGCGCCATTAATATTCATTCATTATTAATATCGATCCGTGCATCGTATTAATTAATTGTACGTAATGTTTTATAAACATTCGTTAATGATCCTTCCGCAGGTTCACCTACGGAAACCTTGTTACGACTTTTACTTCCTCTAAATGATCAAGTTTGGTCATCTTCCCAGCATCATCGGCGACGTCGAAACGCCACCGCGCACCGGTCCGAAGACCTCACTAAATCATTCA
>CAXIES010000194.1:0-29449 GCA_964023965.1 Melinopterus prodromus
CAACTAAAACTCCGGGTAAAATTACGAACCCAACTAAAACTCCGGGTAAAATTACGAACCCAAGTAAAACTCCGGGAAAAATTACGAACCCAAGTACAACTCCGGGTAAAATTACGAACGCAACTAAAACTCCGGGTAAAATTACGAACCCAACTAAAACTCCGGGTAAAATTACGAACCCAACTAAAAGTCCGGGTAAAATTACGAACCCAACTAAAAAGTCCGGGTAAAATTACGAACCCAACTAAAAAGTCCGGGTAAAATTCCGAACTCAACTAAAACTCCGGGTAAAATTACGAACCCAACTAAAACTCCGGGTAAAATTACGAACCCAACTAAAAGTCCGGGTAAAAAATACGAACCCAACTAAAAAGTCCGGGTAAAATTGCGAACCCAACTAAAACTCCGGGTAAAATTACGAACCCAACTAAAACTTCGGGTAAAAAATACGAACCCAACTAAAAAGTCCGGATAAAAAATACGAACCTAACTTAAGACTCCGGGTAAAATTACGAACCCAACTAAAAAGTCCGGGTAAAATTACGAACCCAACTAAAACTCCGGGTAAAATTACTAACTCAACTAAAACTCCGGGTAAAATTACGAACCCAACTAAAACTCCGGGTAAAATTACGAACCCAACTAAAAGTCCGGGTAAAAAATACGAACCCAACTAAAAAGTCCGGGTAAAATTACGAACCCAACTAAAACTCCGGGTAAAATTACGAACCCAACTAAAACTCCGGGTAAAATTACGAACCCAAGTAAAACTCCGGGTAAAATAACGAACCCAAGTAAAACTCCGGGTAAAATTACGAAACCAACTAAAACTCCGGGTAAAATTACGAACCCAACTAAAACTCCGGGTAAAATTACGAACCCAACTAAAAGTCCGGGTAAAAATACGAACCCAACTAAAAAGTCCGGGTAACTCAAGACTCCGGGTAAAATTACGAACCCAACTAAAACTCCGGTAAAATTACGAACCCAACTAAAAGTCCGGGTGGAAAATACGAACCCAACTAAAAAGTCCGGGTAAAATTACGAACCCAACTAAAACTCCGGGTAAAATTATGAACCCAACTAAAAGTCCGGGTAAAGAATTCGAACCCAACTAAAACTCCGGCTAAAATTACGAACCCAACTAAAACTCCGGTTAAAAATACGAACCCAACTAAAACTCCGGGTAAAAATACGAACCCAACTAAAACTCCGGGTAAAAATACTAACCCAACTAAAAAGTCCGGGTAAAAAATACGAACCCAACTAAAACTCCGGGTAAAATTACGAACCCAACTAAAACTCCGGGTAAAAAATACGAACCCAACTAAAAAGTCCGGATAAAAAATACGAACCTAACTTAAGACTCCGGGTAAAATTACGAACCCAACTAAAACTCCGGGTAAAATTACGAACCCAACTAAAACTCCGGGTAAAAAATACGAACCCAACTAAAACTCCGGGCAAAAATACTAACCCAACTAAAAAGTCCGGGTAAAAAATACGAACCCAACTAAAACTCCGGATAAAATTACGAACCCAACTAAAACTCCGGGTAAAAAATACGAACCCAACTAAAACTCCGGGTAAAAATACTAACCCAACTAAAAAGTCCGGGTTAAAAATACGAACCCAACTAAAAAGTCCGGGTAAAATTACGAACCCAACTAAAAAGTACGGGTAAAATTACGAACCCAACTAAAACTCCGGGTAAAATTACGAACTCAACTAAAACTCCGGGTAAAATTACGAACCCAACTAAAACTCCGGGTAAAATTACGAACCCAAGTAAAACTCCGGGGAAAAATTACGAACCCAAGTACAACTCCGGGTAAAATTACGAACGCAACTAAAACTCCGGGTAAAATTACGAACCCAACTAAAACTCCGGGTAAAATTACGAACCCAACTAAAAGTCCGGGTAAAATTACGAACCCAACTAAAAAGTCCGGGTAAAATTACGAACCCAACTAAAAAGTCCGGGTAAAATTCCGAACTCAACTAAAACTCCGGGTAAAATTACGAACCCAACTAAAACTCCGGGTAAAATTACGAACCCAACTAAAAGTCCGGGTAAAAAATACGAACCCCAACTAAAAAGTCCGGGTAAAATTGCGAACCCAACTAAAACTCCGGGTAAAATTACGAACCCAACTAAAACTTCGGGTAAAAAATACGAACCCAACTAAAAAGTCCGGATAAAAAATACGAACCTAACTTAAGACTCCGGGTAAAATTACGAACCCAACTAAAAAGTCCGGGTAAAATTACGAACCCAACTAAAACTCCGGGTAAAATTACTAACTCAACTAAAACTCCGGGTAAAATTACGAACCCAACTAAAACTCCGGGTAAAATTACGAACCCAACTAAAAGTCCGGGTAAAAAATACGAACCCAACTAAAAAGTCCGGGTAAAATTACGAACCCAACTAAAACTCCGGGTAAAATTACGAACCCAACTAAAACTCCGGGTAAAATTACGAACCCAAGTAAAACTCCGGGTAAAATAACGAACCCAAGTAAAACTCCGGGTAAAATTACGAAACCAACTAAAACTCCGGGTAAAATTACGAACCCAACTAAAACTCCGGGTAAAATTACGAACCCAACTAAAAGTCCGGGTAAAAATACGAACCCAACTAAAAAGTCCGGGTAACTCAAGACTCCGGGTAAAATTACGAACCCAACTAAAACTCCGGGTAAAATTACGAACCCAACTAAAAGTCCGGGTGGAAAATACGAACCCAACTAAAAAGTCCGGGTAAAATTACGAACCCAACTAAAACTCCGGGTAAAATTATGAACCCAACTAAAAGTCCGGGTAAAGAATTCGAACCCAACTAAAAAGTCCGGGTAAAATTACGAACCCAACTAAAACTCCGGGTAAAATTACGAACCCAACTAAAAAGTCCGGGTAAAATTACGAACCCAACTAAAAAGTCCGGGTAAAATTGCGAACCCAACTAACCCTCCGGGTAAAATTACGATCCCAACTAAAAGTCCGGGTAAAAAATACGAACCCAACTAAAAAGTCCGGGTAAAATTACGAACCCAACTAAAACTCCGGGTAAAATTACGAACCCAACTAAAACTCCGGGTAAAATTACGAACCCAAGTAAAACTCCGGGTAAAATTACGAACCCAAGTAAAACTCCGGGTAAAATTACGAACCCAACTAAAAAGTCCGGGTAAAGAATACGAACCCAACTAAAACTCCGGGTAAAATTACGAACCCAACTAAAACTTCGGGTAAAATTACGAACCCAACTAAAAGTCCGGGTAAAAAATACGAACCCAACTAAAAAGTTCGGGTAAAATTACGAACCCAAGTAAAACTCCGGGTAAAATTACGAACCCAACTAAAACTACGGGTAAAATTACGAACCCAACTAAAAACTCCGGGTAAAATTACGAATCCAAATAAAAAGTCCGGGTAAAATTACGAACCCAACTAAAACTCCGGGTAAAATTACCAACTCAACTAAAACTCCGGGTAAAATTACGAACCCAACTAAAACTCCGGGTAAAATTACGAACCCAACTAAAAGTCCGGGTAAAAAATACGAACCCAACTAAAAAGTCCGGGTAAAATTACGAACCCAACTAAACCTCCGGGTAAAATTACGAACCCAACTAAAACTCCGGGTAAAATTACGAACCCAACTAAAACTCCGGGTAAAATTACGAACCCAACTAAAAAGTCCGGGTAAAGAATACGAACCCAACTAAAACTCCGGCTAAAATTACGAACCCAACTAAAACTCCGGGTAAAAATACGAACCCAACTAAAACTCCGGGTAAAAATACGAACCCAACTAAAACTCCGGGTAAAAATACTAACCCAACTAAAAAGTCCGGGTAAAAAATACGAACCCAACTAAAACTCCGGGTAAAATTACGAACCCAACTAAAACTACGGGTAAAAAATACGAACCCAACTAAAAAGTCCGGATAAAAAATACGAACCTAACTTAAGACTCCGGGTAAAATTACGTACCCAACTAAAACTCCGGGTAAAATTACGAACCCAACTAAAACTCCGGTAAAAAATACGAACCCAACTAAAACTCCGGGCAAAAATACTAACCCAACTAAAAAGTCCGGGTAAAAAATACGAACCCAACTAAAACTCCGGATAAAATTACGAACCCAACTAAAACTCCGGGTAAAAATACGAACCCAACTAAAACTCCGGGTAAAAATACTAACCCAACTAAAAAGTCCGGGTTAAAAATACGAACCCAACTAAAACTCCGGGTAAAATTACGAACCCAACTAAAACTCCGGGTAAAAATACGAACCCTACTAAAACTCCGGGTAAAAATACTAACCCAACTAAAAATTCCGGGTAAAAAATGCGAACCCAACTAAAACTCCGGGTAAAAAATACGAACCCAACTAAAACTCCGGGTAAAAAATACTAACCCAACTAAATAGTCCGGGTAAAAGATACGAACCCAACTAAAACTCCGGGTAAAATTACGAACCCAACTAAAACTCCGGGTAAAAATACGAACCCAACTAAAACTCCGGGTAAAAATACTTACCCAACTAAAAAGTCCGGGTAAAAAATACGAACCCAACTAAAACTCCGGGTAAAAAATACGAACCCAACTAAAACTCCGGGTAAAAGTACGAACCCAACTAAAACTCCGGGTAAAAAATGCTAACCCAACTAAAATGTCCGGGTAAAAAATACGAACCCAACTAAAACTCCGGGTAAAATTACGAACCCAACTAAAACTCCGGGTAAAAATACAAACCCAACTAAAACTCCGGGTAAAAATACTAACCCCAACTAAAAAGTCCGGGTAAAAAATACGAACCCAACTAAAACTCCGGGTAAAATTACGAACCCAACTAAAACTCCGGGTAAAATTACGAACCCAACTAAAAAGTCCGGGTAAAATTACGAACCCAAGTAAAACTCCGGGTAAAATTACGAACCCAACTAAAACTCCGGGTAAAAAATACGAACCCAACTAAAAAGTCCGGATAAAAAATACGAACCTAACTTAAGACTCCGGGTAAAATTACGAACCCAACTAAAAAGTCCGGGTAAAATTACGAACCCAACTAAAAAGTCCGGGTAAAATTACGAACCCAACTAAAACTCCGGGTAAAATTACGAACTCAACTAAAACTCCGGGTAAAATTACGAACCCAACTAAAACTCCGGGTAAAATTACGAACCCAACTAAAAGTCCGGGTAAAAAAATACGAACCCAACTAAAAAGTCCGGGTAAAATTACGAACCCAACTAAAACTCCGGGTAAAATTACGAACCCAACTAAAACTCCGGGTAAAATTACGAACCCAACTAAAACTCCGGGTAAAATTACGAACCCAACTAAAAGTCCGGGAAAAAAATACGAACCCAACTAAAAAGTCCGGGTAAAATTGCGAACCCAACTAAAACTCAGGGTAAAATTACGAACCCAACTAAAACTCCGGGTAAAAAATACGAACCCAACTAAAAAGTCCGGATAAAAAATACGAACCTAACTTAAGACTCCGGGTAAAATTACGAACCAACTAAAAAGTCCGGGTAAAATTACGAACCCAACTAAAACTCCGGGTAAAATTACTAACTCAACTAAAAGTCCGGGTAAAATTACGAACCCAACTAAAACTCCGGTAAAATTACGAACCCAACTAAAAGTCCGGGTAAAAAATACGAACCCAACTAAAATTCCGGGTAAAATTACGAACCCAACTAAAACTCTGGGTAAAATTACGAACCCAACTAAAACTCCGGGTAAAATTACGAACCCAAGTAAAACTCCGGGTAAAATTACGAACCCAAGTAAAACTCCGGGTAAAATTACGAACCCAACTAAAACTCCGGGTAAAATTACGAACCCAACTAAAACTCCGGGTAAAATTACGAACCCAACTAAAAGTCCGGGTAAAAATTCGAACCCAACTAAAAAGTCCGGGTAACTCAAGACTCCGGGTAAAATTACGAACCCAACTAAAACTCCGGGTAAAATTACGAACCCAACTAAAACTCCGGGTAAAATTACGAACCCAACTAAAAGTCCGGGTAAAAAATTCGAACCCAACTAAAAAGTCCGGGTAAAATTACGAACCCAACTAAAACTCCGGGTAAAATTACGAACCCAACTAAAAAGTCCGGGTAAAATTACGAACCCAACTAAAAAGTCCGGGTAAGATTACGAACCCAACTAAAAAGTCCGGGTAAAATTACGAACCCAACTAAAACTCCGGGTAAAATTACGAACCCAACTAAAAGTCCGGGTAAAAAATACGAACCCAACTAAAAAGTCCGAGTAAAATTACGAACCCAACTAAAACTCCGGATAAAATTACGAACCCAACTAAAACTCCGGGTAAAATTACGAACCCAACTAAAAGTCCGGGTAAAATTACGAACCCAACTAAAACTCCGGGTAAAATTACGAACCCAACTAAAAGTCCGGGTAAAAAATACGAACCCAACTAAAAAGTCCGGGTAAAATTACGAACCCAACTAAACCTCCGGGTAAAATTACGAACCCAACTATAACTCCGGGTAAAATTACGAACCCAACTAAAACTCCGGGTAAAATTACGAACCCAACTAAAAAGTCCGGGTAAAGAATACGAACCCAACTAAAACTCCGGCTAAAATTACGAACCCAACTAAAACTCCGGGTAAAAATACGAACCCAACTAAAACTCCGGGTAAAAATACGAACCCAACTAAAACTCCGGGTAAAAATACTAACCCAACTAAAAAGTCCGGGTAAAAAATACGAACCCAACTAAAACTCCGGGTAAAATTACGAACCCAACTAAAACTCCGGGTAAAAAATACGAACCCAACTAAAAAGTCCGGATAAAAAATACGAACCTAACTTAAGACTACGGGTAAAATTACGAACCCAACTAAAACTCCGGGTAAAATTACGAACCCAACTAAAACTTCGGGTAAAAAATACGAACCCAACTAAAACTCCGGGCAAAAATACTAACCCAACTAAAAAGTCCGGGTAAAAAATACGAACCCAACTAAAACTCCGGATAAAATTACGAACCCAACTAAAACTCCGGGTAAAAATACGAACCCAACTAAAACTCCGGGTAAAAATACTAACCCAACTAAAAAGTCCGGGTTAAAAATACGAACCCAACTAAAACTCCGTGTAAAATTACGAACCCAACTAAAACTCCGGGTAAAAATACGAACCCTACTAAAACTCCGGGTAAAAATACTAACCCAACTAAAAACTCCGGGTAAAAAATGCGAACCCAACTAAAACTCCGGGTAAAAAATACGAACCCAACTAAAACTCCGGGTAAAAAATACTAACCCAACTAAATAGTCCGGGTAAAAGATACGAACCCAACTAAAACTCCGGGTAAAATTACGAACCCAACTAAAACTCCGGGTAAAAATACGAACCCAACTAAAACTCCGGGTAAAAATACTTACCCAACTAAAAAGTCCGGGTAAAAAATACGAACCCAACTAAAACTCCGGGTAAAAAATACGAACCCAACTAAAACTCCGGGTAAAAGTACGAACCCAACTAAAACTCCGGGTAAAAAATGCTAACCCAACTAAAATGTCCGGGTAAAAAATACGAACGCAACTAAAACTCCGGGTAAAATTACGAACCCAACTAAAACTCCGGGTAAAAATACGAACCCAACTAAAACTCCGGGTAAAAATACTAACCCCAACTAAAAAGTCCGGGTAAAAAATACGAACCCAACTAAAACTCCGGGTAAAATTACGAACCCAACTAAAACTCCGGGTAAAATTACGAACCCAACTAAAAATCCGGGTAAAATTACAAACCCAACTAAAAGTCCGGGTAAAAAATACGAACCCAACTAAAAAGTCCGGGTAAAATTACGAACCCAAGTAAAACTCCGGGTAAAATTACGAACCCAACTAAAACTCCGGGTAAAAAATACGAACCCAACTAAAAAGTCCGGATAAAAAATACGAACCTAACTTAAGACTCCGGGTAAAATTACGAACCCAACTAAAAAGTCCGGGTAAAATTACGAACCCAACTAAAAAGTCCGGGTAAAATTACGAACCCAACTAAAACTCCGGGTAAAATTACGAACCCAACTAAAACTCCGGGTAAAATTACGAACCCAACTAAAACTCCGGGTAAAATTACGAACCCAAGTACAACTCCGGGTAAAATTACGAACGCAACTAAAACTCCGGGTAAAATTACGAACCCAACTAAAACTCCGGGTAAAATTACGAACCCAACTAAAAGTCCGGGTAAAATTACGAACCCAACTAAAAAGTCCGGGTAAAATTACGAACCCAACTAAAAAGTCCGGGTAAAATTACGAACCCAACTAAAACTCCGGGTAAAATTACGAACCCAACTAAAACTCCGGGTAAAATTACGAACCCAACTAAAAGTCCGGGTAAAAAATACGAACCCAACTAAAAAGTCCGGGTAAAATTGCGCACCCAACTAAAACTCAGTGTAAAATTACGAACCCAACTAAAACTCCGGGTAAAAAATACGAACCCAACTAAAAAGTCCGGATAAAAAATACGAACCTAACTTAAGACTCCGGGTAAAATTAAGAACCCAACTAAAAAGTCCGCGTAAAATTACGAACCCAACTAAAACTCCGGGTAAAATTACTAACTCAACTAAAAGTCCGGGTAAAATTACGAACCCAACTAAAACTCCGGGTAAAATTACGAACCCAACTAAAAGTCCTGGTAAAAAATACGAACCCAACTAAAAATTCCGGGTAAAATTACGAACCCAACTAAAACTCCGGGTAAAATTACGAACCCAACTAAAACTCCGGGTAAAATTACGAACCCAAGTAAAACTCCGGGTAAAATTACGAACCCAAGTAAAACTCCGGGTAAAATTACGAACCCAACTAAAACTCCGGGTAAAATTACGAACCCAACTAAAACTCCGGGTAAAATTACGAACCCAACTAAAAGTCCGGGTAAAAATTCGAACCCAACTAAAAAGTCCGGGTAACTCAAGACTCCGGGTAAAATTACGAACCCAACTAAAACTCCGGGTAAAATTACGAACCCAACTAAAACTCCGGGTAAAATTACGAACCCAACTAAAAGTCCGGGTAAAAAATTCGAACCCAACTAAAAAGTCCGGGTAAAATTACGAACCCAACTAAAACTCCGGGTAAAATTACGAACCCAACTAAAAAGTCCGGGTAAAATTACGAACCCAACTAAAAAGTCCGGGTAAAATTACGAACCCAACTAAAATGTCCGGGTAAAATTACGAACCCAACTAAAACTCCGGGTAAAATTACGAACCCAACTAAAAGTCCGGGTAAAAAATACGAACCCAACTAAAAAGTCCGAGTAAAATTACGAACCCAACTAAAACTCCGGATAAAATTACGAACCCAACTAAAACTCCGGGTAAAATTACGAACCCAAATAAAACTCCGGGTAAAATTACGAACCCAAGTAAAACTCCGGGTAAAATTACGAACCCAACTAAAACTCCGGGTAAAATTACGAACCCAACTAAAACTCCGGGTAAAATTACGAACCCAACTAAAAGTCCGGGTAAAAGATACGAACCCAACTAAAAAGTTCGGGTAAAATTACGAACCCAAGTAAAACTCCGGGTAAAATTACGAACCCAACTAAAACTCCGGGTAAAATTACGAACCCAACTAAAAGTCCGGGTAAAAAATACGAACCCAACTAAAAAGTTCGGGTAAAATTACGAACCCAAGTAAAACTCCGGGTAAAATTACGAACCCAACTAAAACTCCGGGTAAAATTACGAACCCAACTAAAAGTCCGGGTAAAAAATACGAACCCAACTAAAAAGTTCGGGTAAAATTACGAACCCAAGTAAAACTCCGGGTAACATTACGAACCCAACTAAAACTCCGGGTAAAATTACGAACCCAACTAAAAAGTCCGGGTAAAATTACGAACCCAACTAAAACTCCGGGTAAAATTACGAACCCAACTAAAAGTCCGGGTAAAAAATACGAACCCAACTAAAAAGTTCGGGTAAAATTACGAACCCAAGTAAAACTCCGGGTAAAATTACGAACCCAACTAAAACTCCGGGTAAAAAATACGAACCCAACTAAAAAGTCCGGATAAAAAATACGAACCTAACTTAAGACTCCGGGTAAAATTACGAACCCAACTAAAAAGTCCGGGTAAAATTACGAACCCAACTAAAAGTCCGGGTAAAAAATACGAACCCAACTAAAAAGTCCGGGTAAAATTACGAACCCAACTAAAACTCCGGGTAAAATTACGAACCCAACTAAAACTCCGGGTAACATTACGAACCCAAGTAAAACTCCGGGTAAAGTTACGAACCCAAGTACAACTCCGGGTAAAATTACGAACGCAACTAAAACTCCGGGTAAAATTACGAACCCAACTAAAACTCCGGGTAAAATTACGAACCCAACTAAAAGTCCGGGTAAAATTACGAACCCAACTAAAAAGTCCGGGTAAAATTACGAACCCAACTAAAACTCCGGGTAAAATTACGAACCCAACTAAAACTCCGGGTAAAATTACGAACCCAACTAAAAGTCCGGGTAAAAAATACGAACCCAACTAAAAAGTCCGGGTAAAATTGCGAACCCAACTAAAACTCAGGGTAAAATTACGAACCCAACTAAAACTCCGGGTAAAAAATACGAACCCAACTAAAAAGTCCGGATAAAAAATACGAACCTAACTTAAGACTCCGGGTAAAATTACGAACCCAACTAAAAAGTCCGGGTAAAATTACGAACCCAACTAAAACTCCGGGTAAAATTACTAACTCAACTAAAAGTCCGGGTAAAATTACGAACCCAACTAAAACTCCGGGTAAAATTACGAACCCAACTAAAAGTCCGGGTAAAATTACGAACCCAACTAAAACTCCGGGTAAAATTACGAACCCAACTAAAACTCCGGGTAAAATTACGAACCCAACTAAAACTCCGGGTAAAATTACGAACCCAACTAAAAAGTTCGGGTAAAATTACGAACCCAAGTAAAACTCCGGGTAAAATTACGAACCCAACTAAAACTCCGGGTAAAATTACGAACCCAACTAAAAGTCCGGGTAAAAAATACGAACCCAACTAAAAAGTTCGGGTAAAATTACGAACCCAAGTAAAACTCCGGGTAAAATTACGAACCCAACTAAAACTCCGGGTAAAATTACGAACCCAACTAAAAGTCCGGGTAAAAAATACGAACCCAACTAAAAAGTTCGGGTAAAATTACGAACCCAAGTAAAACTCCGGGTAACATTACGAACCCAACTAAAACTCCGGGTAAAATTACGAACCCAACTAAAAAGTCCGGGTAAAATTACGAACCCAACTAAAACTCCGGGTAAAATTACGAACCCAACTAAAAGTCCGGGTAAAAAATACGAACCCAACTAAAAAGTTCGGGTAAAATTACGAACCCAAGTAAAACTCCGGGTAAAATTACGAACCCAACTAAAACTCCGGGTAAAAAATACGAACCCAACTAAAAAGTCCGGATAAAAAATACGAACCTAACTTAAGACTCCGGGTAAAATTACGAACCCAACTAAAAAGTCCGGGTAAAATTACGAACCCAACTAAAAGTCCGGGTAAAAAATACGAACCCAACTAAAAAGTCCGGGTAAAATTACGAACCCAACTAAAACTCCGGGTAAAATTACGAACCCAACTAAAACTCCGGGTAAAATTACGAACCCAAGTAAAACTCCGGGTAAACTTACGAACCCAAGTACAACTCCGGGTAAAATTACGAACGCAACTAAAACTCCGGGTAAAATTACGAACCCAACTAAAACTCCGGGTAAAATTACGAACCCAACTAAAAGTCCGGGTAAAATTACGAACCCAACTAAAAAGTCCGGGTAAAATTACGAACCCAACTAAAAAGTCCGGGTAAAATTACGAACCCAACTAAAACTCCGGGTAAAATTACGAACCCAACTAAAACTCCGGGTAAAATTACGAACCCAACTAAAAGTCCGGGTAAAAAATACGAACCCAACTAAAAAGTCCGGGTAAAATTGCGAACCCAACTAAAACTCAGGGTAAAATTACGAACCCAACTAAAACTCCGGGTAAAAAATACGAACCCAACTAAAAAGTCCGGATAAAAAATACGAACCTAACTTAAGACTCCGGGTAAAATTACGAACCCAACTAAAAAGTCCGGGTAAAATTACGAACCCAACTAAAACTCCGGGAAAAATTACTAACTCAACTAAAAGTCCGGGTAAAATTACGAACCCAACTAAAACTCCGGGTAAAATTACGAACCCAACTAAAAGTCCGGGTAAAAAATACGAACCCAACTAAAAATTCCGGGTAAAATTACGAACCCAACTAAAACTCCGGGTAAAATTACGAACCCAACTAAAACTCCGGGTAAAATTACGAACCCAAGTAAAACTCCGGGTAAAATTACGAACCCAAGTAAAACTCCGGGTAAAATTACGAACCCAACTAAAACTCCGGGTAAAATTACGAACCCAACTAAAACTCCGGGTAAAATTACGAACCCAACTAAAAGTCCGGGTAAAAATTCGAACCCAACTAAAAAGTCCGGGTAACTCAAGACTCCGGGTAAAATTACGAACCCAACTAAAACTCCGGGTAAAATTACGAACCCAACTAAAACTCCGGGTAAAATTACGAACCCAACTAAAAGTCCGGGTAAAAAATTCGAACCCAACTAAAAAGTCCGGGTAAAATTACGAACCCAACTAAAACTCCGGGTAAAATTACGAACCCAACTAAAAAGTCCGGGTAAAATTACGAACCCAACTAAAAAGTCCGGGTAAAATTACGAACCCAACTAAAAAGTCCGGGTAAAATTACGAACCCAACTAAAACTCCGGGTAAAATTACGAACCCAACTAAAAGTCCGGGTAAAAAATACGAACCCAACTAAAAAGTCCGAGTAAAATTACGAACCCAACTAAAACTCCGGATAAAATTACGAACCCAACTAAAACTCCGGGTAAAATTACGAAATCAAATAAAACTCCGGGTAAAATTACGAACCCAAGTAAAACTCCGGGTAAAATTACGAACCCAACTAAAACTCCGGGTAAAATTACGAACCCAACTAAAACTCCGGGTAAAATTACGAACCCAACTAAAAGTCCGGGTAAAATTACGAACCCAACTAAAAAGTCCGGGTAAAATTACGAACCCAACTAAAAAGTCCGGGTAAAATTACGAACCCAACTAAAACTCCGGGTAAAATTACGAACCCAACTAAAACTCCGGGTAAAATTACGAACCCAACTAAAAGTCCGGGTAAAAAATACGAACCCAACTAAAAAGTCCGGGTAAAATTGCGAACCCAACTAAAACTCAGGGTAAAATTACGAACCCAACTAAAACTCCGGGTAAAAAATACGAACCCAACTAAAAAGTCCGGATAAAAAATACGAACCTAACTTAAGACTCCGGGTAAAATTACGAACCCAACTAAAAAGTCCGGGTAAAATTACGAACCCAACTAAAACTCCGGGTAAAATTACTAACTCAACTAAAAGTCCGGGTAAAATTACGAACCCAACTAAAACTCCGGGTAAAATTACGAACCCAACTAAAAGTCCGGGTAAAAAATACGAACCCAACTAAAATTTCCGGGTAAAATTACGAACCCAACTAAAACTCCGGGTAAAATTACGAACCCAACTAAAACTCCTTGTAAAATTACGAACCCAAGTAAAACTCCGGGTGAAATTACGAACCCAAGTAAAACTCCGGGTAAAATTACGAACCCAACTAAAACTCCGGGTAAAATTACGAACCCAACTAAAACTCCGGGTAAAATTACGAACCCAACTAAAAGTCCGGGTAAAAATTCGAACCCAACTAAAAAGTCCGGGTAACTCAAGACTCCGGGTAAAATTACGAACCCAACTAAAACTCCGGGTAAAATTACGAACCAACTAAAACTCCGGTAAAATTACGAACCCAACTAAAAGTCCGGGTAAAAAATTCGAACCCAACTAAAAAGTCCGGGTAAAATTACGAACCCAACTAAAACTCCGGGTAAAATTACGAACCCAACTAAAAAGTCCGGGTAAAATTACGAACCCAACTAAAAAGTCCGGGTAAAATTACGAACCCAACTAAAAAGTCCGGGTAAAATTACGAACCCAACTAAAACTCCGGGTAAAATTACGAACCCAACTAAAAGTCCGGGTAAAAAATACGAACCCAACTAAAAAGTCCGAGTAAAATTACGAACCCAACTAAAACTCCGGATAAAATTACGAACCCAACTAAAACTCCGGGTAAAATTACGAAATCAAATAAAACTCCGGGTAAAATTACGAACCCAAGTAAAACTCCGGGTAAAATTACGAACCCAACTAAAACTCCGGGTAAAATTACGAACCCAACTAAAACTCCGGGTAAAATTACGAACCCAACTAAAAGTCCGGGTAAAAGATGCGAACCCAACTAAAAAGTTCGGGTAAAATTACGAACCCAAGTAAAACTCCGGGTAAAATTACGAACCCAACTAAAACTCCGGGTAAAATTACGAACCCAACTAAAAGTCCGGGTAAAAAATACGAACCCAACTAAAAAGTTCGGGTAAAATTACGAACCCAAGTAAAACTCCGGGTAACATTACGAACCCAACTAAAACTCCGGGTAAAATTACGAACCCAACTAAAAAGTCCGGGTAAAATTACGAACCCAACTAAAACTCCGGGTAAAATTACCAACTCAACTAAAACTCCGGGTAAAATTACGAACCCAACTAAAACTCCGGGTAAAATTACGAACCCAACTAAAAGACCGGGTAAAAACTACGAACCCAACTAAAAAGTCCGGGTAAAATTACGAACCCAACTAAACCTCCTGGTAAAATTACGTACCCAACTAAAACTCAGGGTAAAATTACGAACCCAACTAAAACTCCGGGTAAAAAATACGAACCCAACTAAAAAGTCCGGATAAAAAATACGAACCTAACTCAAGACTCCGGGTAAAATTACGAACCCAACTAAAAAGTCCGGGTAAAATTACGAACCCAACTAAAACTCCGGGTAAAATTACTAACTCAACTAAAAGTCCGGGTAAAATTACGAACCCAACTAAAACTCCGGGTAAAATTACGAACCCAACTAAAAGTCCGGGTAAAAAATACGAACCCAACTAAAAATTCCGGGTAAAATTACGAACCCAACTAAAACTCCGGGTAAAATTACGAACCCAACTAAAACTCCGGGTAAAATTACGAACCCAACTAAAACTCCGGGTAAAATTACGAACCCAACTAAAAGTCCGGGTAAAAATTCGAACCCAACTAAAAAGTCCGGGTAACTCAAGACTCCGTGTAAAATTACGAACCCAACTAAAACTCCGGGTAAAATTATGAACCCAACTAAAACTCCGGGTAAAATTACGAACCCAACTAAAAGTCCGGGTAAAAAATTCGAACCCAACTAAAAAGTCCGGTAAAATTACGAACCCAACTAAAACTCCGGGTAAAATTACGAACCCAACTAAAAAGTCCGGGTAAACTTGCGAACCCAACTAAAAAGTCCGGGTAAAATTACGAACCCAACTAAAAAGTCGGGTAAAATTACGAACCCAACTAAAACTCCGGGTAAAATTACGAACCCAACTAAAAGTCCGGGTAAAAAATACGAACCCAACTAAAAAGTCCGAGTAAAATTACGAACCCAACTAAAACTCCGGATAAAATTACGAACCCAACTAAACTCCGGGTAAAATTACGAACCCAAATAAAACTCCGGGTAAAATTACGAACCCAAGTAAAACTCCGGGTAAAATTACGACCCCAACTAAAACTCCGGGTAAAATTACGAACCCAACTAAAACTCCGGGTAAAATTACGAACCCAACTAAAAGTCCGGGTAAAAGATGCGAACCCAACTAAAAAGTTCGGGTAAAATTACGAACCCAAGTAAAACTCCGGGTAAAATTACGAACCCAACTAAAACTCCGGGTAAAATTACGAACCCAACTAAAATTCCGGGTAAAAAATACGAACCCAACTAAAAAGTTCGGGTAAAATTACGAACCCAAGTAAAACTCCGGGTAACATTACGAACCCAACTAAAACTCCGGGTAAAATTACGAACCCAACTAAAAAGTCCGGGTAAAATTACGAACCCAACTAAAACTCCGGGTAAAATTACCAACTCAACTAAAACTCCGGGTAAAATTACGAACCCAACTAAAACTCCGGGTAAAATTACGAACCCAACTAAAAGACCGGGTAAAAAATACGAACCCAACTAAAAAGTCCGGGTAAAATTACGAACCCAACTAAACCTCCGGGTAAAATTACGTACCCAACTAAAACTCCGGGTAAAATTACGAACCCAACTAAAACTCCGGGTACAATTACGAACCCAACTAAAAAGTCCGGGTAAAAAATACGAACCCAACTAAAACTCCGGCTAAAATTACGAACCCAACTAAAACTCCGGGTAAAAATACGAACCCAACTAAAACTCCGGGTAAAAATACGAACCCAACTAAAACTCCGGGTAAAAATACTAACCCAACTAAAAAGTCCGGGTAAAAAATACGAACCCAACTAAAACTCCGGGTAAAATTACGAACCCAACTAAAACTCCGGGTAAAAAGTACGAACCCAACTAAAAAGTCCGGATAAAAAATACGAACCTAACTTAAGACTCCGGGTAAAATTACGAACCCAACTAAAACTCCGGGTAAAAGTACGAACCCAACTAAAACTCCGGGTAAAAAATACGAACCCAACTAAAACTCTGGGCAAAAATACTAACCCAACTAAAAAGTCCGGGTAAAAAATACGAACCCAACTAAAACTCTGGATAAAATTACGAACCCAACTAAAACTCCGGGTAAAAATACGAACCCAACTAAAACTCCGGGTAAAAATACTAACCCAACTAAAAAGTCCGGGTTAAAAATACGAACCCAACTAAAATTCCGGGTAAAATTACGAACCCAACTAAAACTCCGAGCAAAAATACGAACCCTACTAAAACTCCGGGTAAAAATACTAACCCAACTAAAAATTCCGGGTAAAAATGCGAACCCAACTAAAACTCCGGGTAAAAAACACGAACCCAACTAAAACTCCGGGTAAAAAATACTAACCCAACTAAATAGTCCGGGTAAAAGATACGAACCCAACTAAAACTCCGGGTAAAATTACGAACCCAACTAAAACTCCGGGTAAAAATACGAACCCAACTAAAACTCCGGGTAAAAATACTTACCCAACCAAAAAGTCCGGGTAAAAAATACGAACCCAACTAAAACTCCGGGTAAAAAATACGAACCCAACTAAAACTCCGGGTAAAAGTACGAACCCAACTAAAACTCCGGGTAAAAAATGCTAACCCAACTAAAATGTCCGGGTAAAAAATACGAACCCAACTAAAACTCCGGGTAAAATTACGAACCCAACTAAAACTCCGGGTAAAAATACGAACCCAACTAAAACTCCGGGTAAAAATACTAACCCCAACTAAAAAGTCCGGGTAAAAAATACGAACCCAACTAAAACTCCGGGTAAAATTACGAACCCAACTAAAACTCCGGGTAAAATTACGAACCCAACTAAAACTCCGGGTAAAATTACGAACCCAACTAAAAGTCCGGGTAAAAAATACGGACCCAACTAAAACTCCGGGTAAAATTACGAACCCAACTAAAACTCCGGGTAAAATTACGAACCCAACTAAAAGTCCGGGTAAAAGATACGAACCCAACTAAAAAGTTCGGGTAAAATTACGAACCCAAGTAAAACTCCGGGTAAAATTACGAACCCAACTAAAACTCCGGGTAAAATTACGAACCCAACTAAAAGTCCGGGTAAAAAATACGAACCCAACTAAAAAGTTCGGGTAAAATTACGAACCCAAGTAAAACTCCGGGTAAAATTACGAACCCAACTAAAACTCCGGGTAAAATTACGAACCCAACTAAAAGTCCGGGTAAAAAATACGAACCCAACTAAAAAGTTCGGGTAAAATTACGAACCCAAGTAAAACTCCGGGTAACATTACGAACCCAACTAAAACTCCGGGTAAAATTACGAACCCAACTAAAAAGTCCGGGTAAAATTACGAACCCAACTAAAACTCCGGGTAAAATTACGAAACCAACTAAAAGTCCGGGTAAAAAATACGAACCCAACTAAAAAGTCCGGGTAAAATTACGAACCCAAGTAAAACTCCGGGTAAAATTACGAACCCAACTAAAAGTCCGGGTAAAAAATACGAACCCAACTAAAAAGTTCGGGTAAAATTACGAACCCAAGTAAAACTCCGGGTAAAATTACGAACCCAACTAAAACTCCGGGTAAAATTACGAACCCAACTAAAAGTCCGGGTAAAAAATACGAACCCAACTAAAAAGTTCGGGTAAAATTACGAACCCAAGTAAAACTCCGGGTAACATTACGAACCCAACTAAAACTCCGGGTAAAATTACGAACCCAACTAAAAAGTCCGGGTAAAATTACGAACCCAACTAAAACTCCGGGTAAAATTACGAAACCAACTAAAAGTCCGGGTAAAAAATACGAACCCAACTAAAAAGTCCGGGTAAAATTACGAACCCAAGTAAAACTCCGGGTAAAATTACGAACCCAACTAAAACTCCGGGTAAAAAATACGAACCCAACTAAAAAGTCCGGATAAAAAATACGAACCTAACTTAAGACTCCGGGTAAAATTACGAACCCAACTAAAAACTCCGGGTAAAATTACGAACCCAACTAAAACTCCGGGTAAAATTACGAACCCAACTAAAAGACCGGGTAAAAAATACGAACCCAACTAAAAAGTCCGGGTAAAATTACGAACCCAACTAAACCTCCGGGTAAAATTACGTACCCAACTAAAACTCCGGGTAAAATTACGAACCCAACTAAAACTCCGGGTACAATTACGAACCCAACTAAAAAGTCCGGGTAAAAAATACGAACCCAACTAAAACTCCGGCTAAAATTACGAACCCAACTAAAACTCCGGGTAAAAATACGAACCCAACTAAAACTCCGGGTAAAAATACGAACCCAACTAAAACTCCGGGTAAAAATACTAACCCAACTAAAAAGTCCGGGTAAAAAATACGAACCCAACTAAAACTCCGGGTAAAATTACGAACCCAACTAAAACTCCGGGTAAAAAGTACAAACCCAACTAAAAAGTCCGGATAAAAAATACGAACCTAACTTAAGACTCCGGGTAAAATTACGAACCCAACTAAAACTCCGGGTAAAAGTACGAACCCAACTAAAACTCCGGGTAAAAAATACGAACCCAACTAAAACTCTGGGCAAAAATACTAACCCAACTAAAAAGTCCGGGTAAAAAATACGAACCCAACTAAAACTCTGGATAAAATTACGAACCCAACTAAAACTCCGGGTAAAAATACGAACCCAACTAAAACTCCGGGTAAAAATACTAACCCAACTAAAAAGTCCGGGTTAAAAATACGAACCCAACTAAAATTCCGGGTAAAATTACGAACCCAACTAAAACTCCGAGCAAAAATACGAACCCTACTAAAACTCCGGGTAAAAATACTAACCCAACTAAAAATTCCGGGTAAAAATGCGAACCCAACTAAAACTCCGGGTAAAAAACACGAACCCAACTAAAACTCCGGGTAAAAAATACTAACCCAACTAAATAGTCCGGGTAAAAGATACGAACCCAACTAAAACTCCGGGTAAAATTACGAACCCAACTAAAACTCCGGGTAAAAATACGAACCCAACTAAAACTCCGGGTAAAAATACTTACCCAACCAAAAAGTCCGGGTAAAAAATACGAACCCAACTAAAACTCCGGGTAAAAAATACGAACCCAACTAAAACTCCGGGTAAAAGTACGAACCCAACTAAAACTCCGGGTAAAAAATGCTAACCCAACTAAAATGTCCGGGTAAAAAATACGAACCCAACTAAAACTCCGGGTAAAATTACGAACCCAACTAAAACTCCGGGTAAAAATACGAACCCAACTAAAACTCCGGGTAAAAATACTAACCCCAACTAAAAAGTCCGGGTAAAAAATACGAACCCAACTAAAACTCCGGGTAAAATTACGAACCCAACTAAAACTCCGGGTAAAATTACGAACCCAACTAAAACTCCGGGTAAAATTACGAACCCAACTAAAAGTCCGGGTAAAAAATACGGACCCAACTAAAACTCCGGGTAAAATTACGAACCCAACTAAAACTCCGGGTAAAATTACGAACCCAACTAAAAGTCCGGGTAAAAGATACGAACCCAACTAAAAAGTTCGGGTAAAATTACGAACCCAAGTAAAACTCCGGGTAAAATTACGAACCCAACTAAAACTCCGGGTAAAATTACGAACCCAACTAAAAGTCCGGGTAAAAAATACGAACCCAACTAAAAAGTTCGGGTAAAATTACGAACCCAAGTAAAACTCCGGGTAAAATTACGAACCCAACTAAAACTCCGGGTAAAATTACGAACCCAACTAAAAGTCCGGGTAAAAAATACGAACCCAACTAAAAAGTTCGGGTAAAATTACGAACCCAAGTAAAACTCCGGGTAACATTACGAACCCAACTAAAACTCCGGGTAAAATTACGAACCCAACTAAAAAGTCCGGGTAAAATTACGAACCCAACTAAAACTCCGGGTAAAATTACGAAACCAACTAAAAGTCCGGGTAAAAAATACGAACCCAACTAAAAAGTCCGGGTAAAATTACGAACCCAACTAAAACTCCGGGTAAAAAATACGAACCCAACTAAAAAGTCCGGATAAAAAATACGAACCTAACTTAAGACTCCGGGTAAAATTACGAACCCAACTAAAAAGTCCGGGTAAAATTACGAACCCAACTAAAAATCCGGGTAAAAAATACGAACCCAACTAAAAAGTCCGGGTAAAATTACGAACCCAACTAAAACTCCGGGTAAAATTACGAACCCAACTAAAAGTCCGGGTAAAAAATACGGACCCAACTAAAACTCCGGGTAAAATTACGAACCCAACTAAAACTCCGGGTAAAATTACGAACCCAACTAAAAGTCCGGGTAAAAGATACGAACCCAACTAAAAAGTTCGGGTAAAATTACGAACCCAAGTAAAACTCCGGGTAAAATTACGAACCCAACTAAAACTCCGGGTAAAATTACGAACCCAACTAAAAGTCCGGGTAAAAAATACGAACCCAACTAAAAAGTTCGGGTAAAATTACGAACCCAAGTAAAACTCCGGGTAAAATTACGAACCCAACTAAAACTCCGGGTAAAATTACGAACCCAACTAAAAGTCCGGGTAAAAAATACGAACCCAACTAAAAAGTTCGGGTAAAATTACGAACCCAAGTAAAACTCCGGGTAACATTACGAACCCAACTAAAACTCCGGGTAAAATTACGAACCCAACTAAAAAGTCCGGGTAAAATTACGAACCCAACTAAAACTCCGGGTAAAATTACGAACCCAACTAAAAGTCCGGGTAAAAAATACGAACCCAACTAAAAAGTCCGGGTAAAATTACGAACCCAAGTAAAACTCCGGGTAAAATTACGAACCCAACTAAAACTCCGGGTAAAAAATACGAACCCAACTAAAAAGTCCGGATAAAAAATACGAACCTAACTTAAGACTCCAGGTAAAATTACGAACCCAACTAAAAAGTGCGGGTAAAATTACGAACCCAACTAAAAGTCCGGGTAAAAAATACGAACCCAACTAAAAAGTCCGGGTAAAATTACGAACCCAACTAAAACTCCGGGTAAAATAACGAACCCAACTAAAACTCCGGGTAAAATTACGAACCCAAGTAAAACTCCGGGTAAAATTACGAACCCAAGTACAACTCCGGGTAAAATTACGAACGCAACTAAAACTCCGGGTAAAATTACGAACCCTACTAAAACTCCGGGTAAAATTACGAACCCAACTAAAAGTCCGGGTAAAATTACGAACCCAACTAAAAAGTCCGGGTAAAATTACGAACCCAACTAAAAAGTCCGGGTAAAATTACGAACCCAACTAAAACTCCGGGTAAAATTACGAACCCAACTAAAACTCCGGGTAAAATTACGAACCCAACTAAAAGTCCGGGTAAAAAATACGAACCCAACTAAAAAGTCCGGGTAAAATTGCGAACCCAACTAAAACTCAGGGTAAAATTACGAACCCAACTAAAACTCCGGGTAAAAAATACGAACCCAACTAAAAAGTCCGGATAAAAAATACGAACCTAACTTAAGACTCCGGGTAAAATTACGAACCCAACTAAAAAGTCCGGGTAAAATTACGAACCCAACTAAAACTCCGGGTAAAATTACCAACTCAACTAAAAGTCCGGGTAAAATTACGAACCCAACTAAAACTCCGGGTAAAATTACGAACCCAACTAAAAGTCCGGGTAAAAAATACGAACCCAACTAAAAATTCCGGGTAAAATTACGAACCCAACTAAAACTCCGGGTAAAATTACGAACCCAACTAAAACTCCGGGTAAAATTACGAACCCAAGTAAAACTCCGGGTAAAATTACGAACCCAAGTAAAACTCCGGGTAAAATTACGAACCCAACTAAAACTCCGGGTAAAATTACGAACCCAACTAAAACTCCGGGTAAAATTACGAACCCAACTAAAAGTCCGGGTAAAAATTCGAACCCAACTAAAAAGTCCGGGTAACTCAAGACTCCGGGTAAAATTACGAACCCAACTAAAACTCCGGGTAAAATTACGAACCCAACTAAAACTCCGGGTAAAATTACGAACCCAACTAAAAGTCCGGGTAAAAAATTCGAACCCAACTAAAAAGTCCGGGTAAAATTACGAACCCAACTAAAACTCCGGGTAAAATTACGAACCCAACTAAAAAGTCCGGGTAAAATTACGAACCCAACTAAAAAGTCCGGGTAAAATTACGAACCCAACTAAAAAGTCCGGGTAAAATTACGAACCCAACTAAAACTCCGGGTAAAATTACGAACCCAACTAAAAGTCCGGGTAAAAAATACGAACCCAACTAAAAAGTCCGAGTAAAATTACGAACCCAACTAAAACTCCGGATAAAATTACGAACCCAACTAAAACTCCGGGTAAAATTACGAACCCAAATAAAACTCCGGGTAAAATTACGAACCCAAGTAAAACTCCGGGTAAAATTACGAACCCAACTAAAACTCCGGGTAAAATTACGAACCCAACTAAAACTCCGGGTAAAATTACGAACCCAACTAAAAGTCCGGGTAAAAGATGCGAACCCAACTAAAAAGTTCGGGTAAAATTACGAACCCAAGTAAAACTCCGGGTAAAATTACGAACCCAACTAAAACTCCGGGTAAAATTACGAACCCAACTAAAAGTCCGTGTAAAAAATACGAACCCAACTAAAAAGTTCGGGTAAAATTACGAACCCAAGTAAAACTCCGGGTAACATTACGAACCCAACTAAAACTCCGGGTAAAATTACGAACCCAACTAAAAAGTCCGGGTAAAATTACGAACCCAACTAAAACTCCGGGTAAAATTACCAACTCAACTAAAACTCCGGGTAAAATTACGAACCCAACTAAAACTCCGGGTAAAATTACGAACCCAACTAAAAGACCGGGTAAAAAATACGAACCCAACTAAAAAGTCCGGGTAAAATTACGAACCCAACTAAACCTCCGGGTAAAATTACGTACCCAACTAAAACTCCGGGTAAAATTACGAACCCAACTAAAACTCCGGGTACAATTACGAACCCTACTAAAAAGTCCGGGTAAAAAATACGAACCCAACTAAAACTCCGGCTAAAATTACGAACCCAACTAAAACTCCGGGTAAAAATACGAACCCAACTAAAACTCCGGGTAAAAATACGAACCCAACTAAAACTCCGGGTAAAAATACTAACCCAACTAAAAAGTCCGGGTAAAAAATACGAACCCAACTAAAACTCCGGGTAAAATTACGAACCCAACTAAAACTCCGGGTAAAAAGTACGAACCCAACTAAAAAGTCCGGATAAAAAATACGAACCTAACTTAAGACTCCGGGTAAAATTACGAACCCAACTAAAACTCCGGGTAAAAGTACGAACCCAACTAAAACTCCGGGTAAAAAATACGAACCCAACTAAAACTCTGGGCAAAAATACTAACCCAACTAAAAAGTCCGGGTAAAAAATACGAACCCAACTAAAACTCTGGATAAAATTACGAACCCAACTAAAACTCAGGGTAAAAATACGAACCCAACTAAAACTCCGGGTAAAAATACTAACCCAACTAAAAAGTCCGGGTTAAAAATACGAACCCAACTAAAATTCCGGGTAAAATTACGAACCCAACTAAAACTCCGAGCAAAAATACGAACCCTACTAAAACTCCGGGTAAAAATACTAACCCAACTAAAAATTCCGGGTAAAAATGCGAACCCAACTAAAACTCCGGGTAAAAAACACGAACCCAACTAAAACTCCGGGTAAAAAATACTAACCCAACTAAATAGTCCGGGTAAAAGATACGAACCCAACTAAAACTCCGGGTAAATTTACGAACCCAACTAAAACTCCGGGTAAAAATACGAACCCAACTAAAACTCCGGGTAAAAATACTTATCCCAACCAAAAAGTCCGGGTAAAAAATACGAACCCAACTAAAACTCCGGGTAAAAAATACGAACCCAACTAAAACTCCGGGTAAAAGTACGAACCCAACTAAAACTCCGGGTAAAAAATGCTAACCCAACTAAAATGTCCGGGTAAAAAATACGAACCCAACTAAAACTCCGGGTAAAATTACGAACCCAACTAAAACTCCGGGTAAAAATACGAACCCAACTAAAACTCCGGGTAAAAATACTAACCCCAACTAAAAAGTTCGGGTAAAAAATACGAACCCAACTAAAACTCCGGGTAAAATTACGAACCCAACTAAAACTCCGGGTAAAATTACGAACCCAACTAAAACTCCGGGTAAAATTACGAACCCAACTAAAAGTCCGGGTAAAAAATACGGACCCAACTAAAAATTCCGGGTAAAATTACGAACCCAAGTAAAACTCCGGGTAAAATTACGAACCCAACTAAAACTCCGGGTAAAATTACGAACCCAACTAAAAGTCCGGGTAAAAAATACGAACCCAACTAAAAAGTTCGGGTAAAATTACGAACCCAAGTAAAACTCCGGGTAACATTACGAACCCAACTAAAACTCCGGGTAAAATTACGAACCCAACTAAAAAGTCCGGGTAAAATTACGAACCCAACTAAAACTCCGGGTAAAATTACCAACTCAACTAAAACTCCGGGTAAAATTACGAACCCAACTAAAACTCCGGGTAAAATTACGAACCCAACTAAAAGACCGGGTAAAAAATACGAACCCAACTAAAAAGTCCGGGTAAAATTACGAACCCAACTAAACCTCCGGGTAAAATTACGAACCCAACTAAAACTCCGGGTAAAATTACGAACCCAACTAAAAGTCCGGGTAAAAAATACGGACCCAACTAAAAAGTCCGGGTAAAAAATACGGACCCAACTAAAAAGTCCGGGTAAAATTACGAACCCAAGTAAAACTCCGGGTACAATTACGAACCCAACTAAAAAGTCCGGGTAAAAAATACGAACCCAACTAAAACTCCGGGTAAAATTACGAACCCAACTAAAACTCCGGGTAAAAATACGAACCCAACTAAAACTCCGGGTAAAAATACTAACCCCAACTAAAAAGTCCGGGGTAAAAAATACGAACCCAACTAAAACTCCGGGTACAATTACGAACCCAACTAAAAAGTCCGGGTAAAAAATACGAACCCAACTAAACTCCGGGTAAAATTACGAACCAACTAAAACTCCGGGTACAATTACGAACCCAACTAAAAAGTCCGGGTAAAAAATACGAACCCAACTAAAACTCCGGGTAAAATTACGAACCAACTAAAACTCCGGGTAAAAATACGAACCCAACTAAAACTCCGGGTAAAAATACTAACCCCAACTAAAAAGTCCGGGTAAAAAATACGAACCCAACTAAAACTCCGGGTAAACATTACGAACCCAACTAAAACTCCGGGTAAAATTACGAACCCAACTAAAACTCCGGGTAAAATTACGAACCCAACTAAAAGTCCGGGTAAAAAATACGGACCCAACTAAAAAGTCCGGGTAAAATTACGAACCCAAGTAAAACTCCGGGTAAAATTACGAACCCAACTAAAACTCCGGGTAAAATTACGAACCCAACTAAAACTCCGGGTAAAATACGAACCCAACTAAAAGTCCGGGTAAAAAATAGGAACCCAACTAAAAAGTCCGGGTAAAATTACGAACCCAACTAAAACTCCGGGTAAAATTACGAACTCAACTAAAACTCCGGGTAAAATTACGAACCCAAGTAAAACTCCGGGTAAAACTACGAACCCAACTAAAACTCCGGGTAAAATTACGAACCCAACTAAAACTCCGGTAAAATTACGAACCCAACTAAAACTCCGGGTAAAATTACGAACCCAACTAAAAGTCCGGGTAAAAAATACGAACCCAACTAAAAAGTCCGGGTAAAATTATGAACCCAACTAAAACTCCGGGTAAAATTATGAACCCAACTAAAAGTCCGGGTAAAAAATGCGAACCCAACTAAAAAGTCCGGGTAAATTACGGACCCAACTAAAACTCCGGGTAAAATTACGAACCCAACTAAAAAGTCCGGGTAAAATTACGAACCCAACTAAAAAGTCCGGGTAAAATTACGAACCCAACTAAAAAGTCCGGGTAAAATTACGAACCCAACTAAAACTCCGGGTAAAATTACGAACCCAACTAAAAGTCCGGGTAAAAAATACGAACCCAACTAAAAAGTCCGGGTAAAATTACGAACCCAACTAAAACTCCGGGTAAGATTACGAACCCAACTAAAACTCCGGGTAAAATTACGAACCCAAGTAAAACTCCGGGTAAAATTACGAACCCAAGTAAAACTCCGGGTAAAATTACGAACCCAACTAAAACTCCGGGTAAAATTACGAACCCAACTAAAACTCCGGGTAAAATTACGAACCCAACTAAAAGTCCGGGTAAAAATACGAACCCAACTAAAACTCCGGGTAAAATTACGAAACCCAAGTAAAACTCGGGTAAAATTACGAACCCAAGTAAAACTCGGTAAATACGAACCAACTAAAACTCCGGGTAAATTACGAACCCAAGTAAAACTCCGGGTAAAATTACGAACCCAAATAAAACTCCGGGTAAAATTACGAACCCAAGTAAACTCCGGGTAAAATTACGAACCCAACTAAAACTCCGGGTAAAATTACGAACCCAACTAAAACTCCGGGTAAAATTACGAACCCAACTAAAAGTCCGGGTAAAAGATGCGAACCCAACTAAAAAAGTTCGGGTAAAATTACGAACCAAGTAAAACTCCGGGTAAAATTACGAACCCAACTAAAACTCCGGGTAAAATTACGAACCCAACTAAAAGTCCGTGTAAAAAATACGAACCCAACTAAAAAGTTCGGGTAAAATTACGAACCCAAGTAAAACTCCGGGTTACATTACGAACCCAACTAAAACTCCGGGTAAAATTACGAACCCAACTAAAAAGTCCGGGTAAAATTACGAACCAACTAAAACTCCGGGTAAAATTACCAACTCAACTAAACTCCGGGTAAATTACGAACCCAACTAAAACTCCGGGTAAAATTACGAACCCAACTAAAAGACCGGGTAAAAAATACGAACCCAACTAAAAAGTCGGGTAAAATTACGAACCCAACTAAACCTCCGGGTAAAATTACGTACCCAACTAAAACTCCGGGTAAAATTACGAACCCAACTAAAACTCCGGGTACAATTACGAACCCTACTAAAAAGTCCGGGTAAAAAATACGAACCCAACTAAAACTCCGGCTAAAATTACGAACCCAACTAAAACTCCGGGTAAAAATACGAACCCAACTAAAACTCCGGTAAAAATACGAACCCAACTAAAACTCGGGTAAAAATACTAACCCAACTAAAAAGTCCGGGTAAAAATACGAACCCACTAAAACTCCGGGTAAAATTACGAACCCAACTAAAACTCCGGGTAAAAAGTACGAACCCAACTAAAAAGTCCGGATAAAAAATACGAACCTAACTTAAGACTCCGGGTAAAATTACGAACCCAACTAAAACTCCGGGTAAAAGTACGAACCCAACTAAAACTCCGGGTAAAAAATACGAACCCAACTAAAACTCTGGGCAAAAATACTAACCCAACTAAAAAGTCCGGGTAAAAAATACGAACCCAACTAAAACTCTGGATAAAATTACGAACCCAACTAAAACTCAGGGTAAAAATACGAAACCCAACTAAACTCCGGGTAAAAATACTAACCCAACTAAAAAGTCCGGGTTAAAAATACGAACCCAACTAAAATTCCGGGTAAAATTACGAACCCAACTAAAACTCCGAGCAAAAATACGAACCCTACTAAACTCCGGTAAAAATACTAACCCAACTAAAAATTCCGGGTAAAAATGCGAACCCAACTAAAACTCCGGGTAAAAAACACGAACCCAACTAAAACTCCGGGTAAAAAATACTAACCCAACTAAATAGTCCGGGTAAAAGATACGAACCCAACTAAAACTCCGGGTAAAATTACGAACCCAACTAAAACTCCGGGTAAAAATACGAACCAACTAAAACTCCGGGTAAAAATACTTATCCCAACCAAAAAGTCCGGGTAAAAAATACGAACCCAACTAAAACTCCGGGTAAAAAAATACGAACCCAACTAAAACTCCGGGTAAAAGTACGAACCCAACTAAAACTCCGGGTAAAAAATGCTAACCCAACTAAAATGTCCGGGTAAAAAATACGAACCCAACTAAAACTCCGGGTAAATTACGAACCCAACTAAAACTCCGGGTAAAAATACGAACCCAACTAAAACTCCGGGTAAAAATACTAACCCCAACTAAAAAGTTCGGGTAAAAAATACGAACCCAACTAAACTCCGGGTAAAATTACGAACCCAACTAAAACTCCGGGTAAAATTACGAACCCAACTAAAACTCCGGGTAAAATTACGAACCCAACTAAAAGTCCGGGTAAAAAATACGGACCCAACTAAAAATTCCGGGTAAAATTACGAACCCAAGTAAAACTCCGGGTAAAATTACGAACCCAACTAAAACTCCGGGTAAAATTACGAACCCAACTAAAAGTCGGGTAAAAAATACGAACCCAACTAAAAGTTCGGGTAAAATTACGAACCCAAGTAAAACTCCGGGTAACATTACGAACCCAACTAAAACTCCGGGTAAAATTACGAACCCAACTAAAAATCCGGGTAAAATTACGAACCCAACTAAAACTCCGGGTAAAATTACCAACTCAACTAAAACTCCGGGTAAAATTACGAACCCAACTAAAACTCCGGGTAAAATTACGAACCCAACTAAAAGACCGGGTAAAAAATACGAAC
>CAXIES010000195.1:0-14965 GCA_964023965.1 Melinopterus prodromus
GTAATTTTACCCGGAGTTTTAGTTGGGTTCGTATTTTTACCCGGAGTTTTAGTTGGGTTCGTAATTTTACCCAGAGTTTTAGTTGGGTTCGTATTTTTAACCCGGACTTTTTAGTTGGGTTAGTATTTTTACCCGGAGTTTTAGTTGGGTTCGTATTTTTACCCGGAGTTTTAGTTGGGTTCGTAATTTTATCCGGAGTTTTAGTTGGGTTCGTATTTTTTACCCGGACTTTTTAGTTGGGTTAGTATTTTTGCCCGGAGTTTTAGTTGGGTTCGTATTTTTTACCCGGAGTTTTAGTTGGGTTCGTAATTTTACCCGGAGTTTTAGTTGGGTTCGTAATTTTACCCGGAGTCTTAAGTTAGGTTCGTATTTTTTATCCGGACTTTTTAGTTGGGTTCGTATTTTTACCCGGAGTTTTAGTTGGGTTCGTAATTTTACCCGGAGTTTTAGTTGGGTTCGTAATTTTACCCGGAGTTTTAGTTGGGTTCGTAATTTTACCCGGACTTTTTAGTTGGGTTCGTATCTTTTACCCGGACTTTTAGTTGGGTTCGTATTTTTTACCCGGAGTTTTAGTTGGGTTCGTAATTTTACCCGGAGTTTTAGTTGGGTTCGTAATTTTACCCGGAGTCTTAAGTTAGGTTCGCATTTTTTATCCGGACTTTTTAGTTGGGTTCGTATTTTTTACCCGGACTTTTTAGTTGGGTTAGTATTTTTGCCCGGAGTTTTAGTTGGGTTCGTATTTTTTACCCGGAGTTTTAGTTGGGTTCGTAATTTTACCCGGAGTTTTAGTTGGGTTCGTAATTTTACCCGGAGTCTTAAGTTAGGTTCGTATTTTTTATCCGGACTTTTTAGTTGGGTTCGTATTTTTACCCGGAGTTTTAGTTGGGTTCGTAATTTTACCCGGAGTTTTAGTTGGGTTCGTAATTTTACCCGGAGTTTTAGTTGGGTTCGTAATTTTACCCGGACTTTTTAGTTGGGTTCGTATCTTTTACCCGGACTTTTAGTTGGGTTCGTAATTTTACCCGGAGTTATAGTTGGGTTCGTAATTTTACCCGGAGTTTTAGTTGAGTTGGTAATTTTACCCGGAGTTTTAGTTGGGTTCGTAATTTTACCCGGAGTTTTAGTTGGGTTCGCATTTTTTACCCGGAATTTTTAGTTGGGTTAGTATTTTTACCCGGAGTTTTAGTAGGGTTCGTATTTTTACCCGGAGTTTTAGTTGGGTTCGTAATTTTATCCGGAGTTTTAGTTGGGTTCGTATTTTTTACCCGGACTTTTTAGTTGGGTTAGTATTTTTGCCCGGAGTTTTAGTTGGGTTCGTATTTTTAACCCGGACTTTTTAGTTGGGTTAGTATTTTTACCCGGAGTTTTAGTTGGGTTCGTATTTTTACCCGGACTTTTTAGTTGGGTTCGTAATTTTACCCGGAGTTTTAGTTGGGTTCGTAATTTTATCCGGAGTTTTAGTTGGGTTCGTATTTTTTACCCGGACTTTTTAGTTGGGTTCGTAATTTTACCCGGAGTTTTAGTTGAGTTCGTATTTTTAACCCGGATTTTTTAGTTGGGTTAGTATTTTTACCCGGAGTTTTAGTTGGGTTCGTATTTTTACCCGGAGTTTTAGTTGGGTTCGTAATTTTATCCAGAGTTTTAGTTGGGTTCGTATTTTTTACCCGGACTTTTTAGTTGGGTTAGTATTTTTGCCCGGAGTTTTAGTTGGGTTCGTATTTTTTACCCGGAGTTTTAGTTGGGTTCGTAATTTTACCCGGAGTTTTAGTTGGGTTCGTAATTTTACCCGGAGTCTTAAGTTAGGTTCGCATTTTTTATCCGGACTTTTTAGTTGGGTTCGTATTTTTTACCCGGAGTTTTAGTTGGGTTCGCAATTTTACCCGGAGTTTTAGTTGGGTTCGTATTTTTTACCCGGACTTTTTAGTTGGGTTAGTATTTTTACCCGGAGTTTTAGTTGGGTTCGTATTTTTACCCGGAGTTTTAGTTGGGTTCGTATTTTTACCCGGAGTTTTAGTTGGGTTCGTAATTTTAGCCGGAGTTTTAGTTGGGTTCGTATTTTTTACCCGGACTTTTTAGTTGGGTTCGTAATTTTACCCGGAGTTTTAGTTGGGTTCGTAATTTTACCCGGAGTTTTAGTTGGGTTCGTAATTTTACCCGGAGTTTTAGTTGGGTTCGTAATTTTACCCGGACTTTTTAGTTGGGTTCGTATTTTTTACCCGGACTTTTAGTTGGGTTCGTAATTTTACCCGGAGTTTTAGTTGGGTTCGTAATTTTACCCGGAGTTTTAGTTGAGTTGGTAATTTTACCCGGAGTTTTAGTTGGGTTCGTAATTTTACCCGGACTTTTTATTTGGGTTCGTAATTTTACCCGGACTTTTTAGTTGGGTTCGTAATTTTACCCGGAGTTTTAGTTGGGTTCGTAGTTTTACCCGGAGTTTTAGTTGAGTTCGTAATTTTACCCGGAGTTTTAGTTGGGTTCGTAATTTTACCCGGACTTTTTAGTTGGGTTCGTAATTTTACCCGGAGTTTTAGTTGGGTTCGTAATTTTACCCGGAGTTTTACTTGGGTTCGTAATTTTACCCGGAGTTTTACTTGGGTTCGCAATTTTACCCGGAGTTTTAGTTGGGTTCGTAATTTTACCCGGGGTTTTAGTTGGGTTCGTAATTTTACCCGGACTTTTTAGTTGGGTTCGTATTTTTTACCCGGACTTTTAGTTGGGTTCGTAATTTTACCCGGAGTTTTAGTTGGGTTCGTAATTTTACCCGGAGTTTTAGTTGGGTTCGTAATTTTACCCGGAGTTTTAGTTGGGTTCGCATTTTTTACCCGGAATTTTTAGTTGGGTTAGTATTTTTACCCGGAGTTTTAGTAGGGTTCGTATTTTTACCCGGAGTTTTAGTTGGGTTCGTAATTTTACCCGGAGTTTTAGTTGGGTTCGTATTTTTAACCCGGACTTTTTAGTTGGGTTAGTATTTTTACCCGGAGTTTTAGTTGGGTTCGTATTTTTACCCGGAGTTTTAGTTGGGTTCGTAATTTTATCCGGAGTTTTAGTTGGGTTCGTATTTTTTAACCGGACTTTTTAGTTGGGTTAGTATTTTTGCCCGGAGTTTTAGTTGGGTTCGTATTTTTACCCGGAGTTTTAGTTGGGTTCGTAATTTTATCCGGAGTTTTAGTTGGTTTCGTATTTTTTACCTGGACTTTTTAGTTGGGTTAGTATTTTTGCCCGGAGTTTTAGTTGGGTTCGTATTTTTTACCCGGAGATTTAGTTGTGTTCGTAATTTTACCCGGAGTTTTAGTTGGGTTCGTAATTTTACCCGGAGTCTTAAGTTAGGTTCGTATTTTTTATCCGGACTTTTTAGTTGGGTTCGTATTTTTACCCGGAGTTTTAGTTGGGTTCGTAATTTTACCCGGAGTTTTAGTTGGGTTCGTAATTTTACCCGGAGTTTTAGTTGGGTTCGTAATTTTACCCGGACTTTTTAGTTGGGTTCGTATTTTTTACCCGGACTTTTAGTTGGGTTCGTAATTTTACCCGGAGTTATAGTTGGGTTCGTAATTTTACCCGGAGTTTTAGTTGAGTTGGTAATTTTACCCGGAGTTTTAGTTGGGTTCGTAATTTTACCCGGAGTTTTAGTTGGGTTCGCATTTTTTACCCGGAATTTTTAGTTGGGTTAGTATTTTTACCCGGAGTTTTAGTAGGGTTCGTATTTTTACACGGAGTTTTAGTTGGGTTCGTAATTTTACCCGGAGTTTTAGTTGGGTTCGTATTTTTAACCCGGACTTTTTAGTTGGGTTAGTATTTTTACCCGGAGTTTTAGTTGGGTTCGTATTTTTACCCGGAGTTTTAGTTGGGTTCGTAATTTTACCCGGAGTTTTAGTTGGGTTCGTATTTTTTACCCGGACTTTTTAGTTGGGTTAGTATTTTTGCCCGGAGTTTTAGTTGGGTTCGTATTTTTTACCCGGAGTTTTAGTTGGGTTCGTAATTTTACCCGGAGTTTTAGTTGGGTTCGTAATTTTACCCGGAGTTTTAGTTGGGTTCGTATTTTTAACCCGGACTTTTTAGTTGGGTTAGTATTTTTACCCGGAGTTTTAGTTGGGTTCGTATTTTTACCCGGAGTTTTAGTTGGGTTCGTAATTTTATCCGGAGTTTTAGTTGGGTTCGTATTTTTTAACCGGACTTTTTAGTTGGGTTAGTATTTTTGCCCGGAGTTTTAGTTGGGTTCGTATTTTTACCCGGAGTTTTAGTTGGGTTCGTAATTTTATCCGGAGTTTTAGTTGGGTTCGTATTTTTTACCTGGACTTTTTAGTTGGGTTAGTATTTTTGCCCGGAGTTTTAGTTGGGTTCGTATTTTTTACCCGGAGATTTAGTTGTGTTCGTAATTTTACCCGGAGTTTTAGTTGGGTTCGTAATTTTACCCGGAGTCTTAAGTTAGGTTCGTATTTTTTATCCGGACTTTTTAGTTGGGTTCGTATTTTTACCCGGAGTTTTAGTTGGGTTCGTAATTTTACCCGGAGTTTTAGTTGGGTTCGTAATTTTACCCGGAGTTTTAGTTGGGTTCGTAATTTTACCCGGACTTTTTAGTTGGGTTCGTATTTTTTACCCGGACTTTTAGTTGGGTTCGTAATTTTACCCGGAGTTATAGTTGGGTTCGTAATTTTACCCGGAGTTTTAGTTGAGTTGGTAATTTTACCCGGAGTTTTAGTTGGGTTCGTAATTTTACCCGGAGTTTTAGTTGGGTTCGCATTTTTTACCCGGAATTTTTAGTTGGGTTAGTATTTTTACCCGGAGTTTTAGTAGGGTTCGTATTTTTACACGGAGTTTTAGTTGGGTTCGTAATTTTACCCGGAGTTTTAGTTGGGTTCGTATTTTTAACCCGGACTTTTTAGTTGGGTTAGTATTTTTACCCGGAGTTTTAGTTGAGTTCGTATTTTTACCCGGAGTTTTAGTTGGGTTCGTAATTTTACCCGGAGTTTTAGTTGGGTTCGTATTTTTTACCCGGACTTTTTAGTTGGGTTAGTATTTTTGCCCGGAGTTTTAGTTGGGTTCGTATTTTTTACCCTTAGTTTTAGTTGGGTTCGTAATTTTACCCGGAGTTTTAGTTGGGTTCGTAATTTTACCCGGAGTCTTAAGTTAGGTTCGCATTTTTTATCCGGACTTTTTAGTTGGGTTCGTATTTTTTACCCGGAGTTTTAGTTGGGTTCGCAATTTTACCCGGAGTTTTAGTTGGGTTCGTATTTTTTGCCCGGACTTTTTAGTTGGGTTAGTATTTTTACCCGGAGTTTTAGTTGGTTTCGTATTTTTACCCGGAGTTTTAGTTGGGTTCGTATTTTTACCCGGAGTTTTAGTTGGGTTCGAAATTTTAGCCGGAGTTTTAGTTGGGTTCGTATTTTTTACCCGGACTTTTTAGTTGGGTTCGTAATTTTACCCGGAGTTTTAGTTGGGTTCGTAATTTTACCCGGAGTTTTAGTTGGGTTCGTAATTTTACCCGGAGTTTTAGTTGGGTTCGTAATTTTACCCGGACTTTTTAGTTGGGTTCGTATTTTTTACCCGGACTTTTAGGTGGGTTCGTAATTTTACCCGGAGTTTTAGTTGGGTTCGTAATTTTACCCGGAGTTTTAGTTGAGTTGGTAATTTTACCCGGAGTTTTAGTTGGGTTCGTAATTTTACCCGGACTTTTTATTTGGGTTCGTAATTTTACCCGGACTTTTTAGTTGGGTTCGTAATTTTACCCGGAGTTTTAGTTGGGTTCGTAATTTTACCCGGAGTTTTAGTTGAGTTCGTAATTTTACCCGGAGTTTTAGTTGGGTTCGTAATTTTACCCGGACTTTTCAGTTGGGTTCGTAATTTTACCCGGAGTTTTAGTTGGGTTCGTAATTTTACCCGGAGTTTTAGTTGGGTTCGTAATTTTACCCGGGGTTTTAGTTGGGTTCGTAATTTTACCCGGACTTTTTAGTTGGGTTCGTATTTTTTACCCGGACTTTTAGTTGGGTTCGTAATTTTACCCGGAGTTTTAGTTGGGTTCGTAATTTTACCCGGAGTTTTAGTTGGGTTCGTAATTTTACCCGGAGCTTTAGTTGGGTTCGCATTTTTTACCCGGAATTTTTAGTTGGGTTAGTATTTTTACCCGGAGTTTTAGTAGGGTTCGTATTTTTACCCGGAGTTTTAGTTGGGTTCGTAATTTTACCCGGAGTTTTAGTTGGGTTCGTATTTTTAACCCGGACTTTTTAGTTGGGTTAGTATTTTTACCCGGAGTTTTAGTTGGGTTCGTATTTTTACCCGGAGTTTTAGTTGGGTTCGTAATTTTATCCGGAGTTTTAGTTGGGTTCGTATTTTTTACCCGGACTTTTTAGTTGGGTTAGTATTTTTGCCCGGAGTTTTAGTTGGGTTCGTATTTTTTACCCGGAGTTTTAGTTGGGTTCGTAATTTTACCCGGAGTTTTAGTTGGGTTCGTAATTTTACCCGGAGTCTTAAGTTAGGTTCGTATTTTTTATCCGGACTTTTTAGTTGGGTTCGTATTTTTACCCGGAGTTTTAGTTGGGTTCGTAATTTTACCCGGAGTTTTAGTTGGGTTCGTAATTTTACCCGGAGTTTTAGTTGGGTTCGTAATTTTACCCGGACTTTTTAGTTGGGTTCGTATCTTTTACCCGGACTTTTAGTTGGGTTCGTAATTTTACCCGGAGTTATAGTTGGGTTCGTAATTTTACCCGGAGTTTTAGTTGGGTTCGTATTTTTTACCCGGACTTTTTAGTTGGGTTCGTAATTTTACCCGGAGTTTTAGTTGGGTTCGCATTTTTTACCCGGAATTTTTAGTTGGGTTAGTATTTTTACCCGGAGTTTTAGTTGGGTTCGTATTTTTACCCGGACTTTTTAGTTGGGTTCGTAATTTTACCCGGAGATTTAGTTGGGTTCGTAATTTTATCCGGAGTTTTAGTTGGGTTCGTATTTTTTACCCGGACTTTTTAGTTGGGTTCGTAATTTTACCCGGAGTTTTATTTGAGTTCGTATTTTTAACCCGGATTTTTTAGTTGGGTTAGTATTTTTACCCGGAGTTTTAGTTGGGTTCGTATTTTTACCCGGAGTTTTAGTTGGGTTCGTAATTTTATCCGGAGTTTTAGTTGGGTTCGTATTTTTTACCCGGACTTTTTAGTTGGGTTAGTATTTTTGCCCGGAGTTTTAGTTGGGTTCGTATTTTTTACCCGGAGTTTTAGTTGGGTTCGTAATTTTACCCGGAGTTTTAGTTGGGTTCGTAATTTTACCCGGAGTCTTAAGTTAGGTTCGCATTTTTTATCCGGACTTTTTAGTTGGGTTCGTATTTTTTACCCGGAGTTTTAGTTGGGTTCGCAATTTTACCCGGAGTTTTAGTTGGGTTCGTATTTTTTACCCGGACTTTTTAGTTGGGTTAGTATTTTTACCCGGAGTTTTAGTTGGGTTCGTATTTTTACCCGGAGTTTTAGTTGGGTTCGTATTTTTACCCGGAGTTTTAGTTGGGTTCGTAATTTTAGCCGGAGTTTTAGTTGGGTTCGTATTTTTTACCCGGACTTTTTAGTTGGGTTCGTAATTTTACCCGGAGTTTTAGTTGGGTTCGTAATTTTACCCGGAGTTTTAGTTGGGTTCGTAATTTTACCCGGAGTTTTAGTTGGGTTCGTAATTTTACCCGGACTTTTTAGTTGGGTTCGTATTTTTTACCCGGACTTTTAGTTGGGTTCGTAATTTTACCCGGAGTTTTAGTTGGGTTCGTAATTTTACCCGGAGTTTTAGTTGAGTTGGTAATTTTACCCGGAGTTTTAGTTGGGTTCGTAATTTTACCCGGACTTTTTATTTGGGTTCGTAATTTTACCCGGACTTTTTAGTTGGGTTCGTAATTTTACCCGGAGTTTTAGTTGGGTTCGTAGTTTTACCCGGAGTTTTAGTTGAGTTCGTAATTTTACCCGGAGTTTTAGTTGGGTTCGTAATTTTACCCGGACTTTTTAGTTGGGTTCGTAATTTTACCCGGAGTTTTAGTTGGGTTCGTAATTTTACCCGGAGTTTTACTTGGGTTCGTAATTTTACCCGGAGTTTTACTTGGGTTCGCAATTTTACCCGGAGTTTTAGTTGGGTTCGTAATTTTACCCGGGGTTTTAGTTGGGTTCGTAATTTTACCCGGACTTTTTAGTTGGGTTCGTATTTTTTACCCGGACTTTTAGTTGGGTTCGTAATTTTACCCGGAGTTTTAGTTGGGTTCGTAATTTTACCCGGAGTTTTAGTTGGGTTCGTAATTTTACCCGGAGTTTTAGTTGGGTTCGCATTTTTTACCCGGAATTTTTAGTTGGGTTAGTATTTTTACCCGGAGTTTTAGTAGGGTTCGTATTTTTACCCGGAGTTTTAGTTGGGTTCGTAATTTTACCCGGAGTTTTAGTTGGGTTCGTATTTTTAACCCGGACTTTTTAGTTGGGTTAGTATTTTTACCCGGAGTTTTAGTTGGGTTCGTATTTTTACCCGGAGTTTTAGTTGGGTTCGTAATTTTATCCGGAGTTTTAGTTGGGTTCGTATTTTTTAACCGGACTTTTTAGTTGGGTTTGTATTTTTGCCCGGAGTTTTAGTTGGGTTCGTATTTTTTACCCGGAGTTTTAGTTGGGTTCGTAATTTTACCCGGAGTTTTAGTTGGGTTCGTAATTTTACCCGGAGTCTTAAGTTAGGTTCGTATTTTTTATCCGGACTTTTTAGTTGGGTTCGTATTTTTACCCGGAGTTTTAGTTGGGTGCGTAATTTTACCCGGAGTTTTAGTTGGGTTCGTAATTTTACCCGGAGTTTTAGTTGGGTTCGTAATTTTACCCGGACTTTTTAGTTGGGTTCGTATTTTTTACCCGGACTTTTAATTGGGTTCGTAATTTTACCCGGAGTTTTAGTTGGGTTCGTAATTTTACCCGGAGTTTTAGTTGAGTTGGTAATTTTACCCGGAGTTTTAGTTGGGTTCGTAATTTTACCCGGAGTTTTAGTTGGGTTCGCATTTTTTACCCGGAATTTTTAGTTGGGTTAGTATTTTTACCCGGAGTTTTAGTAGGGTTCGTATTTTTACCCGGAGTTTTAGTTGGGTTCGTAATTTTACCCGGAGTTTTAGTTGGGTTCGTATTTTTAACCCGGACTTTTTAGTTGGGTTAGTATTTTTACCCGGAGTTTTAGTTGGGTTCGTATTTTTACCCGGAGTTTTAGTTGGGTTCGGAATTTTATCCGGAGTTTTAGTTGGGTTCGTATTTTTTACCCGGACTTTTTAGTTGGGTTAGTATTTTTGCCCGGAGTTTTAGTTGGGTTTGTATTTTTTACCCGGAGTTTTAGTTGGGTTCGTAATTTTACCCGGAGTTTTAGTAGGGTTCGTAATTTTACCCGGAGTCTTAAGTTAGGTTCGTATTTTTTATCCGGACTTTTTAGTTGGGTTCGTATTTTTTACCCGGAGTTTTAGTTGGGTTCGCAATTTTACCCCGAGTTTTAGTTGGGTTCGTATTTTTTACCCGGACTTTTTAGTTGGGTTAGTATTTTTACCCGGAGTTTTAGTTGGGTTCGTATTTTTACCCGGAGTTTTAGTTGGGTTCGTATTTTTACCCGGAGTTTTAGTTGGGTTCGTAATTTTAGCCGGAGTTTTAGTTGGGTTCGTATTTTTTACCCGGACTTTTTAGTTGGGTTCGTAATTTTACCCGGAGTTTTAGTTGGGTTCGTAATTTTACCCGGAGTTTTAGTTGGGTTCGTAATTTTACCCGGAGTTTTAGTTGGGTTCGTAATTTTACCCGGACTTTTTAGTTGGGTTCGTATTTTTTACCCGGACTTTTAGTTGGGTTCGTAATTTTACCCGGAGTTTTAGTTGGGTTCGTAATTTTACCCGGAGTTTTAGTTGAGTTGGTAATTTTACCCGGAGTTTTAGTTGGGTTCGTAATTTTACCCGGACTTTTTATTTGGGTTCGTAATTTTACCCGGACTTTTTAGTTGGGTTCGTAATTTTACCCGGAGTTTTAGTTGGGTTCGTAATTTTACCCGGACTTTTTAGTTGGGTTCGTATTTTTTACCCGGACTTTTAGTTGGGTTCGTAATTTTACCCGGAGTTTTAGTTGGGTTCGTAATTTTACCCGGAGTTTTAGTTGAGTTGGTAATTTTACCCGGAGTTTTAGTTGGGTTCGTAATTTTACCCGGACTTTTTATTTGGGTTCGTAATTTTACCCGGACTTTTTAGTTGGGTTCGTAATTTTACCCGGAGTTTTAGTTGAGTTCGTAATTTTACCCGGAGTTTTACTTGGGTTCGTAATTTTACCCGAACTTTTTAGTTGGGTTCGCATTTTTTACCCGGACTTTTAGTTGGGTTCGTAATTTTACCCGGAGTTTTAGTTGGGTTCGTAATTTTACCCGGAGTTTTAGTTGGGTTCGTAATTTTACCCGGAGTTTTACTTGGGTTCGTAATTTTACCCGGAGTTTTACTTGGGTTCGTAATTTTACCCGGAGTTTTAGTTGGGTTCGTAATTTTACCCGGAGTTTTAGTTGGGTTCGTAATTTTACCCGGACTTTTTAGTTGGGTTCGTATTTTTTACCCGGACTTTTAGTTGGGTTCGTAATTTTACCCGGAGTTTTAGTTGGGTTCGTAATTTTACCCGGAGTTTTAGTTGAGTTCGTAATTTTACCCGGAGTTTTAGTTGGGTTCGTAATTTTACCCGGACTTTTAGTTGGGTTCGTAATTTTACCCGGAGTTTTAGTTGGGTTCGTAATTTTACCCGGACTTTTTAGTTGGGTTCGAATTTTTTACCCGGACTTTTAGTTGGGTTCATAATTTTACCCGGAGCTTTAGTTGGGTTCGTAATTTTACCTGGACTTTTTAGTTGGGTTCGTATTTTTTACCCGGACTTTTAGTTGGGTTCGTAATTTTACCCGGAGTTTTAGTTGGGTTCGTAATTTTACCGGAGTCTTGAGTTACCCGGACTTTTTAGTTGGGTTCGTATTTTTACCCGGACTTTTAGTTGGGTTCGTAATTTTACCCGGAGTTTTAGTTGGGTTCGTAATTTTACCCGGAGTTTTACTTGGGTTCGTAATTTTACCCGGAGTTTTACTTGGGTTCGTAATTTTACCCGGAGTTTTAGTTGGGTTCGTAATTTTACCCGGAGTTTTAGTTGGTTCGTAATTTTACCCGGAGTTTTAGTTGAGTTGGTAATTTTACCCGGAGTTTTAGTTGGGTTTCGTAATTTTACCCGGAGTTTTTAGTTGGGTTCGCATTTTTTACCCGGAATTTTTAGTTGGGTTAGTATTTTTACCCGGAGTTTTAGTAGGGTTCGTATTTTTACCCGGAGTTTTAGTTGGGTTCGTAATTTTACCCGGAGTTTTAGTTGGGTTCGTATTTTTAACCCGGACTTTTTAGTTGGGTTAGTATTTTTACCCGGAGTTTTAGTTGGGTTCGTATTTTTACCCGGAGTTTTAGTTGGGTTCGGAATTTTATCCGGAGTTTTAGTTGGGTTCGTATTTTTTACCCGGACTTTTTAGTTGGGTTGGTATTTTTGCCCGGAGTTTTAGTTGGGTTCGTATTTTTTACCCGGAGTTTTAGTTGGGTTCGTAATTTTACCCGGAGTTTTAGTAGGGTTCGTAATTTTACCCGGAGTCTTAAGTTAGGTTCGTATTCTTTATCCGGACTTTTTAGTTGGGTTCGTATTTTTTACCCGGAGTTTTAGTTGGTTCGCAATTTTACCCCGAGTTTTAGTTGGGTTCGTATTTTTTACCCGGACTTTTTAGTTGGGTTAGTATTTTTACCCGGAGTTTTAGTTGGGTTCGTATTTTTACCCGGAGTTTTAGTTGGGTTCGTATTTTTACCCGGAGTTTTAGTTGGGTTCGTAATTTTAGCCGGAGTTTTAGTTGGGTTCGTATTTTTTACCCGGACTTTTTAGTTGGGTTCGTAATTTTACCCGGAGTTTTAGTTGGGTTCGTAATTTTACCCGGAGTTTTAGTTGGGTTCGTAATTTTACCCGGAGTTTTAGTTGGGTTCGTAATTTCACCCGGACTTTTTAGTTAGGTTCGTATTTTTTACCCGGACTTTTAGTTGGGTTCGTAATTTTACCCGGAGTTTTAGTTGGGTTCGTAATTTTACCCGGAGTTTTAGTTGAGTTGGTAATTTTACCCGGAGTTTTAGTTGGGTTCGTAATTTTACCCGGACTTTTTATTTGGGTTCGTAATTTTACCCGGACTTTTTAGTTGGGTTCGTAATTTTACCCGGAGTTTTAGTTGGGTTCGTAATTTTACCCGGACTTTTTAGTTGGGTTCGTATTTTTTACCCGGACTTTTAGTTGGGTTCGTAATTTTACCCGGAGTTTTAGTTGGGTTCGTAATTTTACCCGGAGTTTTAGTTGAGTTGGTAATTTTACCCGGAGTTTTAGTTGGGTTCGTAATTTTACCCGGACTTTTTATTTGGGTTCGTAATTTTACCCGGACTTTTTAGTTGGGTTCGTAATTTTACCCGGAGTTTTAGTTGAGTTCGTAATTTTACCCGGAGTTTTACTTGGGTTCGTAATTTTACCCGAACTTTTTAGTTGGGGTTCGCATTTTTTACCCGGACTTTTAGTTGGGTTCGTAATTTTACCCGGAGTTTTAGTTGGGTTCGTAATTTTACCCGGAGTTTTAGTTGGGTTCGTAATTTTACCCGGAGTTTTACTTGGGTTCGTAATTTTACCCGGAGTTTTACTTGGGTTCGTAATTTTACCCGGAGTTTTAGTTGGGTTCGTAATTTTACCCGGAGTTTTAGTTGGGTTCGTAATTTTACCCGGACTTTTTAGTTGGGTTCGTATTTTTTACCCGGACTTTTAGTTGGGTTCGTAATTTTACCCGGAGTTTTAGTTGGGTTCGTAATTTTACCCGGAGTTTTAGTTGAGTTCGTAATTTTACCCGGAGTTTTAGTTGGGTTCGTAATTTTACCCGGACTTTTTAGTTGGGTTCGTAATTTTACCCGGAGTTTTAGTTGGGTTCGTAATTTTACCCGGACTTTTTAGTTGGGTTCGAATTTTTTACCCGGACTTTTAGTTGGGTTCATAATTTTACCCGGAGCTTTAGTTGGGTTCGTAATTTTACCTGGACTTTTTAGTTGGGTTCGTATTTTTTACCCGGACTTTTAGTTGGGTTCGTAATTTTACCCGGAGTTTTAGTTGGGTTCGTAATTTTACCCGGAGTCTTCAGTTACCCGGACTTTTTAGTTGGGTTCGTATTTTTACCCGGACTTTTAGTTGGGTTCGTAATTTTACCCGGAGTTTTAGTTGGGTTCGTAATTTTACCCGGAGTTTTACTTGGGTTCGTAATTTTACCCGGAGTTTTACTTGGGTTCGTAATTTTTACCCGGAGTTTTAGTTGGGTTCGTAATTTTACCCGGAGTTTTAGTTGGGTTCGTAATTTTACCCGGACTTTTTAGTTGGGTTCGTATTTTTTACCCGGACTTTTAGTTGGGTTCGTAATTTTACCCGGAGTTTTAGTTGGGTTCGTAATTTTACCCGGAGTTTTAGTTGAGTTCGTAATTTTACCCGGAGTTTTAGTTGGGTTCGTAATTTTACCCGGACTTTTTAGTTGGGTTCGTAATTTTACCCGGACTTATTAGTTGGGTTCGTAATTTTACCCGGAGTCTTAAGTTAGGTTCGTATTTTTTATCCGGACTTTTTAGTTGGGTTCGTATTTTTTACCCGGAGTTTTAGTTGGGTTCGTAATTTTACCCGGAGTTTTAGTTGGGTTCGTAATTTTACCCGGACTTTTTAGTTGGGTTCGTATTTTTTACCCGGACTTTTAGTTGGGTTCGTAATTTTACCCGGAGTTTTAGTTGGGTTCGTATTTTTAACCCGGACTTTTTAGTTGGGTTAGTATTTTTACCCGGAGTTTTAGTAGGGTTCGTATTTTTACCCGGAGTTTTACTTGGGTTCGCAATTTTACCAGGAGTTTTAGTTGGGTTCGTAATTTTACCCGGGGGTTTAGTTGGGTTCGTAATTTTACCCGGACTTTTTAGTTGGGTTCGTATTTTTTACCCGGACTTTTAGTTGGGTTCGTAATTTTACCCGGAGTTTTAGTTGGGTTCGTAATTTTACCCGGAGTTTTAGTTGGGTTCGTAATTTTACCCGGAGTTTTAGTTGGGTTCGCATTTTTTACCCGGAATTTTTAGTTGGGTTAGTATTTTTACCCGGAGTTTTAGTAGGGTTCGTATTTTTACCCGGAGTTTTAGTTGGGTTCGTAATTTTACCCGGAGTTTTAGTTGGGTTCGTATTTTTAACCCGGACTTTTTAGTTGGGTTAGTATTTTTACCCGGAGTTTTAGTTGGGTTCGTATTTTAACCCGGAGTTTTAGTTGGGTTCGTAATTTTATCCGGAGTTTTAGTTGGGTTCGTATTTTTTAACCGGACTTTTTAGTTGGGTTAGTATTTTTGCCCGAGTTTTAGTTGGGTTCGTATTTTTTACCCGGAGTTTTAGTTGGGTTCGTAATTTTACCCGGAGGTTTAGTTGGGTTCGTAATTTTACCCGGAGTCTTAAGTTAGGTTCGTATTTTTTATCCGGACTTTTTAGTTGGGTTCGTATTTTTACCCGGAGTTTTAGTTGGGTGTGTAATTTTACCCGGAGTTTTAGTTGTGTTCGTAATTTTACCCGGAGTTTTAGTTGGGTTCGTAATTTTACCCGGACTTTTTAGTTGGGTTCGTATTTTTTTACCCGGACTTTTAATTGGGTTCGTAATTTTACCCGGAGTTTTAGTTGGGTTCGTAATTTTACCCGGAGTTTTAGTTGAGTTGGTAATTTTACCCGGAGTTTTAGTTGGGTTCGTAATTTTACCCGGAGTTTTAGTTGGGTTCGCATTTTTTACCCGGAATTTTTAGTTGGGTTAGTATTTTTACCCGGAGTTTTAGTAGGGTTCGTATTTTTACCCGGAGTTTTAGTTGGGTTCGTAATTTTACCCGGAGTTTTAGTTGGGTTCGTATTTTTAACCCGGACTTTTTAGTTGGGTTAGTATTTTT
>CAXIES010000196.1:7500-15000 GCA_964023965.1 Melinopterus prodromus
GACGGCGCGCGGGCGGTCGGCTGGACTACGGCGGCGCGCTCGATCGACATCCAGCGCCACCCGAAAGACAAAATTTCCAAAATCCAAAAATTTCAGCAGAGAGCGCTGGACGGAACTTTTGAAAGAAAAAAAAAATTTTCAAAAAAAAAATTTTTCAAAAAAAAAAATTTCTAAAATTTTGCAGAGAGCGCTGGCCGGGACTTATAGGCGAAAAAGAAAATTTCAAGAAAATCTTTTATGGGGCCGTTGACGGCGCGAGCGCGGTCGGCTGGACTCCGGCGGCGCGCTCGATCGACAGCGCGGGTCTCCCGTCGTCGAGCGGGGCGAAATGTACCGAGCGCTACCCGGCCGGCGACGGCGCGCGGGCTGTCGGCTGGACTCCGGCGGCGCGCTCGATCGACAGCGCGGGTCTCCCGTCGTCGAGCGGGGCGAAATCTACCGAGCGCTACCCGGCCGGCGACGGCGCGCGGGCGGTCGGCTGGACTCCGGCGGCGCGCTCGATCGACAGCGCGAGTCTCCCGTCGTCGAGCGGGGCGAAATGTACCGAGCGCTACCCGGCCGGCGACGGCGCGCGGGCGGTCGGCTGGACTACGGCGGCGCGCTCGATCGACATCCAGCGCCACCCGAAAGACAAAATTTCCAAAATTCAAAAATTTCAGCAGAGAGCGCTGGACGGAACTTTTGAAAGAAAAAAAAATTTTCAAAAAAAAAATTTTTCAAGAAAAAAAATTTCTGAAATTTTGCAGAGAGCGCTGGCCGGGACTTATAGGCGAAAAAGAAAATTTCAAGAAAATCTTTTATGGGGCCGTTGACGGCGCGAGCGCGGTCGGCTGGACTCCGGCGGCGCGCTCGATCGACAGCGCGGGTCTCCCGTCGTCGAGCGGGGCGAAATGTACCGAGCGCTACCCGGCCGGCGACGGCGCGCGGGCTGTCGGCTGGACTCCGGCGGCGCGTTCGATCGACAGCGCGGGTCTCCCGTCGTCGAGCGGGGCGAAATCTACCGAGCGCTACCCGGCCGGCGACGGCGCGCGGGCGGTCGGCTGGACTCCGGCGGCGCGCTCGATCGACAGCGCGAGTCTCCCGTCGTCGAGCGGGGCGAAATGTACCGAGCGCTACCCGGCCGGCGACGGCGCGCGGGCGGTCGGCTGGACTACGGCGGCGCGCTCGATCGACATCCAGCGCCACCCGAAAGACAAAATTTCCAAAATCCAAAAATTTCAGCAGAGAGCGCTGGACGGAACTTTTGAAAGAAAAAAAAAATTTTCAAAAAAAAAATTTTTCAAAAAAAAAAATTTCTAAAATTTTGCAGAGAGCGCTGGCCGGGACTTATAGGCGAAAAAGAAAATTTCAAGAAAATCTTTTATGGGGCCGTTGACGGCGCGAGCGCGGTCGGCTGGACTCCGGCGGCGCGCTCGATCGACAGCGCGGGTCTCCCGTCGTCGAGCGGGGCGAAATGTACCGAGCGCTACCCGGCCGGCGACGGCGCGCGGGCTGTCGGCTGGACTCCGGCGGCGCGCTCGATCGACAGCGCGGGTCTCCCGTCGTCGAGCGGGGCGAAATCTACCGAGCGCTACCCGGCCGGCGACGGCGCGCGGGCGGTCGGCTGGACTCCGGCGGCGCGCTCGATCGACAGCGCGAGTCTCCCGTCGTCGAGCGGGGCGAAATGTACCGAGCGCTACCCGGCCGGCGACGGCGCGCGGGCGGTCGGCTGGACTACGGCGGCGCGCTCGATCGACATCCAGCGCCACCCGAAAGACAAAATTTCCAAAATCCAAAAATTTCAGCAGAGAGCGCTGGACGGAACTTTTGAAAGAAAAAAAAATTTTCAAAAAAAAAATTTTTCAAAAAAAAAAATTTCTGAAATTTTGCAGAGAGCGCTGGCCGGGACTTATAGGCGAAAAAGAAAATTTCAAGAAAATCTTTTATGGGGCCGTTGACGGCGCGAGCGCGGTCGGCTGGACTCCGGCGGCGCGCTCGATCGACAGCGCGGGTCTCCCGTCGTCGAGCGGGGCGAAATGTACCGAGCGCTACCCGGCCGGCGACGGCGCGCGGGCTGTCGGCTGGACTCCGGCGGCGCGTTCGATCGACAGCGCGGGTCTCCCGTCGTCGAGCGGGGCGAAATCTACCGAGCGCTACCCGGCCGGCGACGGCGCGCGGGCGGTCGGCTGGACTCCGGCGGCGCGCTCGATCGACAGCGCGAGTCTCCCGTCGTCGAGCGGGGCGAAATGTACCGAGCGCTACCCGGCCGGCGACGGCGCGCGGGCGGTCGGCTGGACTACGGCGGCGCGCTCGATCGACATCCAGCGCCACCCGAAAGACAAAATTTCCAAAATCCAAAAATTTCAGCAGAGAGCGCTGGACGGAACTTTTGAAAGAAAAAAAAAATTTTCAAAAAAAAAATTTTTCAAAAAAAAAAATTTCTAAAATTTTGCAGAGAGCGCTGGCCGGGACTTATAGGCGAAAAAGAAAATTTCAAGAAAATCTTTTATGGGGCCGTTGACGGCGCGAGCGCGGTCGGCTGGACTCCGGCGGCGCGCTCGATCGACAGCGCGGGTCTCCCGTCGTCGAGCGGGGCGAAATGTACCGAGCGCTACCCGGCCGGCGACGGCGCGCGGGCTGTCGGCTGGACTCCGGCGGCGCGCTCGATCGACAGCGCGGGTCTCCCGTCGTCGAGCGGGGCGAAATCTACCGAGCGCTACCCGGCCGGCGACGGCGCGCGGGCGGTCGGCTGGACTCCGGCGGCGCGCTCGATCGACAGCGCGAGTCTCCCGTCGTCGAGCGGGGCGAAATGTACCGAGCGCTACCCGGCCGGCGACGGCGCGCGGGCGGTCGGCTGGACTCCGGCGGCGCGCTCGATCGACAGCGCGAGTCTCCCGTCGTCGAGCGGGGCGAAATGTACCGAGCGCTACCCGGCCGGCGACGGCGCGCGGGCGGTCGGCTGGACTACGGCGGCGCGCTCGATCGACATCCAGCGCCACCCGAAAGACAAAATTTCCAAAATCCAAAAATTTCAGCAGGGAGCGCTGGACGGAACTTTTGAAAGAAAAAAAAATTTTCAAAAAAAAAAATCCAAAAATTTAGCAGAGAGCGCCGGAGAGAACATTTGAAAGAAAAAAAAATTTCCAAAAAAAAAAAAAATTTTCAAAAAAAAAATATTTCCAAAATTTCGAACTCGACCCGGACGGGGACCAAGGCGAAAAGTGCGATAAGTCCGCGCGAGCGTCGGCGGTATCCGTTCGAGCGAGCCGGGAGCGACCCGTACTAGCGTTTCGCAACCCGTACTCGGTCCGTTGCGCTTATATAGGGAGAGGTGAGTCCGCGACGGCTAACGCCGTCCGGTTCCGCTCGATCCCGTTTAGTTGCGACGAGTCGACAGTCTTGGTATTAGTAAACGATAAAGATGCTCCCTGCCGGGCCGCACGCGTTGTTGACTTTGATCTGCTGGTGGCTAGAGAGCGCCTCGGTAAGCTTCGTTCGCGAAGAACCGGCGTTCGCCATTAGAGACGAGAGTTTTAATTGACGCTGTGCGGTTTAACCGAAAGGTTGCGTTCCCACATATCGCCGCCAAGCGCTCGTAACCGTAACATTAGCGATTGCCACAGCATGCCCGCGGACGACGCTGACTTTCGCAGTTAGCGTTGTACACCTTATGCGGGCGCACTTAAATCTCGGAGGCGTCCTCTGGACGTCGTCCACAAATATGCAACGACTCGCCTCGTACCGAGCGTGAGAGCGCGGCACGACAGTTTTCCGAAACGCGCGCTCAGACCGCGTACCATGTCGCTTTCAATCTAGCGAAGGGTGTTTCTGGGAATGTTGAAGCCGTTCGCGGACGAGATTCCGCGTTATAAATTATTCTCTTTAGAACTGCTGCGGGCGGTCATGTCGTCAAGTAAACGTCGTCCTATTTCGACGTCGGCGCATCCTGCTCCACTGTGCGTGAAATGTGTGGTCGGCGCGCGCTCGTCGCTGCCGACTGATTTCGACACGGTCAGTTTTTGCTATATATTGTAATATGTAGTAGTATACTTCCGGGCCGGGCGAGAAGACAGACCGCCGCCGCTCTCGCAGCGGCGTGACGATTCTGCTCCGCCCTCGGCTCGCCGGAGGTGCGACTGTTCTCTCGATCTGCGTTACGCCAGGTCGGCGCGTTACCATCGGTGCGCGTCTTCCGAACGTGGCCGCGGACGGGTGACAGCTCCCTGGTTGATCCTGCCAGTAGTCATATGCTTGTCTCAAAGATTAAGCCATGCATGTCTCAGTACAAGCCAAATTAAGGTGAAACCGCGAAAGGCTCATTAAATCAGTTATGGTTCCTTAGATCGTACCCACATTTACTTGGATAACTGTGGTAATTCTAGAGCTAATACATGCAAACAGAGCTCCGACCGGAGACGGAAGGAGCGCTTTTATTAGATCAAAACCAATCGGCGTCGGGTTCGCCCGTCGTCGTACACCTTGGTGACTCTGAATAACTTTTTGCTGATCGCACGGTCTCGCACCGGCGACGCATCTTTCAAATGTCTGCCTTATCAACTGTCGATGGTAGGTTCTGCGCCTACCATGGTTGTAACGGGTAACGGGGAATCAGGGTTCGATTCCGGAGAGGGAGCCTGAGAAACGGCTACCACATCCAAGGAAGGCAGCAGGCGCGCAAATTACCCACTCCCGGCACGGGGAGGTAGTGACGAAAAATAACGATACGGGACTCATCCGAGGCCCCGTAATCGGAATGAGTACACTCTAAACCCTTTAACGAGGATCAATTGGAGGGCAAGTCTGGTGCCAGCAGCCGCGGTAATTCCAGCTCCAATAGCGTATATTAAAGTTGTTGCGGTTAAAAAGCTCGTAGTCGAATTTGTGTCCCGCGCCGCCGGTTCATCGCTCGCGGTGTTAACTGGCGTGTCCGCGGGACGTCCTGCCGGTGGGCTTAGCCTCTCGGGGCGGCCCAATCTCAATCCCACCGCGGTGCTCTTCATTGAGTGTCGAGGTGGGCCGGCACGTTTACTTTGAACAAATTAGAGTGCTTAAAGCAGGCTAAAATTTCGCCTGAATACTGTGTGCATGGAATAATGGAATAGGACCTCGGTTCTATTTTGTTGGTTTTCGGAACCCCGAGGTAATGATTAATAGGAACGGATGGGGGCATTCGTATTGCGACGTTAGAGGTGAAATTCTTGGATCGTCGCAAGACGGACAGAAGCGAAAGCATTTGCCAAAAACGCTTTCATTGATCAAGAACGAAAGTTAGAGGTTCGAAGGCGATCAGATACCGCCCTAGTTCTAACCATAAACGATGCCAGCTAGCGATCCGCCGACGTTCCTCCGATGACTCGGCGGGCAGCTTCCGGGAAACCAAAGCTTTTGGGTTCCGGGGGAAGTATGGTTGCAAAGCTGAAACTTAAAGGAATTGACGGAAGGGCACCACCAGGAGTGGAGCCTGCGGCTTAATTTGACTCAACACGGGAAACCTCACCAGGCCCGGACACCGGAAGGATTGACAGATTGAGAGCTCTTTCTTGATTCGGTGGGTGGTGGTGCATGGCCGTTCTTAGTTGGTGGAGCGATTTGTCTGGTTAATTCCGATAACGAACGAGACTCTAGCCTGCTAACTAGGCGTATTTTCGACATCTCAAAGGTCCGCCGACCCGGCGCTCGCGTCGCGGTCGTGCGCGATTTTTACTGTCGGCGTACAATTAATTCTTCTTAGAGGGACAGGCGGCTTCTAGCCGCACGAGATTGAGCAATAACAGGTCTGTAATGCCCTTAGATGTTCTGGGCCGCACGCGCGCTACACTGAAGGAATCAGCGTGTCTTCCCTGGCCGAACGGCCCGGGTAACCCGCTGAACCTCCTTCGTGCTAGGGATTGGGGCTTGCAATTGTTCCCCATGAACGAGGAATTCCCAGTAAGCGCGAGTCATAAGCTCGCGTTGATTACGTCCCTGCCCTTTGTACACACCGCCCGTCGCTACTACCGATTGAATGATTTAGTGAGGTCTTCGGACCGGTGCGCGGTGGCGTTTCGACGTCGCCGATGATGCTGGGAAGATGACCAAACTTGATCATTTAGAGGAAGTAAAAGTCGTAACAAGGTTTCCGTAGGTGAACCTGCGGAAGGATCATTAACGAATGTTTATAAAACATTACGTACAATTAATTAATACGATGCACGGATCGATATTAATAATGAATGAATATTAATGGCGCCCTCGGCCGACCACGTCTACGACGGCGGTCGCGTCGGCCGTACGAGCGCCGGTCGAACTGATTCGAACTGTTAAGGACTAACGAAGTCCGAGGCGTCGGCCGACCCGCGAGGGTCGGCACGCCGGAAGTCAGGTACCTAGTCGAGAGGTCCGATGACGAGAGCGCCCCCCGTGCCGCTCAGGCCGAGAGATACTGCGTACGTAAAAGCGCCGCCGGCAGCCACCGCGCAGCCGGCTCGGCGCTCCGCGCCTCGGAGTTTGAGTTTTTAAGTGTCACAACCACGGGTGAATGCGACGCTCCCGCCGGCCCCGACGGTCAGGGCACAGCGAGCTAATGCGCGCGTCCCAGTCTTGTCGTCGTGCGTCGCGCCGTCGTCGCGGTCGTATAGCGGCCGCCGGACCCCAGCGCCCCGAAACCGGCCCCGGCCTCCCTTGTCGGAGGTGCAGAGGAACGCCGGCGGAGCGCGGCGGACGGTCCGGTCGGTCATGTCGTGTACGACCGACGTCGGTCCGCAGCGTAAATTAATGAAGACGAGTGCGTCGCGCCGTCGTCGCGGTCGTATAGCGGCCGCCGGACCCCAGCGCCCCGAATCCGGCCCCGGCCTCCCTTGTCGGAGGTTCAGTGGCACGCCGGCGGAGCGCGGCGGACGGTCCGGTCGGTCATGTCGTGTACGACCGACGTCGGCCCGCAGCGTAGATTGATAAAGACGAGTGCGTCGCGCCGTCGTCGCGGTCGTATAGCGGCCGCCGGACCCCAGCGCCCCGAATCCGGCCCCGGCCTCCCTTGTCGGAGGTGCAGTGGCACGCCGGCGGAGCGCGGCGGATGGTCCGGTCGGTCATGTCGTGTACGACCGACGTCGGTCCGCGTCGCAGATTAATAAAGACGAAGACTGCGCGCAAAGGTGCTCGCACCGCCCGAAGGTGGTCGAAGGATATTCGCCTGACTAACGGAACGTTCGTCCCCGCGTACCGCGCGCCCCTCGAAAGGGGGGAGCGATCTGAGTACGGGAGCCGCGCAGGACGAACGCGTCTCGGACTTTACGTCCGCTCTGCGAAGTCAAACACCTCTCGTTCTAGCAACGTGTAAGCGTGCAAAACTTTGCGTAAGTGTAAAACCGATTAAACGCAGTACCGCGGACAGAGAGTCGCTGGTTAACTGTATGAAAGATTACCCTGAACGGTGGATCACTTGGCTCGTGGGTCGATGAAGAACGCAGCTAATTGCGCGTCAACTTGTGAACTGCAGGACACTTGAACATCGACATTTCGAACGCACATTGCGGTCCTCGGATA
>CAXIES010000197.1:0-26264 GCA_964023965.1 Melinopterus prodromus
AATAATAAATAATAAATAATAAATAATAAATAATAAATAATAAATAATAAATAATAAATTAATAAATAATAAATAAATAAATAATAAATAATAAATAATAAATAATAATATAATAAATAATAAATAATAAATAATAAATAATAAATAATAAATAATAAATAATAAATAATAAATAATAAATAATAAATAATAAATAATAAATAATAAATAATAAATAATAAATAATAAATAATAAATAATAAATAATAAATAATAAATAATAAATAATAAATAATAAATAATAAATAATAAATAATAAATAATAAATAATAAATAATAAATAATAAATAATAAATAATAAATAAATAAATAATAAATAATAAATAATAAATAATAAATAATAAATAATAAATAATAAATAATAAATAATAAATAATAATAATAAATAATAAATAATAAATAATAAATAATAAATAATAAATAATAAATAATAAATAATAAATAATAAATAATAAATAATAAATAATAAATAATAAATAATAAATAATAAATAATAAATATAAATAATAATAATAAATAATAAATAATAAATAATAAATAATAAATAATAAATAATAAATAATAAATAATAATAATAAATAATAATAATAAATAATAAATAATAAATAATAAATAATAAATAATAAATAATAAATAATAAATAATAAATAATAAATAATATAATAATAATAAATAATAAATAATAAATATAAATAATAAATAATAAATAATAAATAATAAATAATAAATAATAAATAATAAATAATAAATAATAAATAATAAATAATAAATAATAAATAATAAATAATAAATAATAAATAATAAATAATAATAATAAATAATAAATAATAAATAATAAATAATAAATAATAAATAATAAATAATAAATAATAAATAATAAATAATAAATAATAAATAATAAATAATAAATAATAAATAATAAATAATAAATAATAAATAATAAATAATAAATAATAAATAATAAATAATAAATAATAAATAATAAATAATAAATAATAAATAATAAATAATAAATAATAAATAATAAATAATAAATAATAAATAATAAATAATAAATAATAAATAATAAATAATAAATAATAAATAATAAATAATAAATAATAAATAATAAATAATAAATAATAAATAATAAATAATAAATAATAAATAATAAATAATAAATAATAAATAATAAATAATAAATAATAAATAATAAATAATAAATAATAAATAATAAATAATAAATAATAAATAATAAATAATAAATAATAAATAATAAATAATAAATAATAAATAATAAATAATAAATAATAAATAATAAATAATAAATAATAAATAATAAATAATAAATAATAAATAATAAATAATAAATAATAAATAATAAATAATAAATAATAAATAATAAATAATAAATAATAAATAATAAATAATAAATAATAAATAAATAATAAATAATAAATAATAAATAATAAATAATAAATAAAAAATAATAAATAATAAATAATAAATAATAAATAATAAATAATAAATAATAAATAATAAATAATAAATAATAAATAATAAATAATAAATAATAAATAATAAAATAATAAATAATAAATAATAAATAATAAATAATAAATAATAAATAATAAATAATAAATAATAAATAATAAATAATAAATAATAAATAATAAATAATAAATAATAAATAATAAATAATAAATAATAAATAATAAATAATAAATAATAAATAATAAATAATAAATAATAAATAATAAATAATAAATAATAAATAATAAATAATAAATAATAAATAATAAATAATAAATAATAAAATAATAAATAATAAATAATAAATAATAAATAATAAATAATAAATAATAAATAATAAATAATAAATAATAAATATAAATAATAAATAATAAATAATAAATAATAAATAATAAATAATAAATAATAAATAATAAATAATAAATAATAAATAATAAATAATAAATAATAAATAATAAATAATAAATAATAAATAATAAATAATAAATAATAAATAATAAATAATAAATAATAAATAATAAATAATAAATAATAAATAATAAATAATAAATAATAAATAATAAATAATAAATAATAAATAATAAATAATAAATAATAAATAATAAATAATAAATATAAATAATAAATAATAAATAATAAATAATAAATAATAAATAATAAATAATAAATAATAAATAATAAATAATAAATAATAAATAATAAATAATAAATAATAAATAATAATAATAAATAATAAATAATAAATAATAAATAATAAATAATAAATAATAAATAATAAATAATAAATAATAAATAATAAATAATAAATAATAAATAATAAATAATAAATAATAAATAATAAATAATAAATAATAAATAATAAATAATAAATAATAAATAATAAATAATAAATAATAAATAAATAATAAAATAAATAATAAATAATAAATAATAAATATAAATAATAAATAATAAATAATAAATAATAAATAATAAATAATAAATAATAAATAATAAATAATAAATAATAAATAATAAATAATAAATAATAAATAATAAATAATAAATAATAAATAATAAATAATAAATAATAAATAATAAATAATAAATAATAAATAATAAATAAAAATAATAAATAATAAATAATAAATAATAAATAATAAATAATAAATAATAAATAATAATAATAAATAATAAATAATAAATAATAAAATAATAAATAATAAATAATAAATAATAAATAATAAATAATAAATAATAAATAATAAATAATAAATAATAAATAATAAATAATAAATAATAAATAATAAATAATAAATAATAAATAATAAATAATAAATAATAAATAATAAATAATAAATAAATAATAAATAATAAATAATAAATAATAAATAATAAATAATAATAATAAATAATAAATAATAATAATAAATAATAAATAATAAATAATAAATAATAAATAATAAAATAATAAATAATAAATAATAAATAATAAATAATAAATAATAAATAATAAATAATAAATAATAAATAATAAATAATAAATAATAATAATAAATAATAAATAATAAATAATAAATAATAAATAATAAATAATAAATATAATAATAAATAATAAATAATAAATAATAAATAATAAATAATAAATAATAAATAATAAATAATAAATAATAAATAATAAATAATAAATAATAAATAATAAATAATAAATAATAAATAATAAATAATAAATAATAAATAATAAATAATAAATAATAAATAATAAATAATAAATAATAATAATAATAAATAATAAATAATAAATAATAAATAATAAATAATAAATAATAAATAATAAATAATAAATAATAAATAATAAATAATAAATAATAAATAATAAATAATAAATAATAAATAATAAATAATAAATAATAAATAATAAATAATAAATAATAAATAATAAATAATAAATAATAAATAATAAATAATAAATAATAAATAATAAATAATAAATAATAAATAATAAATAATAAATAATAAATAATAAATAATAAATAATAAATAATAAATAATAAATAATAAATAATAAATAATAAATAATAAATAATAAATAATAAATAATAAATAATAAATAATAAATAATAAATAATAAATAATAAATAATAAATAATAAATAATAAATAATAAATAATAAATAATAAATAATAAATAATAAATAATAAATAATAAATAATAAATAATAAATAATAAATAATAAATAATAAATAATAAATAATAAATAATAAATAATAAATAATAAATAATAAATAATAAATAATAAATAATAAATAATAAATAATAAATAATAAATAATAAATAATAAATAATAAATAATAAATAATAAATAATAAATAATAAATAATAAATAATAAATAATAAATAATAAATAATAAATAATAAATAATAAATAATAAATAATAAATAATAAATAATAAATAATAAATAATAAATAATAAATAATAAATAATAAATAATAAATATAAATAATAAATAATAAATAATAAATAATAAATAATAAATAATAAATAATAAATAATAAATAATAAATAATAAATAATAAATAATAAATAATAAATAATAAATAATAAATAATAAATAATAAATAATAAATAATAAATAATAAATAATAAATAATAAATAATAAATAATAAATAATAAATAATAAATAATAAATAATAAATAATAAATAATAAATAATAAATAATAAATAATAAATAATAAATAATAAATAATAAATAAAATAATAAATAATAAATAATAAATAATAAATAATAAATAATAAATAATAAATAATAAATAATAAATAATAAATAATAAATAATAAATAATAAATAATAAATAATAAATAATAAATAATAAATAATAAATAATAAATAATAAATAATAAATAATAAATAATAAATAATAAATAATAAATAAATAAATAATAAATAATAAATAATAAATAATAAATAATAAATAATAAATAATAAATAATAAATAATAAATAATAAATAATAAATAATAAATAATAAATAATAAATAATAAATAATAAATAATAAATAATAAATAATAAATAATAAATAATAAATAATAAATAATAAAATAATAAATAATAAATAATAAATAATAAATAATAAATAATAAATAATAAATAATAAATAATAAATAATAAATAATAAATAATAAATAATAAATAATAAATAATAAATAATAAATAATAAATAATAAATAATAAATAATAAATAATAAATAATAAATAATAAATAATAAATAATAAATAATAAATAATAAATAATAAATAATAAATAATAAATAATAAATAATAAATAATAAATAATAAATAATAAATAATAAATAATAAATAATAAATAATAAATAATAAATAATAAATAATAAATAATAAATAATAAATAATAAATAATAAATAATAAATAATAAATAATAAATAATAAATAATAAATAATAAATAATAAATAATAAATAATAAATAATAAATAATAAATAATAAATAATAAATAATAAATAATAAATAATAAATAATAAATAATAAATAATAAATAATAAATAATAAATAATAAATAATAAATAATAAATAATAAATAATAAATAATAAATAATAAATAATAAATAATAAATAATAAATAATAAATAATAAATAATAAATAATAAATAATAAATAATAAATAATAAATAATAAATAATAAATAATAAATAATAAATAATAAATAATAAATAATAAATAATAAATAATAAATAATAAATAATAAATAATAAATAATAAATAATAAATAATAAATAATAAATAATAAATAATAAATAATAAATAATAAATAATAAATAATAAATAATAAATAATAAATAATAAATAATAAATAATAAATAATAAATAATAAATAATAAATAATAAATAATAAATAATAAATAATAAATAATAAATAATAAATAATAAATAATAAATAATAAATAATAAATAATAAATAATAAATAATAAATAATAAATAATAAATAATAAATAATAAATAATAAATAATAAATAATAAATAATAAATAATAAATAATAAATAATAAATAATAAATAATAAATAATAAATAATAAATAATAAATAATAAATAATAAATAATAAATAATAAATAATAAATAATAAATAATAAATAATAAATAATAAATAATAAATAATAAATAATAAATAATAAATAATAAATAATAAATAATAAATAATAAATAATAAATAATAAATAATAAATAATAAATAATAAATAATAAATAATAAATAATAAATAATAAATAATAAATAATAAATAATAAATAATAAATAATAAATAATAAATAATAAATAATAAATAATAAATAATAAATAATAAATAATAAATAATAAATAATAAATAATAAATAATAAATAATAAATAATAAATAATAAATAATAAATAATAAATAATAAATAATAAATAATAAATAATAAATAATAAATAATAAATAATAAATAATAAATAATAAATAATAAATAATAAATAATAAATAATAAATAATAAATAATAAATAATAAATAATAAATAATAAATAATAAATAATAAATAATAAATAATAAATAATAAATAATAAATAATAAATAATAAATAATAAATAATAAATAATAAATAATAAATAATAAATAATAAATAATAAATAATAAATAATAAATAATAAATAATAAATAATAAATAATAAATAATAAATAATAAATAATAAATAATAAATAATAAATAATAAATAATAAATAATAAATAATAAATAATAAATAATAAATAATAAATAATAAATAATAAATAATAAATAATAAATAATAAATAATAAATAATAAATAATAAATAATAAATAATAAATAATAAATAATAAATAATAAATAATAAATAATAAATAATAAATAATAAATAATAAATAATAAATAATAAATAATAAATAATAAATAATAAATAATAAATAATAAATAATAAATAATAAATAATAAATAATAAATAATAAATAATAAATAATAAATAATAAATAATAAATAATAAATAATAAATAATAAATAATAAATAATAAATAATAAATAATAAATAATAAATAATAAATAATAAATAATAAATAATAAATAATAAATAATAAATAATAAATAATAAATAATAAATAATAAATAATAAATAATAAATAATAAATAATAAATAATAAATAATAAATAATAAATAATAAATAATAAATAATAAATAATAAATAATAAATAATAAATAATAAATAATAAATAATAAATAATAAATAATAAATAATAAATAATAAATAATAAATAATAAATAATAAATAATAAATAATAAATAATAAATAATAAATAATAAATAATAAATAATAAATAATAAATAATAAATAATAAATAATAAATAATAAATAATAAATAATAAATAATAAATAATAAATAATAAATAATAAATAATAAATAATAAATAATAAATAATAAATAATAAATAATAAATAATAAATAATAAATAATAAATAATAAATAATAAATAATAAATAATAAATAATAAATAATAAATAATAAATAATAAATAATAAATAATAAATAATAAATAATAAATAATAAATAATAAATAATAAATAATAAATAATAAATAATAAATAATAAATAATAAATAATAAATAATAAATAATAAATAATAAATAATAAATAATAAATAATAAATAATAAATAATAAATAATAAATAATAAATAATAAATAATAAATAATAAATAATAAATAATAAATAATAAATAATAAATAATAAATAATAAATAATAAATAATAAATAATAAATAATAAATAATAAATAATAAATAATAAATAATAAATAATAAATAATAAATAATAAATAATAAATAATAAATAATAAATAATAAATAATAAATAATAAATAATAAATAATAAATAATAAATAATAAATAATAAATAATAAATAATAAATAATAAATAATAAATAATAAATAATAAATAATAAATAATAAATAATAAATAATAAATAATAAATAATAAATAATAAATAATAAATAATAAATAATAAATAATAAATAATAAATAATAAATAATAAATAATAAATAATAAATAATAAATAATAAATAATAAATAATAAATAATAAATAATAAATAATAAATAATAAATAATAAATAATAAATAATAAATAATAAATAATAAATAATAAATAATAAATAATAAATAATAAATAATAAATAATAAATAATAAATAATAAATAATAAATAATAAATAATAAATAATAAATAATAAATAATAAATAATAAATAATAAATAATAAATAATAAATAATAAATAATAAATAATAAATAATAAATAATAAATAATAAATAATAAATAATAAATAATAAATAATAAATAATAAATAATAAATAATAAATAATAAATAATAAATAATAAATAATAAATAATAAATAATAAATAATAAATAATAAATAATAAATAATAAATAATAAATAATAAATAATAAATAATAAATAATAAATAATAAATAATAAATAATAAATAATAAATAATAAATAATAAATAATAAATAATAAATAATAAATAATAAATAATAAATAATAAATAATAAATAATAAATAATAAATAATAAATAATAAATAATAAATAATAAATAATAAATAATAAATAATAAATAATAAATAATAAATAATAAATAATAAATAATAAATAATAAATAATAAATAATAAATAATAAATAATAAATAATAAATAATAAATAATAAATAATAAATAATAAATAATAAATAATAAATAATAAATAATAAATAATAAATAATAAATAATAAATAATAAATAATAAATAATAAATAATAAATAATAAATAATAAATAATAAATAATAAATAATAAATAATAAATAATAAATAATAAATAATAAATAATAAATAATAAATAATAAATAATAAATAATAAATAATAAATAATAAATAATAAATAATAAATAATAAATAATAAATAATAAATAATAAATAATAAATAATAAATAATAAATAATAAATAATAAATAATAAATAATAAATAATAAATAATAAATAATAAATAATAAATAATAAATAATAAATAATAAATAATAAATAATAAATAATAAATAATAAATAATAAATAATAAATAATAAATAATAAATAATAAATAATAAATAATAAATAATAAATAATAAATAATAAATAATAAATAATAAATAATAAATAATAAATAATAAATAATAAATAATAAATAATAAATAATAAATAATAAATAATAAATAATAAATAATAAATAATAAATAATAAATAATAAATAATAAATAATAAATAATAAATAATAAATAATAAATAATAAATAATAAATAATAAATAATAAATAATAAATAATAAATAATAAATAATAAATAATAAATAATAAATAATAAATAATAAATAATAAATAATAAATAATAAATAATAAATAATAAATAATAAATAATAAATAATAAATAATAAATAATAAATAATAAATAATAAATAATAAATAATAAATAATAAATAATAAATAATAAATAATAAATAATAAATAATAAATAATAAATAATAAATAATAAATAATAAATAATAAATAATAAATAATAAATAATAAATAATAAATAATAAATAATAAATAATAAATAATAAATAATAAATAATAAATAATAAATAATAAATAATAAATAATAAATAATAAATAATAAATAATAAATAATAAATAATAAATAATAAATAATAAATAATAAATAATAAATAATAAATAATAAATAATAAATAATAAATAATAAATAATAAATAATAAATAATAAATAATAAATAATAAATAATAAATAATAAATAATAAATAATAAATAATAAATAATAAATAATAAATAATAAATAATAAATAATAAATAATAAATAATAAATAATAAATAATAAATAATAAATAATAAATAATAAATAATAAATAATAAATAATAAATAATAAATAATAAATAATAAATAATAAATAATAAATAATAAATAATAAATAATAAATAATAAATAATAAATAATAAATAATAAATAATAAATAATAAATAATAAATAATAAATAATAAATAATAAATAATAAATAATAAATAATAAATAATAAATAATAAATAATAAATAATAAATAATAAATAATAAATAATAAATAATAAATAATAAATAATAAATAATAAATAATAAATAATAAATAATAAATAATAAATAATAAATAATAAATAATAAATAATAAATAATAAATAATAAATAATAAATAATAAATAATAAATAATAAATAATAAATAATAAATAATAAATAATAAATAATAAATAATAAATAATAAATAATAAATAATAAATAATAAATAATAAATAATAAATAATAAATAATAAATAATAAATAATAAATAATAAATAATAAATAATAAATAATAAATAATAAATAATAAATAATAAATAATAAATAATAAATAATAAATAATAAATAATAAATAATAAATAATAAATAATAAATAATAAATAATAAATAATAAATAATAAATAATAAATAATAAATAATAAATAATAAATAATAAATAATAAATAATAAATAATAAATAATAAATAATAAATAATAAATAATAAATAATAAATAATAAATAATAAATAATAAATAATAAATAATAAATAATAAATAATAAATAATAAATAATAAATAATAAATAATAAATAATAAATAATAAATAATAAATAATAAATAATAAATAATAAATAATAAATAATAAATAATAAATAATAAATAATAAATAATAAATAATAAATAATAAATAATAAATAATAAATAATAAATAATAAATAATAAATAATAAATAATAAATAATAAATAATAAATAATAAATAATAAATAATAAATAATAAATAATAAATAATAAATAATAAATAATAAATAATAAATAATAAATAATAAATAATAAATAATAAATAATAAATAATAAATAATAAATAATAAATAATAAATAATAAATAATAAATAATAAATAATAAATAATAAATAATAAATAATAAATAATAAATAATAAATAATAAATAATAAATAATAAATAATAAATAATAAATAATAAATAATAAATAATAAATAATAAATAATAAATAATAAATAATAAATAATAAATAATAAATAATAAATAATAAATAATAAATAATAAATAATAAATAATAAATAATAAATAATAAATAATAAATAATAAATAATAAATAATAAATAATAAATAATAAATAATAAATAATAAATAATAAATAATAAATAATAAATAATAAATAATAAATAATAAATAATAAATAATAAATAATAAATAATAAATAATAAATAATAAATAATAAATAATAAATAATAAATAATAAATAATAAATAATAAATAATAAATAATAAATAATAAATAATAAATAATAAATAATAAATAATAAATAATAAATAATAAATAATAAATAATAAATAATAAATAATAAATAATAAATAATAAATAATAAATAATAAATAATAAATAATAAATAATAAATAATAAATAATAAATAATAAATAATAAATAATAAATAATAAATAATAAATAATAAATAATAAATAATAAATAATAAATAATAAATAATAAATAATAAATAATAAATAATAAATAATAAATAATAAATAATAAATAATAAATAATAAATAATAAATAATAAATAATAAATAATAAATAATAAATAATAAATAATAAATAATAAATAATAAATAATAAATAATAAATAATAAATAATAAATAATAAATAATAAATAATAAATAATAAATAATAAATAATAAATAATAAATAATAAATAATAAATAATAAATAATAAATAATAAATAATAAATAATAAATAATAAATAATAAATAATAAATAATAAATAATAAATAATAAATAATAAATAATAAATAATAAATAATAAATAATAAATAATAAATAATAAATAATAAATAATAAATAATAAATAATAAATAATAAATAATAAATAATAAATAATAAATAATAAATAATAAATAATAAATAATAAATAATAAATAATAAATAATAAATAATAAATAATAAATAATAAATAATAAATAATAAATAATAAATAATAAATAATAAATAATAAATAATAAATAATAAATAATAAATAATAAATAATAAATAATAAATAATAAATAATAAATAATAAATAATAAATAATAAATAATAAATAATAAATAATAAATAATAAATAATAAATAATAAATAATAAATAATAAATAATAAATAATAAATAATAAATAATAAATAATAAATAATAAATAATAAATAATAAATAATAAATAATAAATAATAAATAATAAATAATAAATAATAAATAATAAATAATAAATAATAAATAATAAATAATAAATAATAAATAATAAATAATAAATAATAAATAATAAATAATAAATAATAAATAATAAATAATAAATAATAAATAATAAATAATAAATAATAAATAATAAATAATAAATAATAAATAATAAATAATAAATAATAAATAATAAATAATAAATAATAAATAATAAATAATAAATAATAAATAATAAATAATAAATAATAAATAATAAATAATAAATAATAAATAATAAATAATAAATAATAAATAATAAATAATAAATAATAAATAATAAATAATAAATAATAAATAATAAATAATAAATAATAAATAATAAATAATAAATAATAAATAATAAATAATAAATAATAAATAATAAATAATAAATAATAAATAATAAATAATAAATAATAAATAATAAATAATAAATAATAAATAATAAATAATAAATAATAAATAATAAATAATAAATAATAAATAATAAATAATAAATAATAAATAATAAATAATAAATAATAAATAATAAATAATAAATAATAAATAATAAATAATAAATAATAAATAATAAATAATAAATAATAAATAATAAATAATAAATAATAAATAATAAATAATAAATAATAAATAATAAATAATAAATAATAAATAATAAATAATAAATAATAAATAATAAATAATAAATAATAAATAATAAATAATAAATAATAAATAATAAATAATAAATAATAAATAATAAATAATAAATAATAAATAATAAATAATAAATAATAAATAATAAATAATAAATAATAAATAATAAATAATAAATAATAAATAATAAATAATAAATAATAAATAATAAATAATAAATAATAAATAATAAATAATAAATAATAAATAATAAATAATAAATAATAAATAATAAATAATAAATAATAAATAATAAATAATAAATAATAAATAATAAATAATAAATAATAAATAATAAATAATAAATAATAAATAATAAATAATAAATAATAAATAATAAATAATAAATAATAAATAATAAATAATAAATAATAAATAATAAATAATAAATAATAAATAATAAATAATAAATAATAAATAATAAATAATAAATAATAAATAATAAATAATAAATAATAAATAATAAATAATAAATAATAAATAATAAATAATAAATAATAAATAATAAATAATAAATAATAAATAATAAATAATAAATAATAAATAATAAATAATAAATAATAAATAATAAATAATAAATAATAAATAATAAATAATAAATAATAAATAATAAATAATAAATAATAAATAATAAATAATAAATAATAAATAATAAATAATAAATAATAAATAATAAATAATAAATAATAAATAATAAATAATAAATAATAAATAATAAATAATAAATAATAAATAATAAATAATAAATAATAAATAATAAATAATAAATAATAAATAATAAATAATAAATAATAAATAATAAATAATAAATAATAAATAATAAATAATAAATAATAAATAATAAATAATAAATAATAAATAATAAATAATAAATAATAAATAATAAATAATAAATAATAAATAATAAATAATAAATAATAAATAATAAATAATAAATAATAAATAATAAATAATAAATAATAAATAATAAATAATAAATAATAAATAATAAATAATAAATAATAAATAATAAATAATAAATAATAAATAATAAATAATAAATAATAAATAATAAATAATAAATAATAAATAATAAATAATAAATAATAAATAATAAATAATAAATAATAAATAATAAATAATAAATAATAAATAATAAATAATAAATAATAAATAATAAATAATAAATAATAAATAATAAATAATAAATAATAAATAATAAATAATAAATAATAAATAATAAATAATAAATAATAAATAATAAATAATAAATAATAAATAATAAATAATAAATAATAAATAATAAATAATAAATAATAAATAATAAATAATAAATAATAAATAATAAATAATAAATAATAAATAATAAATAATAAATAATAAATAATAAATAATAAATAATAAATAATAAATAATAAATAATAAATAATAAATAATAAATAATAAAATTATAAACCCCTAACCACAACAAGTATTTTAGAAACCTAAATACGTATTTCAGCAACTATGTTGCCATCTTCAGTAGAACCTAAAAAAAGAAAAAGAGAGATTAGCACTTCATAGTATCTTTACAGGATATTCTCCAAGCAAATCACTAGTGGAAGTGACGTCCATGTTAAAAATTATCCTATATATACCCATTTGTTGTTCACGCCTCAGTGAATTTTGATCATTGAAGCGTAAAAAACAAGTTTTAATTAAAGCAGGTCAAACAATGGCGAACTAGGTATAGGACCCCTGTCTGAATTTATTAATTTATCTCTATTCAAGTGAATAAAGATACTTTCCAAGCTGTTTAGTTCCCTATTATTTGACACAGCTTTTACAAGTTTTAAGTCATCTACAACTACTTTATGACCTGTGTCTAAAATATGTTGAGCCACACTAGATTTTTCAAAACGATTATATTTAAAATGAGCTACATGTTCTTTGAACCTAGTTAAAATTGTTCTTCTAGTCTGGCCTACGTATTCTTTTTCACAGTCATGACATTTGATACAATATATACCAGATTTATCAAGTACATCTACCTTATCCTTTGGGTTTCCAAGAAGGTTCTTTATGCTATTATGAGTCGAATATGCTAAACAGAGATTTTGTGATGTAAAAATACTTCTCAAACCCTTTGTATATGCACGATCGAACGGTATTTTAACATAATTCTTCTTTTCTACAGACAAAATATTTAAAGTAGATATTTGATTTACATACATTTTTTGATTCTGCTTCTTAATCATTCTATCAACTATTTTCTCAGGGTACCCATTATATATGACAACATTCTTAATAAACAATAATTCTTGCTGATATCTATCTGCGGACAATGGAAATTTCAATAACCTATTTACTAAACAACTAATAAAAGACAATTTTTGTTGAAAAGGATGCTGCGAATCATTAGGGATAAACCTGATTGTGTTAGTACCTTTCCGATACACGTCAATTTCTATTATATTTTTGCTATTCCTGACTACCAGAGTATCTAAAAATGGAAGTTAGCCGTTAACTTCTTGTTCTACCGTAAAGTTAATGGTGTTGAACTTAGAATTCAAAACGAGAAGAAAATCTTGAATACTGCACTTCTTGGTGTCAAAAATGGCAAAAATATCGTCGACATACCTAACCCAAGTCTTAGGGAAATATGGTGCTATAGACTTTACATTGGTTTCAAATCTGCTCATAAACAAGTTGGCAATAAAAGGTGAGAGACAGTTACCCATTGCAGTTCCCTCAAGTTGTTCAAAAAACTTTCCGTTTATTTGAAAACAATTTTGAGACATACAAAGGGCAGTCAATCTTACATATTCATCTATTTCTGACGGGTCAAAGTTGTTATTGCACAATAATTCCCTAAGAAACTCCAAAGTTTCCGGAATAGGCACACTAGGAAACAGTGAAGCAACATCAAATGAAATCAACAATTCGCCATCCTCTAATTTTATATTGTTAACCTTATTGATAAACTCCAATGAGTTATTAACAGAGAAGCTTGGTTGAGGAACAGGTAAATTGTTGAACTCATTCGATAACCATTTCGCTAACTGGTAAGTAGGTGAGTTAATACCTGATACAATAGGTCTCACTGATTTACCAGGTTTGTGAATTTTGGGGAGAACATATAATCTAGGTACAGTAGGATTGGAAACTTTGAGTTTAAATCTAATTTGGCGGGTGATAAGATTAGGACAACTGGACAGCGTACTATTTATTTGACGGACTAGTTTGGGCAGTGGGTTTTTCTTGATTTCCTTATAAGGACCATTTGCAATTAAGTTATCAATCCTATCAAAATAATCCGCTTTATCCAATATGACCACCTTATTACCTTTGTCAGCCTTAAGATAGAAACAATTCTTCTTCTTGAGTCCTTCAATAATTTTGTATTGATCTTTACATTCATTACTAACTTTAAAGTCCTGTTGATTCATTAAAAGCTGATTTTTACAAGAGCTCCTGATTGCAGCTTTTGTGGTGTCATTACATTGGCTAATTGAAGATTCAATTCCTGATATTAACTCTATGGTAGGCATCCTTTTATTAGGCAAGTTGTATTTTAAGCCTTTATTCAGAAAGTTAATTTCAGTTTTTGAGAAGGACTCAGAAGATTCATTAATAACTATGTTACAATCTAAATTCTTAGTTGGAAATTGTTTCAACAAAACATCACTGTTTCGTTGAGATAGCAAAGAGAGTTTCTTCCTATGGTTGAAATTAACCTTATCCATTTTGTGATTGATGATTTCGTACATGTTTTGTTGAAACACTAACCATTGTTGGTAATTGAGATCTGAAAGATCTTTACAAAATACATAAATAATAAATAATAAATAATAAATAATAAATAATAAATAATAAATAATAAATAATAAATAATAAATAATAAATAATAAATAATAAATAATAAATAATAAATAATAAATAATAAATAATAAATAATAAATAATAAATAATAAATAATAAATAATAAATAATAAATAATAAATAATAAATAATAAATAATAAATAATAAATAATAAATAATAAATAATAAATAATAAATAATAAATAATAAATAATAAATAATAAATAATAAATAATAAATAATAAATAATAAATAATAAATAATAAATAATAAATAATAAATAATAAATAATAAATAATAAATAATAAATAATAAATAATAAATAATAAATAATAAATAATAAATAATAAATAATAAATAATAAATAATAAATAATAAATAATAAATAATAAATAATAAATAATAAATAATAAATAATAAATAATAAATAATAAATAATAAATAATAAATAATAAATAATAAATAATAAATAATAAATAATAAATAATAAATAATAAATAATAAATAATAAATAATAAATAATAAATAATAAATAATAAATAATAAATAATAAATAATAAATAATAAATAATAAATAATAAATAATAAATAATAAATAATAAATAATAAATAATAAATAATAAATAATAAATAATAAATAATAAATAATAAATAATAAATAATAAATAATAAATAATAAATAATAAATAATAAATAATAAATAATAAATAATAAATAATAAATAATAAATAATAAATAATAAATAATAAATAATAAATAATAAATAATAAATAATAAATAATAAATAATAAATAATAAATAATAAATAATAAATAATAAATAATAAATAATAAATAATAAATAATAAATAATAAATAATAAATAATAAATAATAAATAATAAATAATAAATAATAAATAATAAATAATAAATAATAAATAATAAATAATAAATAATAAATAATAAATAATAAATAATAAATAATAAATAATAAATAATAAATAATAAATAATAAATAATAAATAATAAATAATAAATAATAAATAATAAATAATAAATAATAAATAATAAATAATAAATAATAAATAATAAATAATAAATAATAAATAATAAATAATAAATAATAAATAATAAATAATAAATAATAAATAATAAATAATAAATAATAAATAATAAATAATAAATAATAAATAATAAATAATAAATAATAAATAATAAATAATAAATAATAAATAATAAATAATAAATAATAAATAATAAATAATAAATAATAAATAATAAATAATAAATAATAAATAATAAATAATAAATAATAAATAATAAATAATAAATAATAAATAATAAATAATAAATAATAAATAATAAATAATAAATAATAAATAATAAATAATAAATAATAAATAATAAATAATAAATAATAAATAATAAATAATAAATAATAAATAATAAATAATAAATAATAAATAATAAATAATAAATAATAAATAATAAATAATAAATAATAAATAATAAATAATAAATAATAAATAATAAATAATAAATAATAAATAATAAATAATAAATAATAAATAATAAATAATAAATAATAAATAATAAATAATAAATAATAAATAATAAATAATAAATAATAAATAATAAATAATAAATAATAAATAATAAATAATAAATAATAAATAATAAATAATAAATAATAAATAATAAATAATAAATAATAAATAATAAATAATAAATAATAAATAATAAATAATAAATAATAAATAATAAATAATAAATAATAAATAATAAATAATAAATAATAAATAATAAATAATAAATAATAAATAATAAATAATAAATAATAAATAATAAATAATAAATAATAAATAATAAATAATAAATAATAAATAATAAATAATAAATAATAAATAATAAATAATAAATAATAAATAATAAATAATAAATAATAAATAATAAATAATAAATAATAAATAATAAATAATAAATAATAAATAATAAATAATAAATAATAAATAATAAATAATAAATAATAAATAATAAATAATAAATAATAAATAATAAATAATAAATAATAAATAATAAATAATAAATAATAAATAATAAATAATAAATAATAAATAATAAATAATAAATAATAAATAATAAATAATAAATAATAAATAATAAATAATAAATAATAAATAATAAATAATAAATAATAAATAATAAATAATAAATAATAAATAATAAATAATAAATAATAAATAATAAATAATAAATAATAAATAATAAATAATAAATAATAAATAATAAATAATAAATAATAAATAATAAATAATAAATAATAAATAATAAATAATAAATAATAAATAATAAATAATAAATAATAAATAATAAATAATAAATAATAAATAATAAATAATAAATAATAAATAATAAATAATAAATAATAAATAATAAATAATAAATAATAAATAATAAATAATAAATAATAAATAATAAATAATAAATAATAAATAATAAATAATAAATAATAAATAATAAATAATAAATAATAAATAATAAATAATAAATAATAAATAATAAATAATAAATAATAAATAATAAATAATAAATAATAAATAATAAATAATAAATAATAAATAATAAATAATAAATAATAAATAATAAATAATAAATAATAAATAATAAATAATAAATAATAAATAATAAATAATAAATAATAAATAATAAATAATAAATAATAAATAATAAATAATAAATAATAAATAATAAATAATAAATAATAAATAATAAATAATAAATAATAAATAATAAATAATAAATAATAAATAATAAATAATAAATAATAAATAATAAATAATAAATAATAAATAATAAATAATAAATAATAAATAATAAATAATAAATAATAAATAATAAATAATAAATAATAAATAATAAATAATAAATAATAAATAATAAATAATAAATAATAAATAATAAATAATAAATAATAAATAATAAATAATAAATAATAAATAATAAATAATAAATAATAAATAATAAATAATAAATAATAAATAATAAATAATAAATAATAAATAATAAATAATAAATAATAAATAATAAATAATAAATAATAAATAATAAATAATAAATAATAAATAATAAATAATAAATAATAAATAATAAATAATAAATAATAAATAATAAATAATAAATAATAAATAATAAATAATAAATAATAAATAATAAATAATAAATAATAAATAATAAATAATAAATAATAAATAATAAATAATAAATAATAAATAATAAATAATAAATAATAAATAATAAATAATAAATAATAAATAATAAATAATAAATAATAAATAATAAATAATAAATAATAAATAATAAATAATAAATAATAAATAATAAATAATAAATAATAAATAATAAATAATAAATAATAAATAATAAATAATAAATAATAAATAATAAATAATAAATAATAAATAATAAATAATAAATAATAAATAATAAATAATAAATAATAAATAATAAATAATAAATAATAAATAATAAATAATAAATAATAAATAATAAATAATAAATAATAAATAATAAATAATAAATAATAAATAATAAATAATAAATAATAAATAATAAATAATAAATAATAAATAATAAATAATAAATAATAAATAATAAATAATAAATAATAAATAATAAATAATAAATAATAAATAATAAATAATAAATAATAAATAATAAATAATAAATAATAAATAATAAATAATAAATAATAAATAATAAATAATAAATAATAAATAATAAATAATAAATAATAAATAATAAATAATAAATAATAAATAATAAATAATAAATAATAAATAATAAATAATAAATAATAAATAATAAATAATAAATAATAAATAATAAATAATAAATAATAAATAATAAATAATAAATAATAAATAATAAATAATAAATAATAAATAATAAATAATAAATAATAAATAATAAATAATAAATAATAAATAATAAATAATAAATAATAAATAATAAATAATAAATAATAAATAATAAATAATAAATAATAAATAATAAATAATAAATAATAAATAATAAATAATAAATAATAAATAATAAATAATAAATAATAAATAATAAATAATAAATAATAAATAATAAATAATAAATAATAAATAATAAATAATAAATAATAAATAATAAATAATAAATAATAAATAATAAATAATAAATAATAAATAATAAATAATAAATAATAAATAATAAATAATAAATAATAAATAATAAATAATAAATAATAAATAATAAATAATAAATAATAAATAATAAATAATAAATAATAAATAATAAATAATAAATAATAAATAATAAAATAATAAATAATAAATAATAAATAATAAATAATAAATAATAAATAATAAATAATAAATAATAAATAATAAATAATAAATAATAAATAATAAATAATAAATAATAAATAATAAATAATAAATAATAAATAATAAATAATAAATAATAAATAATAAATAATAAATAATAAATAATAAATAATAAATAATAAATAATAAATAATAAATAATAAATAATAAATAATAATAATAAATAATAAATAATAAATAATAAATAATAAATAATAAATAATAAATAATAAATAATAAATAATAAATAATAAATAATAAATAATAAATAATAAATAATAAATAATAAATAATAAATAATAAATAATAAATAATAAATAATAAATAATAAATAATAAATAATAAATAATAAATAATAAATAATAAATAATAAATAATAAATAATAAATAATAAATAATAAATAATAATAATAAATAATAAATAATAAATAATAAATAATAAATAATAAATAATAAATAATAAATAATAAATAATAAATAATAAATAATAAATAATAAATAATAAATAATAAATAATAAATAATAAATAATAAATAATAAATAATAAATAATAAATAATAAATAATAAATAATAAAATAATAAATAATAAATAATAAATAATAAATAATAAATAATAAATAATAAATAATAAATAATAAATAATAAATAATAAATAATAAATAATAAATAATAAATAATAAATAATAAATAATAAATAATAAATAATAAATAATAAATAATAAATAATAAATAATAAATAATAAATAATAAATAATAAATAATAAATAATAAATAATAAATAATAAATAATAAATAATAAATAATAAATAATAAATAATAAATAATAAATAATAAATAATAAATAATAAATAATAAATAATAAATAATAAATAATAAATAATAAATAATAAATAATAAATAATAAATAATAAATAATAAATAATAAATAATAAATAATAAATAATAAATAATAAATAATAAATAATAAATAATAAATAATAAATAATAAATAATAAATAATAAATAATAAATAATAAATAATAAATAATAAATAATAAATAATAAATAATAAATAATAAATAATAATAATAAATAATAAATAATAAATAATAAATAATAAATAATAAATAATAAATAATAAATAATAAATAATAAATAATAAATAATAAATAATAAATAATAAATAATAAATAATAAATAATAAATAATAAATAATAAATAATAAATAATAAATAATAAATAATAAATAATAAATAATAATAATAATAAAATAATAAATAATAAATAATAATAATAAATAATAAATAATAAATAATAAATAATAAATAATAAATAATAAATAATAAATAATAAATAATAAATAATAATAATAAATAATAAATAATAAATAATAAATAATAAATAATAAATAATAAATAATAAATAATAAATAATAAATAATAAATAATAAATAATAAAATAATAAATAATAAATAATAAATAATAAATAATAAATAATAAATAATAAATAATAAATAATAAATAATAAATAATAAATAATAAATAATAATATAATAATAATAATAAATAATAAATAATAAATAATAAATAATAAATAATAATAATAAATAATAAATAATAAATAATAAATAATAAATAATAATAAATAATAAATAATAAATAATAAATAATAAATAATAAATAATAAATAATAAATAATAAATAATAAATAATAAAAATAAATAATAAATAATAAATAATAAATAATAAATAATAAATAATAAATAATAAATAATAAATAATAAATAATAAATAATAAATAATAAATAATAAATAATAAATAATAAATAATAAATAATAAATAATAAATAATAAATAATAAATAATAAATAATAAATAATAAATAATAAATAATAAATAATAAATAATAAATAATAAATAATAAATAATAATAATAAATAATAAATAATAAATAATAAATAATAAATAATAAATAATAAATAATAAATAATAAATAAATAATAAATAATAAATAATAAATAATAAATAATAAATAATAAATAATAAATAATAAATAATAAATAATAAATAATAAATAATAAATAATAAATAATAAATAATAAATAATAAATAATAAATAATAAATAATAAATAATAAATAATAAATAATAAATAATAAATAATAAATAATAAATAATAAATAATAAATAATAAATAATAAATAATAAATAATAAATAATAAATAATAAATAATAAATAATAAATAATAAATAATAAATAATAAATAATAAATAATAAATAATAAATAATAAATAATAAATAATAAATAATAAATAATAAATAATAAATAATAAATAATAAATAATAAATAATAAATAATAAATAATAAATAATAATAATAAATAATAAATAATAAATAATAAATATAAATAATAAATAATAAATAATAAATAATAAATAATAAAATAATAAATAATAAATAATAAATAATAAATAATAAATAATAAATAATAAATAATAAATAATAAATAATAAATAATAAATAATAAATAATAAATAATAAATAATAAAATAATAAATAATAAATAATAAATAATAAATAATAAATAATAAATAATAAATAATAAATAATAAATAATAAATAATAAATAATAAATAATAAATAATAAATAATAAATAATAAATAATAAATAATAAATAATAAATAATAAATAATAAATAATAATAATAAATAATAAATAATAAATAATAAATAATAAATAATAATAATAAATAATAAATAATAAATAATAAATAATAAATAATAAATAATAAATAATAAATAATAAATAATAAATAATAAATAATAAATAATAAATAATAAATAATAAATAATAAATAATAAATAATAAATAATAAATAATAAATAATAAATAATAAATAATAAATAATAAATAATAAATAATAAATAATAAATAATAAATAATAAATAATAAATAATAAATAATAATAATAAATAATAAATAATAATAATAATAAATAATAAATAATAAATAATAAATAATAAATAATAAATAATAAATAATAAATAATAAATAATAAATAATAAATAATAAATAATAAATAATAAATAATAAATAATAAATAATAAATAATAAATAATAAATAAATAATAAATAATAAATAATAAATAATAAATAATAAATAATAATAATAAATAATAAATAATAAATAATAAATAATAAATAATAAATAATAAATAATAAATAATAAATAATAAATAATAAATAATAAATAATAAATAATAAATAATAAATAATAAATAATAAATAATAAATAATAAATAATAAATAATAAATAATAAATAATAAATAATAAATAATAATAATAAATAATAAATAATAAATAATAAATAATAAATAATAAATAATAAATAATAAATAATAAATAATAAATAATAAATAATAAATAATAAATAATAAATAATAAATAATAAATAATAAATAATAAATAATAAATAATAAATAATAAATAATAAATAATAAATAATAAATAATAAATAATAAATAATAAATAATAATAATAAATAATAAATAATAAATAATAAATAATAAATAATAAATAATAAATAATAAATAATAAATAATAAATAATAAATAATAAATAATAAATAATAATAATAAATAATAAATAATAAATAATAAATAATAAATAATAAATAATAAATAATAAATAATAAATAATAAATAATAAATAATAAATAATAAATAATAAATAATAAATAATAAATAATAAATAATAAATAATAAATAATAAATAATAAATAATAAATAATAAATAATAAATAATAAATAATAAATAATAAATAATAAATAATAAATAATAAATAATAAATAATAAATAATAAATAATAAATAATAAATAATAAATAATAAATAATAAATAATAAATAATAAATAATAAATAATAAATAATAAATAATAAATAATAAATAATATAAATAATAAATAATAAATAATAAATAATAATAATAAAAATAATAAATAATAAATAATAAATAATAAATAATAAATAATAAATAATAAATAATAAATAATAAATAATAAATAATAAATAAATAAATAATAAATAATAAATAATAAATAATAAATAATAAATAATAAATAATAAATAATAAATAATAAATAATAAATAATAAATAATAAATAATAAATAATAAATAATAATAATAAATAATAAATAATAAATAATAAATAATAAATAATAAATAATAAATAATAAATAATAAATAATAAATAATAAATAATAAATAATAAATAATAAATAATAAATAATAAATAATAAATAATAAATAATAAATAATAAATAATAAATAATAAATAATAAATAATAAATAATAAATAATAAATAATAAATAATAAATAATAAATAATAAATAATAAATAATAAATAATAAATAATAAATAATAAATAATAAATAATAAATAATAAATAATAAATAATAAATAATAAATAATAAATAATAAATAATAAATAATAAATAATAAATAATAAATAATAAATAATAAATAATAAAATAATAAATAATAAATAATAAATAATAAATAATAAATAATAAATAATAAATAATAAATAATAAATAATAAATAATAAATAATAAATAATAAATAATAAATAATAAATAATAATAATAAATAATAAATAATAAATAATAAATAATAAATAATAAATAATAAATAATAAATAATAAATAATAAATAATAAATAATAAATAATAAATTAATAAATAATAAATAATAAATAATAAATAATAAATAATAAATAATAAATAATAAATAATAAATAATAAATAATAAATAATAAATAATAAATATAAATAATAAATAATAAATAATAAATAATAAATAATAAATAATAAATAATAAATAATAAATAATAAATAATAAATAATAAATAATAAATAATAAATAATAAATAATAAATAATAAATAAATAATAAATAATAAATAATAAATAATAAATAATAAATAATAAATAATAAATAATAAATAATAAATAATAAATAATAATAATAAATAATAAATAATAAATAATAAATAATAAATAATAAATAATAATAATAATAATAAATAATAAATAATAAATAATAAATAATAAATAATAAATAATAAATAATAAATAATAATAATAAATAAATAATAAATAATAAATAATAAATAATAAATAATAAATAATAATAATAAATAATAAATAATAAATAATAAATAATAAATAATAAATAATAAATAATAATAATAAATAATAAATAATAAATAATAAATAATAAATAATAAATAATAAATAATAAATAATAAATAATAAATAATAAATAATAAATAATAAATAATAAATAATAAATAATAAATAATAAATAATAAATAATAAATAATAAATAATAAATAATAAATAATAAATAATAAATAATAAATAATAAATAATAAATAATAAATAATAAATAATAAATAATAAATAATAAATAATAAATAATAAATAATAAATAATAAATAATAAATAATAAATAATAAATAATAAAT
>CAXIES010000198.1:0-85000 GCA_964023965.1 Melinopterus prodromus
GAGTACTTCTGGTGTTCTATATGTAGCGGTGGTCAGGACAGCAATTAAATAACTTTTTTGTTCAAGCTATTTTATTTATACGCATACACAAGTATATCAGATGACAATTAATGTATTGCTTTTTTTAAAAATCAAAATCAATAGCAAGGCCAATACTATTATTTTATTTATTTCCTACTACAGCTCGGCCTTCTTGACATACTGATTGCCTCAATCAGCATTAAATGGTTACAATTTAAACAAGAGCTAACTTAAAACCAGAAATAAACCCAAAATAAAACTCCCAACTCAATTAACCGTAGGTAACCATTGGCGCATATTTTCGGGTGAACCTTCGTATGGTAATTGACTTAGTTGTTGTCCCTCTGGATCAGTAATTACATACCGATCGTTGTCTAGTACAGTACAGATTTGATTACAAAGGGTCCTTTAAAAACGGGTAACAATTTTTTATTCACTCCTGGTGTGACATCTACATTTTTTATCATTATGAGCTCACCTTTGCTGTATTTTTTAGGACATTTATGCTTTGAGTCATAATAATTTTTATTTGCAATAGATGTTTCTGCAATCTTTTGAGCAGCATTGTTGCGAATTTCAATCAAATTTGTTTCATCACCATGTTCAGCTTCTAAAGCATTTTTTAAGCTATCACTGACTCTGCCAATTTGGTTGATTCCAAACAATAACCTAGATGGCGTATTACCAGTGTCTCTGTTAGTGTCCCTGTATTTAGAGAGTACCGCAATAGTCGCCATTTTGGTTCCATTTCTTATGGGCGAAAGGTTATAGTAAGGTTATGTTGACTTTTCAATCAGGCCAGCTGTCAATACTTAGCAGCCATTTTGAGTCCTAGTAGTGGCATAACCAATTGCGGTACTCTATAAATACAGGGACACTAGTCTCTGTTTATAGTGTCATTTATAGCAAACTCTGCATCAATTATTACTTGATCCCATTTATTAGGCTGTTCACACAATTTTGCTAACAAAGATGTTAAGCTACGATTAATACGTTCAATTTGACCATTGGCCTGTGGTGTTCCTGTGGCTACGAGTACATGTTTAATTTCTTTTACATCCATGAACGTTTTAAATTTTAGAGACGTAAATGCTGAACCTCGATCTGATATGAGTTTGATATTGGTTTGATTGGTTTGATTGCAAAATAGTTTTCTAAACATTTTATTGCTTCTTCAGCACACGTACTTTTGGTTGGATAAAATTTACTAAACTTAGTAAACCAGTCAATAATTTCAAAAATATGCTTATACCGTCGAATTGAGGCCTTTTCCAATGGCCCATAAAAGTCAACATGAATACACTGAAATGGAATATTTCCTTTCTCTATAGGATAATATTTACCTTCTGGCTTACCAGCGTTCTTAGAATAGGTAATGCATTTCAAACAATTTTAAATATATTTTATTACCTTCTCGTTTATTTGCGGAAACCAATAGGTTCTTTTTAAATACTCTATTGTTTTGTCACGTCCCTGATGGCCTACCGCTTCATGACTTTCTCTGATAATGGTGCTTTCCATGCTTTTAGGCACCCAAAATTTCAATTGATCTTTATATTTTTTATAAACTAAACCGTACGAAGTTCATGTAATTTGCTTTGTTCTTTTTCTAATTTTAATCTTGCTTCAGAAATTGTTTGGTCAGAGCTTTGCAACAGTGTTAAATTTCTCTGCAAACTATTTGCTGTAATAACAAACACATTATTTACTCTACTCAGAGCATCAGCATGTTTCATGCATTCTCCAGGACGATGCTCCAAAGTATAATTGTAATTTGGTAATGCTAAAGCCCAACGCATAATTCTTGGGCTTATTTCTTTCTTTTCAAGAGTTAACTTTAAACTGTTACAATCTGTGACAATTTTAAAAGAAATGCCAAGCAAATAAATTCTAAATCTCTCCAAAGAGTATATAATAGCTAGTGTCTCAAGTTCAAAACTATGATATTTCTGTTCCGCATCTGTTGTACGACGGCTAAAGTAACTTATAGGATGAAATTTTCCATCATTTTGTCGTTGAACTAAAATTGAACCAAATCCGTGTGAACTAGCATCACAATGCAATTCAGTTTCAGCAGTTGGAGAATAAATAGATAGTACTGGTTCTGAAGCCAAAATCTCTTTAAGTCTCCCGAATGACTCATATTCTATCTTTCCCCAACAAAAATCAGTTTTCAATTTTGCTAAATCATATAATGGTTTAGCAATAACTGAAAAATTGTCAATAAACTTTCGGAAATAAGAAATTAGCCCTAGAAAACTTTGCAATTCCTTGAAATTTCTTGGGCATGGATAATCTATAACAGCTGTTACATTCTCCGCTGATGGTCTTATTCCCTGTTTGTCAATCTCATAACCTAAATAAGTAATCTTTGTTTGCCAAAATGTGCATTTTGAAAACTTTAATTCTAATCTATTCATGATTGAAATTCGCAATACTTCTGTCAGAATTTCAAAATTCTCATCAATCGTTTCAGTTGCTATCAAAAGATCATCCAAATATATCATTAGCTTATTCTGCTCAACTAAACTCTGAAAAACTAGGCGAATAAAACGCATAAAAAATGAAGATCCGTTTGATAATCCAAAAGGCATTCTTACAAACTCATAATGTCCCCATATAGGTGATAAATGATGTAAATGGAATAGTGTTCTCCTTTAATTTTATGTGGTAAAATGCGTCTTTTAAATCCAATTTTGTAAAATATGATTTATTTCCTAAGTTATCAATTTGCTCATCTATACGTGGTATAGGAAAATGATCTCTTAAGGTAATTTTATTAAGCTTTCGATAGTCAATTGCCATTCGATAGTCACCAGTTTTCTTTTTTACCATTACAACAGGACTACAATACTGTGAATAGCTTGGCCTGATGATTCCTTTGGTTAACAAATCATTAATAATTTTCGTTAAAGCTAACTTTTCATCATATGACATACGCCTTGGGTTGTGATAAAATGGTTGATGGTTTTGTTTAAAATACAACTCCATCTCAAGATTTGTTATTGGCTGACTTGGCTTTTCAGAATTAATATAATTATTGTCTACAATTTCCTTCAGTTTATGTCTAAATTTGTTTTTTTGATCGTCATCAGCACTAACTTCAATCTGTAATATCTCCTCAATATTTTCATCATGATCATTTTCATCATGATCTTTTTTAGCCACGGGTTTAACAATGACCATCTTTTGTTAAACTTAATTTCCACTTCGCTGTGCCCAATAAAGCATCTACCCAACAAACATACACAACTCATTGTTTTTGCAGGAACAATATAAAAAGTTAAATCCACCGAACAACCTTCCACCATAATTGTTTCTTTTAACTGACCTAAAATATTAATTTTACTCTGGTTAATACCTTTGAATTGATTTTGATAATCAGTATATGGTTCTATCTCTATTGATTTTGGCAGTGCCATTTCAGAAAATAAAGAAATTGGACTTCCGCTATCGACTACTGCTTTAACTAACTGTTTACAAATCAAAATTGAAACCTCATAACATGGGATTAACTCCGCAGCCCTTTGAATTAGATGTGTTGACCTTGATGTTCTAACTGTGGTGTCGCTTACTACTGCTCGTTGGGGACAAACTTTTTTTTTGGTGACTCATTGAACCGCATTCGAAACATGAACCCTTCTCTCTTCTTGCACTTTTGCAATCATTGGCGTAATGACCATGATTTCCACAGTTGTAGCACTTCACCGACGATATTTCGTTTTTTATATCAGTTTTAATTTCTAGTGGCTTCTTTTCCTTTGTGAATTGCTGTTGATATGACTTCTTTTCCTTCATGATTTCTTGTTGATTGCTTCTTATGGTTGAAAAAATTTGTAATTTCTTGCGGAATTCTTCTATATTTCCGGCTCCATATAAAATTGCTTTTGTTTGAAAGTCGCCTTGCAAACCATTGATAATATACTGCATTAATGCTTCATCTTCGATGCTTCCTCTTGTTGATAATTCTTTCATTGCCAGGTAATATCCTTTGACTGACTCCGTCCCTTGCATTCTTCGCTTTGATAACATTTCGTGAAGGTCTGCGCTGTTTACTTTCACTGAGAATTCACTTAATAGAGCAATCTTCAACTTTTCCCACGTAACTAATCCCTTTTCTCCCTGTATAAATAGTTTTGCTAAACCTGATAATAATTTCTTCCCAAATACTAATTTTTGTATATGATCCCAGCCAAACACAATGGAATTTTCCTCAAACTCAGCAATCCATGATTCTATAGAACAATCTCCATCACCTTTAAATTGTCGCATAGTGACTTCAACATCACGAAAGCTCATACTGAATTTTTGAGATACTGATGATGTAGATGCCGTGAACAGTGGCGCAGCACTGATGGTTGGCGAAGTGTTGATAGTGGGTCCCTCAGCTATCAGAGTATCCTGAACCATTTGCGTGTCGTCATCCGTATCTTTGTCAATGTCAAAATTTTCCTGAATTTCTTGTGTTAGAATGTTCAAATCGCTTAAACCGTGACAAATCCTTGTCGCTACCTCCACTTCTACTCCTCCGTAATCTAAACCCAATAAATTGCATATTGACGTTAAGTCCCCTAAACTTAGCTTTTCCACCGCATTACAAACTATTGTAGTAAATTCATCAGAATCAGTCCTAAACTTGAAGCCAGAAAGTTGTCTCAGCCTTTTTCTATTTAATCTATCTCCAGCAACTCCAAATAAGAAAATGTGCAAAGCTTTTATAACTTTAGCAGCTGCACGAGTAATATTGGCATTTACCATCACAATTTCTCCCAACGTTGACATTGTTTACTCTTTTCTACTATGTACAAACTAACGGTACTTTGGTATTTTCTTAATTCGATCCAGATGTGTACTTCCTATGGTACTTCTTACGTCGGATCCTTTATCGCACTTCTGAATCTGTAGCGGTGGTCAGGACAGCAATTAAATAACTTTTTTGTTCAAGCTATTTTATTTATACGCATACACAAGTATATCAGATGACAATTAATGTATTGCTTTTTTTAAAAAACAAAATCAATAGCAACATCAAAATCAATAGCAACGTACTCTGAGCAGTCTGAGCAACTAATATTCCAGGCCAATACTATTATTTTATTTATTTCCTACTACATATAAAAGCTAATTTCTTTATCTCGACTTATGTTCGACCACGCAACAATTTTTGACCATTTTAAAGCTAAAACATAAATAAAAACACTCTTTGTTACTTTAACCTCACTTTTTGAACTCATTTTTTAACACCACCTTGTATAATACTCACCGTGAAATATTCAAAAGTTAGCTCTAAAACTTGTTTAATAAAGATCATACCCGCAGAAAAAATCCAAATTAGATGCACTTTCACTCTAAACTATTTTAAGCGTATTTACCAAGCCTCAAATACATGATCTTATATGGGACTTCTGCTTTGTTTTCCACCCAACCAAATTAAAGTGAAACGAAAGATGTCATGCCGTCTCTGTTTCTGTCAAACGTGGAAATGATGGATAAGATTTTTAGACTTATTTTTTGTTTATCGATCTATATATCGAGGGAGTCAGCTCTTTACTCATATGGTAGATTATTTTGTTTAGCTCATGGAGGAAGGTTTAGCTGAAAGGTTAGTAAGCAAGTAAGTAAGTAAGTAAATTTATTTTTGTTCTGATATTCAGTGTTCATACTACAATACATATCTACATTGACACTGTACTCGGTGCCGTCTCTCCTGCTTGGTCCAAGAAGACTGCGTTGCCGCGCGGCGTCCTGGATCAATCGTATTGAGAGCGCTATGAGTCTTCTGTACTGGCCTAGTTTTTTCTTTTAGCTATATATTATTTTTTTTTCGTATTTTTCTTATGCATATACGATCGTTTTTTTTTTTTTTCGTAATTATGATAATATATTTTATGTTTTTTTTAGTATTTTTTTTATTTATTATTTTTTTATTTCTTTTTATTTATTTTTTTTTGTTAGGTGTGCGTATTTATCAGTTCACTTTTAATTTTTTTTTAATGTGTTGTATGGGAATCTTTTAATACTCTCATCTATGCTGTTGTATTTGTGGATGGTTTCTGTCAGTAGATCCTTCTCTGTTAAAGCTGTTCTAAATCGGTGCGTTCTTAAAAATGTTTTGTGTCTTGTTCTGTGATTGTGGATGTGTTGATTTTCGGTCAGTTTTAGATCTATTTTAATCATATGGTTTTGAATTTTATATAGGAGAAGTATATTATTTAGTGTTTTCCTATTTCTTATGTTCAGCTCTCCACTTTTACTGTAGACCTCAGTCGTCGGTGTTTTCTTGTCCCATTAGAACATTATTTTTAAGATTTTGTTTTGTTGACGCTGTAGTTTGTTTAGATTGCGTTCGGTTGTATTGCCCCATATGTTAACAAGATAATTTATGTTTGTTATAAACAGTGCATTGTATATATTTATTCTTGTTTGTAAATCGATGTACTTTGCTATTTTATTCATGGCTGCAATTACTCGGGCATTTTTGCTTCCTATTTTGTTGATGTGTTCGTCCCATTTCATGTTGTTCTGTAGTATCAATCCAAGATAGACCATGCTTTTAACTTCTGATATCTCTGTGTCTTCGATATATATTTTCATTTTTTCTTTCTTCCTGTTATTAAACATAATGTAGTGGGTGTTTTGATCGTTGATTGTTAGAAGGTTGCTCTTGCACCACTGTGTTAGCTTTCGCATGTCTTGATTGATATCTTGTTGTTGTGACTCGTGATTGGTGTTATGGTAGATTAGTGCTATGTCATCGGCGTAGATGAATAGATTTCCCTTTGAATCGATGTTCTTGATGTCATTGGTATACAGTATATACATTAGGGGAGGAAGATTTCCGCCCTGTGGTACGCCATATTCGGAAGTCAGAGGATTACTCCATTACTCCGGACTTTTCCAAACGTGTCGAACGCTTTCAAGGTCGTAGGTGGCTGATACAGTGCTCGATCCCGCCTGGAAAGCATATTGTTGTCGGTATATTGTATCCTTCGTCTAGATGTATTCTTCGATCCTGATTATCAGTACGCTTTCAAGAATTTTATCCAGACTAGATAGTAGTCTGATTGGCCGGTAGTTTTCTGGATTCGTTTTATCGTCTTTCTTATGTAGTGGCTTTATAATACTTATTTTTAGGTGTTCTGGATATGTTCCGTTCTTTAGTACGTCGTTGGACAGACGTGTGATTATAGGTGCCAGTGTGACGCTGTTTGACTTGATGATTTCACTTCTTATGTTGTCGTGTCCTGGTGCTTTGTTGTTTTTTAGCTTTGATATTATGCTTGAAATCTTCTATGCTCGTCTCTTTCCACTTTAGCGTTGTTGCTGGGGCGTTTCTGTTGTCTGTTGGTGTGTTCTTCTGCTGTATCTGGTCGGCTCTCGCAAGTTTGTCACCAATTGTTGTGAAATAGGTATTGATAGCGTTCGCTATTTCGAGTTTATCTGTTGTCAGTGTGTTATCGTCCTTGCGTACCTCTGTTATTTGTTCTTTTTGTTTGCCTCTCTTCAACATTCTGTTTAGTACCCTCCATGTTTTCTGTGAGTTTCCCGCACATTTGCTAAGAGTTGATCTGTAATGGTTCTTCTTCGTAGTTTGTATCAAAATTTTTGTTGCGTTTTTCTGATCATCATATCTCTCTTTTAGGATCATGTTGTTGGGATTGTTCTTCAGTTTCTTATATATTCTGTTTCTAAGTTTTATTTGATTTATTATATTGTTGTTCATCCAGGCGCAGTCTTCTCTTCTCTTCATTTTACTGGAAGTTTTATTTGACAAAATATTTTTTTCTATTGTGTTTGAGAGATGTTCAAAGTTCTTAATTGGTGGTGTTAAGGTAAGTAAATTTCTAATTTCTTTTTTTATATTTCCGTAGTTTGTACATTGTTTTTGGTAGTATTCATATTTATTTTTGTTTGCGTAGTTTGTTGTAAGTGTCGTCGTAACTGGGAGGTGATCAGATATTACCATTGATTGTACGGTGGCTTCTTTTATTTGATTTGGTATGTTTGTTAAAATATGATCAAGTATGGAGTGATTTCCATTGTTGTTTATCCTCGTGTACTGGTTTTTGTGTATTTTGTTTTTTATTTTATATCCTGCTGTTATCATTGTTCTATATTCCTTGACTGTGGACGTATTATCTAACAAGTTAATATTCATGTCTCCTAGAATAATGTGCTGTTTGTTTCTAATGAAGACATTGTTTTTTAATATTTCTTTGTATGTTGCAAATTTAACATGTGGTGGTCTGTAGATAAGGGTGATTTTAGTTTGCGCATCAGTTAGAGATATTGACAGTATTTCTACATCTGCGAAGGTTCTCTGTGTTGTAATAGTGTAGTCGATGTGTTCTCTTGTATAAATAGCTATTCCTCCGCCTTTTGTAGTTCTCGAATGGAAAACCCCATTGTATCCATCAAGCTGATAGCTGTCTTCTTCTTCGTGTTTTAGCCAGGTTTCTGTTATAGCAATTATGTGTGGTTTGTTGTATGTTACGGGTAGTGTTTCCAAATCATTAGTTTTGTTTTTAATGCTTCTGGCGTTGATCATAAAGATATTGTACTGAATTTTGGCTAAAGATGCGTGTGATGCTATGCTATACGGTATAACATGCATATATGTAACTTACTTTAGTTTGTCCAGGTCTGCCCAGTGTGCGATCCGAATCCTCGGACACGCCACATCAGGAGTTTTCCGCATATATATCTTTCCCTCTCGTGTCCAGACAAATTTATTCTCCCTGCTTCCCTCGCTCTGTAGAACAATGCACTCGCCGCTTCTGTCAATTGTTCGTTTATATATATATATATATATAGTGTTAGCTTTTCCGGTTATTCCGCATTCCGATGTCTTTAATATCCCCACATCTTTCCTAGCTTTAATGATGCTGTTTTTTGTTGCCTCTGTTTTCAAAGTAACTACTATGGGACTGTTCTCGTTCTTTTCATTCTTAAGTTGCGCAAAGATTATCTCGCTGGCATCGATTGTTTTGTCTAGCTTCTGGATAATCTTTTGCGCTGTGTCTGTAATCTTCTCCCTATGCTGGTGCTTCTCTACTCCCGCAATTATTATGTTTCTACATATTTCGTTTCTTTCCTTCTTTTCTATAATCTTTTCCAGTAATGTCAGTCATCTTCCAAAGCCTTGTGTTCCTCATTTCAAATTTTTAACATCTTTTTTAGCTCTTGGATTTCTTTTTGTTGATCGTCGAATGCATTGGAAAGAACATCAACAGATTTAGTGAGTTGCTTGATCGCTTTCATGAGATCTCCGTTGGTACAGTCCTCCCCTTCGTCGGTGTCACTGACTTCCTCTTGGGCCTTCGGTTTTTGTTTTTTACCCGATCTAGTCATATTTTTTTATAGATTTTTTCTTTTAATATTAGATATCTTTATATTTTTTTATAGATTTTTTTTTTTATTTTGTTTATATTTATTTTCTTTTTCTTTGTTTTTTTTTATTATTATCTGCTGATATGTTTTTTTTAATTTCCTTGTATATTGATTCCTTAATTTTAATTTTTTGTTTGCCACTGTGTATATTCGAAACACAAAAAAAGAAAGCAGCAAGGGGTGTGAGGAAAGGCTCGGGTGAACAATTTTCACACCTGTGTGCCCTTACAGGTGACTAACTCACAGAGCAGGGCAGCGGATATGGAATAACGCCTTTAAGCGGCTGGACTGGTTAGGTCAAACAAGATCCGACAAAAAGCATACACAGCTAGCGTGTGGATTGAATGTTTACACTTACAGTTAATTTGTGGATATTCCTATTCAGCTTTTTTTCCTCTTCCCGCTTTACTAACATTTTTACTTTATCATACGCAGTATGATAAAGTATTGTAATAGTGGCAAAAAATCAAGGATTTTGCAAATGAGCCGTTGCAAATGAGCCGCCCTTTATGTAATTTCGTCAAAATAGTTAAGTAATAAATTAATGTAGAGGAAATCCTAAAAAATCAAAGGATATGTCAGTTATTTTGATTGTAGTGACAGGTAGTGTCAAACGCTAATGATTTGACAATACCTACTGTCAATATAAGGTGCTTTCGGATATTGTACACCGTTACACTTTTTACACCCAATAACACGTACGTGGCATTTGGACGGTGTACCCAAAAAACTTATACTGGTATAATGCGCCTAGACAGAGAGGTTGTTCAGCTTTCAAAGCGTAATGGAAGATACTGTATTTTATTTCTTTCTACAATCACAACTTGCTCTACGCGCATGCGCGAGCACTACGCGCATGCGCAAATTAGCCCGCAACAGTGTTGTTTAAAATTCGCGGTCAAATTCAGTCAGCGCGCCTGCGCATTGCGAACGAAAACATTTTCGCCATCGCCTTTCATACGCGGAAAAATATAACATTGGTCGGATAGGGTAAGACGCAGGGACTGGGTGTACCCGGTGTCAACGGGTACTACTTACAATATCCGAACGCAGCTTTAATCGACATATAACTAGTTTTAGTAGTTTTATTTTAATGCAGACATAGCCGATCTCGATCAAATAGAATCTCATGCAGTTAAACTATTTTATATATAATATGTAATATAAAATTTTATATATAGCATGATAAAGTCATGTGCCTGGCCACATCAGATTTTTTAATTTGTGGAACTGAAAGGTTGGCCTTTTGCTAATGTTTATGTATCTATCCGAGCCGTAAGGTCGGCATTTACTCCCGTGGTAATTTATTTTGTTGACGAGAAAGCCCTTTGCTAATGTCTGAATAGTTTAGCAAAAGATGAGAAGAAATACGTGTTAGCAACTTCATTGTCGAATGGAAGTTTGAATGGGTTACTGATTTCAAATTTATCGTTGAGGACAGCGGTTCTGGAGACTAGCTTGGAGCGCAAAGCTATAGTCAGGATTGGCCGTGTTAGGAATTATTTTATTTGTTGTATTAATTAAGATATTTAGCCAGTGATGAAGATTATAAATATGCTTAGTTGTATATTTTTGAGTAACTTAACTCACTTGTTCCTGTTAACGTTTTCTGTTACTTTGCGATAAGAAAAAATCGCTAACGGTAAACGGACCGGCCTGCGAAATCAGTCATTGTTCAATTCCCGTATTGTCTGCTTTTCTTGCTTCCATATTTATTTATTTATTTATTCATTTCCTCCAAGTTACAAAATTATACATAATTCTTTAAAAACTTAAGAAAATAAGCATTTAAAAAAATCAACCAAAATAAAAAACATAACATATACCAAACAATAGAAAAGCAAATTACGTTACATTGGGCACTAATAAGTTCTCTAAACAGCCAATGGCTGATATCGAGACTAAATCATCCTATAGAGTAAACAAGTTATATAAAAAAAAATCCAACCAGCAGCAATCAAACACTACGAGAAAAAACAACAGTTTTCTACATATAACAAGACGCATAATATTTTTTAAGGTGGTTTTTAAACACAGCACAACTTTTCAATGCTTTAATCTCAGTTGGCAATGAATTGAACCTCACTACACTTGAGTTTATGGCACTGTTTCTTCCATGGTTTGTTAGCGTTTGATACTGATGAATATGCTGTCTGATGCGAGTTTTAAATTCATGAGTTTCTAGACTGACGGTGAGATTGATGTCACTTCTTTGAATTTTATTAATAATTCTATATATTAATTTGCATTGTTCAATGAAGACGATTTTTTGAATATTGTCCATTCTCAAAGATTTATACACATCAGCCGTTGGTGTCCTCCAGTGCATGTTAAACATTGATTTTATGCATCGATTCTGCAAACGCTGGACTTTAGTTTGCATATTCGATAACGATAAGGCTAAATTCAGTCTATTTTACTACTACAAAACGCTGACTAAACCCACCATCACACAATAAGTCAAGACATCGCAAGCAATCGACCAAAATTGGCTTGGCGATCGACTTGTTGGCCACCCCTGTCTTATACGACTACCAATGTATGCGGTAGAAAAATCACATAAGGTGCATTTAACTGGTCTTTCCGGTATGCTTTCTCATATGCAGTTTAATCTTATCCCTTCTTGCATCAGCATAATCACAGAAGGTGCACTTAAATGGTCTCTCTCCGGTATGCGTTCTCATATGCGTCATAAGACCACTTTTTTGTGCGTTAGCATGACTACATAAGGTGCATTGATATGGTTTTTCTCCTGTATGCGTTCTCATATGCAGTTTAAGATGACACTTTGCTGTAGCAGCATATTCACATACGGTGCACTTAAATGGTCTCTCTCCGGTATGCGTTCTCATATGCTTCACAAGAACTTCTTTTTGTATGTAAGCATGACTACATAAGGTGCATTGATATGGTTTTTCTCCTGTATGCGTTCTCATATGGCGTTTAAGATTACACTCTGCTGTAGCAGCATATTCACATACGATGCACTTAAATGGTTTCTCTCCTGTATGCGTTTTCATATGCAGTTTAAGACTATTCCTTGCGGCAGCACCGTAATCACATAAGGTACACTTAAATGGTCTCTCTCCTGTATGCGTTTTCATATGCAATTTAAGACTATACCTTGCGGCAGCAGCATAATCACATAAGGTACACTTAAATGGTCTCTCTCCTGTATGCGTTTTTACATGTTCTGTAAGATGTCCACGCCGTGCACCAGCGTAATCACAGAAGGTGCACTTAAATCGTTTCTCTCCGGTAGGCGTTCTCAAATGACGTTTAACACTACCAACAGCTGCAGAAGTATAATCACATGAAGTGCGTTTAGGTGTTGTACGCTTTCTCGTGTGCACTTTAAGTGACATCTTCCTTGTATGTCTTCGTTCGTGTGCTTTTAGGAATTGAGGTTGCGAAGTAGCATAGTCGCAAATGTGGCATTTATATTGCTTCTCTGCTTTACAAACTTTTACAATTTGAAGTTGCGTTGACTGTGCAGTTGCCTCGCCGTAGTTGCTATACGGCAATACTTCATCCGCTGTTTCTGCCTTTGGAGGATCTAAAGATTGTCCGGATACTGTACAAGCGGAGCCAGATACAGTAGTTTCCGTAAATTCCACTTCTTCAACTTTTATTTCCAATCTGAAAAAAAAAATGAAACTTCAATAAGCAATAATTTCATTTACCATAACCTGAAATAATCCAGATATCGATTTTGTCATGTTCTAATATGGTTGCTGCACAGGTTAAAATTGAAAAGGACATTGGCCGGGTGCGCGTCGACAAGCACGTCTGTTTCACCGCCGGAAAAGTCAAAGATAGCCAGGAGGTGGCGCTCTTCTAAGCAGCTTTCTCCCTAGTAATTACCGACGTAGTGCAGTTACCTGTAGCCAAAGCGCCTTTACGAACGCCAACAGCAGACAGATATAATAAAGTCAACTACAGCGCCTTTGCGTGTAGCGGTGACCGAGTAAAGTTCCTGCGGAAACATAGTCCGCCGGGATTCCGCAACGGGCGCCTAAATAGCTTTTGAAACCCCCACTCTATACTGTGCACGGGGCCAATAGAGGCGCTGAAGGATGTATCCACCAAGCAGTCGGGAGCAGCCGAGTAGGATTGTAACGGAATTCCGCATCCGCTTCAACAACCGCGGAACTTTAGCATATTTTTCCACTTCCCTTTCGCATCCGCACTTTTGTAAACGCATCAATTGCGGAAGTTAGGGATGCCGAGCTTTTGTAACGCCGCGCCGCACAGTGGTCGATTTTGCAATTTTAGCTGATCAAATTTATTTTTTTTTGTATATAACCTTCAAATACTTTTTAGATACGCGGACAATAGTTAAAAAAATCTCAGTCGTATAGGGGATGTTTTAAGGGGATTGAAACATATACAGGGTCTCCCACGACGAGCTGCCATTAGAAGTATATGGAGAACCAAAGAAAATGAGAGATTGAAAAATTGTGGACATATTGTTGGACACGAATAAATAAATATTTTGAGTTTTCGGTTACTTCCTGTTACACCGGAAATGAAGTGAACTTTTATATTTCAAATGGAACACCTGTATTTTATAGCATTTTTGAAATCTTTATTATATTTTATATCACTTTTCTGTTACATTCCCTATACCTAACATGTGTCATTTTTGAGATATACATTATTTTTCATTAAACAATGACAGCTGCACGGTTAGTTGCAATTACTTATATATTAAATAAGTACTTATATATTATCTCCCGTGACCGTTGGAAAAAAGTTGTTCGGTAATATTGTTGTGAAGGTAACGAACGTATTATCGACACATCGGTAGAACTCTTCTAAAAGTTATACAGGCTGTTCAAATTATAATTTCAAAGTTGAATTCGGGAATCGTACTAAAACTCGATTTTTTCAAATGGCAAGCCTAACAAACGAATACATTTTTTTTAATAAAATGGAAAATTTTAGATCAACTTTGTGTACAATGTCCTATACCTAAAATGTACTTGTACCCACTGAAATAGATTTTTAAACATCACGGTAGAAATTGCAAATATTACCAAATCTAGATTGCGTCTGAAAACAACGGAACAATTTGTAATAAACAGAACTTTATTAAAAACGTTTTCTTAGCTCATTTTTCATTATAATTAATTTAGTATTTATAAAATTATAAGATTGGAATAAAACACAATATTAAACATACAACAAAATCTTAGAGTAAATTTAAAAAAACTGCTTAATTCTATTTCAGTAATTGTTCAAAAACGTTGCCGTTTTCCGCTAAACATACTTCATTTTTTTACTTTATCATACGCAGTATGAGAAAGTATCGTAATCGAGCAGAAAAAAAATAGGTCTTTTTGGGTCCCCTGAACATTTTTGACCAAGGTACAAAAAATCTCTCTCTCTGTGTGTGTGTGTGTGTGTGTGTGTGTGTGTGTGTGTGTGTGTGTGTGTGTGTGTGTGTGTGTGTGTGTGTGTGTGTGTGCCAGATTTCTGTGGCGACGATTCCGGAGAAACTACTAAAGGTATCGGAACAAAAGATCGTATTTAGAAGTTTTATAACCAAACTTAGAGTTGAAAAGCTTTTGGTTCAAAAGGGTCCAAAGGAACTGGACGTTTCCTCTAAGCATTTTTCAAGGTTTTTGCAAATGATCTGCCATTTCTGTAATTTCGTCGAAATAGTTAAATAATAAATTAAACTAGAGGAAATTCTGAATAATTTATGTCTACGCTACTTTTTGGTAAAATTAATAGTTTAGCCGCTGCATGAGCGGCTATTTGATCGAGATCGGTCGTGTCTGCATTAATATGAAACTAGTAAGCGAGGATTTGACAAATGTTATGACAGATATGACGGATATATTCTAATGACAGTAGGTAGTTTCAAAGGGTGATGTTTTGACAATGCCTACTGTCCAAAAATATTCGCAAGATCAGCCTGGGGACGAGCACGAAGACAATGCGGATGCAGGGCCTCTGCAACTAGATGTTGAGCGGGACGCCAGCGATGAAGATGACGTTGATCAACGAAGGAGACGGCGAAGGCGATGGCAGTAGCTGCGCGTGCGTGCTGTGTTTTATTCAATAATTTTTAGATCAAAACGTTTTACGTTCCTTTAAATATTTTTTTAAGCACTTCTTATCATTTTATCGTCGTTTGGTTTTAAAAATTTACCCGCCAAGCTGTTCACTCACTAGCGCGTACATCGTAAAGATTTCAAACTTGTAAATACAATTTTGGAAGACACCATTTTTATTGCATTTGAAATTATATTAATTCATAATGTGTACTTCCTTTAATTAATATATTTATGTTAATGGTTAATGGAATCTAATGCAGCTAAACTATTAATTTTGTACATAGTATGACAAAGTCATGTGCCTGGCCACATCAGATTTTTTTAAATTATTGTCTTGGCGTCCCTGATTGAGTTAGCACATAACCCATTGCAAGCACCTGGTACTCTATCTTTCATGTTCTCCTTATCAATTATTTGGTTCTCATAAACTACGTCTTTAATAGCTCCCCAAATGAAAAAATCCATTGGCGTCAAGTGGGGGGAACGCGGTGGATATTCGTAGGGCCCATTAAGCGCAATCCACCGATCGTCAAACAACTCGTTAAGCAAGCTTCTTACTGCAACAGTTGTGTCCGCTGGAGTACCGTTCATTTGAAACCACCCGATTATTGAGGACCATATAACTGATAAAGAGAAGATTAAAGATAGACTTCGAGCTGCTTTCACTGGATTATGTGCTAACTTTATCAGGGATACCACTAGCAATAATTGTTAAAAAGAATTGAAGCATGTTTTGCGGAAAACGGCAACGTTTTTTAACAGTTACTGAAATAGAATTAAGAAGTTTTTTAATTTACATTACGATTTTGTTTTATTTTTAATATTGTGTTTTATTGTAGGCTTATAATGTTATAAGTACTAAATTAATTATAATGAAAAATTATCTAAAAAACTTGATTAATAAAATTATGTTTATTCCAAATTGTTCAGCTGTTTTCAAACGCAATCTAAATTTGCAATGTTTGCAATTTCTAATGTGATGTTTAACAATCGATTTCAGTAGGTACAAATACATTTTAGGTATAGGACATTGTACGCAAAGTTGATCGAAAATTTTCAATAGAATTGAGAAATCAATGCATATGTTAGGGTTGCCATTTGAAAAAGTCTACTTTTAGTACTTTCCTCGAATTCAACTTTGCTCTTTGAAAATTTGAAAATCCTGTATAACTTTTAGAAGAATTCTACCGATGTGTCGATAATATGTTACCTTCGCAACAATTTTGCAAGACAATGTTTTTTCCAATGGTTGCAGAGGATAATTTATAAGTAATTGAAAGCTGTGCAGCTGTCATTTTGTAATTTATTTATTTACTATCGGTTGCAAAAGTATTGAGCCCTGTGTTTGAAGAGCCATAACTCTGCGATGGCTGAACAAAAAAAATTGAAATAAAGTGTGTTATACTCCTGAATCATTTCTACGTAACAGTAGTGACTATCAAAATTTTCTGCCCATCGGTTTAGGCACGAGCGGGAGAGAAGTAAAAAAAGCAACCCGATTTTTGGGGTTTTAAAATAATTCTCGACTTTCCGATATTTTTTCTCCTAAACCACTTACTAAAAAAATTTTAATTTTTTATCGGGTTACAGTTAGAGTCTCTTCTATAGATTGGTGTTTTTATTTTCTTGATTTCTAATGTAATAAAGTCTGTGAACGAACTTTTTATGGACGCGGATATCTCGGAAACGAACGATAGCAGGACAACGCAGTTAGCACGTAAACAATCCTTATTTAATGTAATACTTATCCGTTGATGTATTATAACATAAAAGTTATTTGCGACTTTTTAAGAGTGAAATGAATGTAATCGATCCTGTGCGCAGGATGGTTCCCCTTGGAGAAAGGGGGTTACTGGCGGGAAGCGACGTAAGCATTCGCGCGACGATTTCAAACGATCAACTCTCAGGACCGTATTCAATATTTATGTAATTTTCTCGTTCGGTGTTACTTTTTAAACTAGCATACGTGCTTTTTTTCTTTATTTGTGGAATTGTACACATATTCTGTTTGTGATTTATTATTATTTTACAATATTATTTCTGGCAAAAATCAGTAGTTGATTATGATGACGTGGGTTCGGGTGCCAAACCAAACGGTCCGGTTTTCTCTGCGAATGTTTGTATTGCGCCAAGTATTTGTCCTAAACTTTGAACGATTTGTTCAGTTCCAGAAGAGCCACCAACATTGGAACAACCGCCGGCAATTTCTGTATCATTATCTAACAAAAGAGCTAAGTAAGACATTAATTAGAAGTTGACCATCGCACTCCTCATTATCTGTACTGCTGTCGTTGTAGTCTAATGATTCGTCGTCATCATCATCTTCACGCAAGTTTATTATAATACGTTCTATATTTGTGTCAACAATATGATCTTTTTCAATATATATTATTTCGAGTTTCTTGCAATGTTCAACACAATTTTGCCATATCTCTTTTGAAACAATGTTCATTGCGTCAATGCATAAATTTAACACATCTTTATTTTTAAATGTATTGTTGCTTTTTGCAACTTTATTTTTTACAAGGAAAAAGGTTATTTATCCTTTTTCCTTGAATATCTTACCGTCGATAAACCTTTTCCATTTATTTTTTACGTATGCCCATATTAATTCAATTGTATTAAACTCGCAATGGGCTTCCGGTAGCCATAATAATTTTACTTCATTGCCTCTGACTTGTTTACAGCTGTGCTTTGGTTAATTCAGAAAAAAGATGATATTCCCTTTGGACGTTGAACGTTTCCTTTCAGCAACCACTCGATAATGTTACACTTTTTCCAAGCCATAGTTGGATTTCTGTAAACAGGATCTAACATTGTATGGTATGGAGCTTGATCAATTACAATAATTGATCTGGCTGGTATTATAGAGAGAACATGCCGAAACCATTCTTCAAAATGTTACTTATTCATCTCATGGTGATAATCCGCTTTTCCTTTGTTTTTCTCACCAATAAAGTATTTGAGACATCCTTGCAAAAACCCGTCTTCAGAGCCAGTATGTAAAATTATCACGCTTTGCCCTGCACTTGATGGGCGTTTTATACCTCCTCTATAACCATTTTCTTCCTGAATGCCGCCACGATAATGATCAAAGGAATCTCTATTTTCTGGGTTTAACTTTTCAACCCATCCAAACTATTTGGAATGATTTGCACCACACCACGTTTCATCAGTATAGTAAATATTCCATCCTTGATCAGAAAAATATTTTGTTTTGAAGTTTTATTTGGTTGCTGCTACCGCAACTATCTGATTTTTTTATTGCGGCTATTGATTTAAAGTGCGTTAAAAGCAATAAGAAAACATGTTTACATCTCTTTGCTGCAATCTATTCTTTCATTAAAAAGCTTCAGATCCCAAAACTTAAGTTTTCCACTTCAGCTTTGCTCAAATTGACAAATACCATGTTTGTTTTGATCCTTTAATCCTAAGTACGGTCCATGAGCCCCGACGAGCCAATTCGTAGCCGCTCGCGAGTCCGCCGACGACGTGACGTGTTGCGCGGTGTTCCAAAATTAAATCGCAAATTCATATCGCTTTATAAAATTAGTGAACATCTAAAATGTGTTTCTATTTCAATAGTCTCAATAAACAAAATTTTTCGATTGTTTTCGTACCTATCGCGTTGTCGTGCTAACACTCGTTACCGAGATATCCGCTTCCTTAAAAATGTTGTTTATAGCCTTTATTACAAAGAAATTTACAAAAGCAAAAAAACCAACCCGTAGACAAGAAATTGGGTCATACTCTGTGTGAATTTGATTTTTTTGGGCTAGCGGTTTAGCAGAAAAAAAATTGTAAAGACGAGCTTTTATTAAAAAGTGCTAAAATCGGGTACATTTTTACACTTCTCTTGCACTTCTGTCTAAACCTAGGGGCAGAAAAATTTGATAGTCCCTCCTGTTATGTAGAAATGATTGAGGAGTATAACACACTTTATTTCAATTTTTTTGTTAAGTCGTTGCAGAGTTACAATTCTTCAAACACAGGGCTCAATACTTTTGCAACCGATAGTAGACCAGTCTTTTCTTCATCGGTAAAAAAATATTCAGACGTTAATCGCATACTGTCACGGGAAATTATGTACGAAAAACAGGCATGTTTTGTTATAAATCACAGTGGTAAAGTGCTGGCATCTATTCCGGTGTACTAACTAGGACCGCCTCTATTTGGCTCGAAGACACCCAGATTGTTGTGGCGGTTTTCTATAACCAGAAATTGTACTCCTTATACATATTTCGACGAGGGAAACGTTTGCTCACCGATGCCACTGACTAGGGTCGGCCACACTAACCAGTAAGACGATAAAAAAGGGCGCCGCAGTGCCTATGTCTCTTCCGATAATTTTTTAACCGATTTCATTAAACCATACTATTTTTGGAAAGCCCACAACGTGTTGAGTATATCGTAGTTACAATTACTACGTCAAAATTAGAAAATAATGTCTTCTTTCATAAATTCTAATCTCTTACGTACAGAATGTCTCACGGAACTGTTCCAATAGAATATTTAGATGTACCACTATTTCTACATGTTTGAATATCTGGAATCCGGGTCTACTCGATCCGAACTTTTGAATTAAAATACTCTGGAATTTACTCTCACATCCGGTCAACAGGAAGTCGGTATCAACTTCGTTATTTTAAATGGAATCATATAATTTTTATTTAGTTTTTTTGCTTTGACTAATCTTTGTCAAGTAAACACTCTTCATCATTGCAGACTGTGGTTCGCTATTCATATCTTTAATTGTTTTTTATATATTGATAAGGTTGTGTTAAATAATTACCTGATATTGTATTAGCGGACTTTGATATTTCGACAGGTATTGTGTTTTATTATCTATGACGTTTCACAACATAATTTTTGGCCAATTGGTTCTTCTAAATATCGTAATTCAAGAATTATAAGAATATGAATAGAAATGATTGTGAATAGGAGCCTTCGACACGCACGCAAGAAAAATTTAAAAAACCTCATTAAAAATTATGTACATTTTAAATTCTTGTCATAAATTTTTAAATGAAATTGTATCCCCTATTTTAAAATGTTTACTTTTAAAAAGTGGTTCGTTTCCTCCTGATCCATATTTATTGTGAAAGTTAAATAATAGTGAAAACGTAAAATATGGAATTCAGTTTAATTCAAACTGATTCAAATTGTTCTTTAGTGATTCAAACTGTTTTTTTTAGGTTTATTCAAACTGGTTCGATTCGTTTTCGAAAATTTGCCTCTCTTCTTGCATGGGCTTAGCACATTTTTATTTCACAAATTAATTGCTCCAGATTATTCAATCCTCACCGATTTACATGACCAAAAATATAATCTCTGTCACCACGCAACCATGAAATAGCAATAATACATACATATGATATACAAATATATATAGTCAATAATATACTCAATCTGTCAAAAATTCATTAATAGGTTTGTCTTGGTTTGTCCATATGAGGAATCCAACAAAAGGAGACCGACGACTCTAAAGCAACAAAGAATGGAATGACTTTTCGTCATTCTGAGCGCCGAAATTATGACACAAAAAATATGGGTTTTACGTCAATGTGCGTACCTACTTTACCAACACGGAAAAAATGTATGCCACCGTGAAATACGAATACCGATAACGACATTATGTTTATAGACCAGGTAAATGCTATAAAAGAAAACACAACGCCATTATTCAATTACTTTTCATTTCGACTGTTACCATAGGCAAAAAATAGAGAAATTAGATGAAAAAAATAAAAATAAAAGCAAGTGATAATCTTCATGCCTGTAATGCTCACTATGTACCGAAAAAATAATCAAATCAAAGTAGTTCAACAGTTATTCGACGTGAAAATAACTAGATAAAAATATTAGGTATTCATATTTTGTATCAAATTTTTTTTTTCGTTCTACGTATTGCTTTAACTGTGTTAGCCATGGCCACCAATACGCTTATGTATTTGTGTCTGATTATTTACACATTAGTTTCAGTTGTATTTAGACAGTTTCAGTTTCAACAGTAATTCGACATCAAAATAACTAGATAAAAATATTAGGTATCCATAATTTGTATCAATCAATTATTTTATATGATTTATTTCGTTCATGGCATAAGTAAAGATTGCGGTATTCTGACTAACATCGCTATGCGTTAGTGTATGCGCCCTCCTTGGCAGTTACATAATTATCTATCGTGTTTTCCATGTATAATCTGACAGTTTGAGATTAGGACTAACCTAACCTACAAAGTTATGCTTACATTGCACTTTTTATACATTACTTAGTTCCGGAGCATATAAACAAGGATTATTTTTAAAAAAGAATCCCACCATCAAAGCTTTAGCCTTCGGTAGATTACCACTATCAGCTTTAACAAAGTTGTTTTCTATTGTTTGGAAACTAATGTAGTAAAGTCAAATGGGAAAAAGCACAAGTTTAGTATGATGTGATCTCTGGAGACTGGGCCAACTACAGAGCGTTTTCAATCACGTGAATAAAATTCAATTTTAATTTTTGTTTTTAATAGAAATAATGCATATTTTTTTTGGAAAAGTAATAATATGTAGTTCCCTTAAACTGTAATCTATTAGGATGAGTATAATCCAAATCATATTTTTAATAGTCAAATACCCTATTAGGGTTTAGCCAAGCTGATTAGGTTCAGCAGCTAAAAATTGGTGAACCAGGGCATTTATTGAGCAACTTTAGTGGATATAGTTCCCATTAAAAATGAGTTTTAGGTTTGATTATAGAAAACTTACATTGGCTCTGCTGGGACATGGATCTTATCCTTACGAGGGTTAGTGACTAAAACAATAAAAGCAAAATGTAAGTTACAGTTTAAAAGTGAAAGCAATAATGCAAAGAGCTTACTTTTGTCCGCACCCAACCTGTCTGCGGGATTATCAACATCCTTACAAAAGCTTTCGTGATTTATCAAAAACTTCTTCTTGCTAAAATTAAACCCGCATAAGCTGCAACTGAATTTCTTCACTGGAGGGAGGTCTTCAATCGCATCGTTTCCTTCATGTTTCATTGACGTATGTTGAAACGTAGTCATATTTGTTTTATTTGCTCAAATCTGAAAAACAAACAAAAAAGGAGTGCTGCAATAGTTTGAAGGCTAAAAGTTGTGCAATATCCAAATTAAGTGTGGTATTAGACTATCTTGATGTAGAATGCGATACAAACTAAGCCTTATTCTCGGCATTTCTTACCTCATATGGTTTATACTGTCTCCTTAATAAGAAGAAAATTATTTTCTCACAAATGTCATTGACAGTTTAACGGATTTTCGATTGTTTAAAGTTTAGTTATAAATTCTGGGGGGCCAATATCTGCCTAATTCACACGCGACCAAAGCACTTTTACATCGGAGATGTTGAGGTTATGTAATTGAGTGAGTTGTATATTGTTCCGTTCAGCCACTTCGAGTGCTTCAGGCGCTGAGCTCTAGCGAAAAAAAGCGTGCTTAATCGTTCAGCTGCTTTGCATTTGCACATTTCTTAGTTGATCTTAGCTGAGGTAATGAACACTAAGTTACATGTCGCGTTCCTTTTGCTTTAGTGAAGTCAAATGAACTTAGCAGAACAACCTACCCCTTGCCCATGGAAGAAATAGGGAGGTAAAAGCATTAGAGGTCACGTTTTGGTACCTCTCGCGCACCCACGGCATGCGCCAAGGGTTTGTTTTGGTTTGTTTACGATTAGAGCAAAGATGGCAAGAATTGTTATTATTAACCTAGTAACGTCGAAGAAAGTGCGTATCCTAATGTGGCTAATTTTGTTTGTATATATAATAATATTGAGACTTTTTTATTATTTACTACAGCAAAGATAGTATCTACTGACGACGTTACAGCTGATAGTGATACTGGGATTTTGTACTACAAATTTTGGTGGGTTGCCAAAAAGAGTAACGTGGCTATGCATACAAAGATTCTTATGCATATTATGTTCACATCCAATCACAGAAAACGTAGCATTTCGAGTAATACATCACTCGTAAAAGTTGAACACATATATAATCCAGAAGATAGGAAGAAGGCCACTTACTAGAGCAACCGTAAGATTTATTTTATTACTGTAGATAACAAATTATGGTATATTTATGTTTCATTTCTTACAGTAGAATTAATTATGAAGACCAATTGTGTAGAGCAGGGTTGTTAATGACAAAAAGACAACAAACGATGTGGGCCCGTTATAACAGCTTCTGTTTACATATCTTACAATGACAGGTTATACACCAAGAAAAACAACAAAGGTATGTAGAAAATAACTTTATTTTGATTACTTATAGGTCAATTTTACGTTCCAAATAGTAATGCTCCAACTTAAAATCACAATAATAGCGAAATGATTTCAATGTAGCTAGATGAAAATACTAGTCGTAAGAGAATTATTTGTGAAAGAAAATCACAATAATAGTGAAATGATTTCAATGTCTTTCACAAATAATAATTCTCTTACGACTAGTATTTTCATCTAGCTATAAGTCTTCATGAGCTATCTGAAGGATCTGTCAGGTTTGTTGGCCTATAGTCTATCAAATGACTGTGCCCACCACGTGAATATTAGATATAGGTGACACGTTCTCCTCACCCGTGCTGAAATAGTTTCTCATTTTATGACGTATTCAGTACCATTATTTTATAGGTTGATGAAAATACAAGACCTTAGACTATTTCACAATTACTTTTCATAATTGGATAAAGATTATTACTAATATAATGTTGTAATGTTTAGGTGCTTGTTTCCCGTTGTTGCTGACAAGAAATGCGAGGCGGGATCATCCAGAGAGACGCATGGCCAGAGACACCAGTTGAATTAAAAAAAAAAAAATAAATAAAGTAAAATTGTTACTGAGTAGAAATCAATAAATGTAATTTGTATTGGGTGTATCGAGTTTTATTCATTCTAAAGCTAATAGTTGAATCACAAATAGTAGAGCGCTGAGGTGGATCGACTACATCGGTTATTTCTTAAAATCTGAGGGAGATAAGTATGTTTTCAGCGCTCTACTAAGAGTGACTCGACCTTGGATGCATCATGACACAACGTACCAAATATTAGGCGCTGCAAGATGTTTGTTGCCCTGTGTAGAGAGATTTACAAATTGGTCAAATTATTTGCACTTTATTTGCAATGAATCAAAAAGTTTATAAGAATAATAATAATAAGTTTTATTCAGCTCCAAAAGAATTACAAATCATAGACCATCGTTTAAAATTTGACAAAAGAAATGTGGTATGAAAAATCAAACATAATATAATAATAATTACATCTTTGTTGGAAAGGCACTAAAAACAATAAATTTATAATTCAAAATTAACTCAATTTACAAAAAACAACTTTTAAATGGGATTTATATTGTGGGGAAGTCGATATTGTCGTTACGCATTCATTTATTCAATTCTGTTTATTAATTTACCGGCTTTAGCATAAGCAAAGGCCAGCGCCGACGGCTGTATGCGACCATCGATGGCGCCGCAGCTGGGTGGATGCGACCATTTACATACCATTTCCCACCATATGCGCAATGAAGTATATGCGCAATCACATACCTTCTAGTCCTTATAGCATGCCCCTTGCCCCTGGTTAGTCAACCAAAGTCCGCAAAGGTTCCTGAATTCATCTGACCTCTACGAAAATTGGCCCCTCCTTTTTCGAAATTTGGAATTCTGTTTCTACAGATCGTTTGCAATTGCTTGCATCCTTTTTCTTTACGTTTGCATCCCCGCCGTTTTTGATATAAAATTAAACCAAATTTGGAGGGGCCAGATTCACACTAGCCCCTCCTTTTTCGAAATTTAAAATTCTTTTTTTACAGATCGTTTGCATTTCGTTTGCACCCTTTTTAGTTTCGTTTGTACCCCTAACCTTTTCGTGAAAAAATCAAAACAATTTTGTAAAGGGTGAATCTGGCCCCCTTTTTTCAATTGCACTTGTTTCCACCCTTTTTAGTTTTGTTTGCACCCCTACCATTTTCGTGATAAAAATAAACAATTTTATGAACTGTGAACCCTCCTTTTTCAAAATTTCTTTTTTTTTGACAGGTCGGTTGCAATGCGTTTGCAATTGTTTGCACCATTTTTAGCTTCGTTTGCACCCCTACCGTTTTCGTGAAAAAATTAAAACAATTTCGTGAAGTATGAATCTGGCCTCATTTTTCAAAATTTAAAATTTTTCGTTCTACTGATTGTTTGCAATTCGTTTGCACGTGTTTGCCCCCTTTTTAGTTTTGTTTGCATCTCTATCGTTTTCCCTTCGCTTTTTTGAAATAAAGTTTGAAATAAAAATCTTCATGTTTTACAAGTTTCAAAATAATTTTTATTGATTTATTACCATTGTATTACATATGCACTTTTGCACCCTTACAGCTGGAATAAAAAAAAAAACAAAAATACAAATAAGTAAGTGTGAACCAGCCAACACTTATGAATTTAAACTAAAAATAACAAAATACAAATTACAATAAAATTAAGGGACAATAAATTAACCTGAATTGCACACACATGTGCAGACTATCCCATTTTCTCTCCAGCAAAAATATTATTTTAGATAGTTATAATATCATACTGAATAAAAAAGTCCCATAGATTTATCGCTTTTCGACTCCCTGAAAAGTTGCGGCCGTTTGAAATTTTACAAAAACGTGTTATAAATGGATGTACTTCCTTAAGGAATCGAAAAACCAATAAGACTATTAGAATGACAATTACTTTCGAGAAAAAAAAATTTCATATTTATTTATGGAATCTTTCTTAAGGAATTTATTTTTTATTCGAATCCTTCTTAACTAAATTGATACACGATAAACAGATTGCTCGATGTGGAAAGCAGTGACGAAGTACAAGAGGCCAGTGGCCCATGTCCCACCTATAAGACGAAGAGGCGGCACCTGGGCAAGAGACAATAAACAGAAGGCTGAAATTTTTACAGAACAATGTAACAGAAATATTCCAGTCCCACAAATACGAATCAGAGCCAATCACGGACTACGATTTAACCTATGAAGAAGAAACCATACAGCTAGTTACTCCAAAGAAAATTGTCAGAGAAATCAACATAAACCTGAATCCAAAGAAGACACCTGTATATGATCTTATCACAGGAGAGGTTCTTAAACACGTAAACACAAGAAAGGGATTGTTTTTTTGTTTAAATCTTTTGAAAGGGTTTGATAGTCTATTCCAGAGATTTGATTGTTTTCTGTTTTTCCGGAAAACGGAAAATAAAATTTGGTGTGAAGTTAGCTCACCCTTGTTCGAATTCTCAAGTTTTTAAGTTGCAATCGATTGCCTAAGGTTTGGTTAAAGGTTAGGTTTGATTGTCCATTCACGACGTTTGATAGTTTTTCGTTTACCTGAAATCCGCAGAATTAGAACTTGTAGGTTGTAGGTATTCCAATTTATTCCTTTTTAAAGGCTATTATAAGCGAGTGTTGTTTGATTGTTGTTTCATTTTGTTCGCTTGTTAGTTCTTAACGTCTAATAGTTCTTAGGAACGGCATGATTGATAATATTGTAAAAATTAATGATCCTTATAAATAATATATTAATAATGTTCGAATTGTCGGGTTTTTAAGGTTGCAATCGATTGTTTATGGTTTGGTTAGGTTTGATTGTCCATTCTCGACGTTTGATAGTTTTTCGTTTACCTGAAATCCGCGAAATTAGAGTTAAGTTTATTAGTTTAGTAATTACTAATTAGTTATCTTATTGTCCGAATTAATTCAATTCCATGGGCTATTTTAAGCGCGAGTTATTTGATTTCGGTTAGAAAATGTGTGCATAATCCATAGTTCTAATTAAAAGTTGGCAGTATATGAAAAAGAATTGCATGAGTTTTATTTATTGTCCCCAATATCTAATTAGAATCAGAGCCATCTACAAAGAAACGGCCAAAGTTAACGCTAGTACTACTTTATCGGCATCGGTAGAAACTTGACAAGTAATAAAACTAGGGGCTTCTCGCTCAATACAGCTACGACTTAATTAAAAACTATTTATTGGATATATAAGTAAGTTTTAAGACCATGCTGTGTTTTGAAAACAACTAAGTTTTGATGTTTCATGTAGTTCGATTTGCGCGTATGCCTGCGATAAGTCTATCTTTGAATAATAACTAGAATGTTTTAGCGTTGATAATAGATTGTCAATTTGCGGCAAGGGGTATTTTTCAATATTTAAATGTTTATTGATTGTAATTTTATAGTCACCACAGATGCGAACCTGACCATTAGCCTTCAAAACCGGAACAATAGGAGTTGCCCACTCACTAAACTTAACCAGAGTTATCACATTTAATTTAATTAACCGATCCAATTCCTTTTCAATTTTATCTTTTAATGCCAATGGTACGTTACGGGATTTGCAATATTTGGGTACCGCATTTTCTTTTAAATACAACTTTACTTGCCCAACTTTAAACAAACCCAGACTATTATCAAAAACTTCCGGAAATTTATTTCTTAATTTTTGTGCTATCAACTCTTTCGGCTCCAAATGTTTCACGTGAAATAACGAATCTCCCGAAATGTTCAACATTGTTAACCAATCGCGACCAATAAGAAACGGCCCTCCTTTGTTTATTACATAAAATTTTAAATCATTTCTACAGAATTCATTAAATGTTGCCTTCACTAACATATATCCCAAAGTTTCAATTTTATTTGCATTATACGTTTTTAGAAAAATGTCAGATTTAATTAATTTATTTTTAGAAAAATGTCTATAATAATCTTGTCTTGATATTGCGGAAATTCCAGACCCTGTATCGACTTCCATTACAAAATCTTTATTATTGACATTCACATTAATTTTTAATGGTTTACAACTCCTACTATTTAAGTTATAAAAATTTACGCTCTCTGTTTCTGACTCTGAATTCACAATAGCCTCTTCTTCGACTACGCATTTATTATATTTACTTTTAGATTTATAATCATATTGATTTTTATCCAAACAAACCGCTCTAATATGTCCAGCTTTCTTACATGCGTGACATCTTGCGTCTTTTAAATAGCATTTGGCCAGTGGCGGACTGGGTCCAAAAATATTGGTTGCCAGGAACCTAGGGGGGCCCACTTTTTTTCTTCATGCTGACGGTATATACATATACAGGTGTCCACTTTTTTCACCACACAATTATTTTTAAAAAGCAAATGTCATACTGAATAAATATTGTATAAGGGCTTATTTGTTTTCGTAATTCCTTGAAAAGTTTCAGCCGTTTGAACACACACGTTACAACGATAGAAAGAAAACCAATTTAATGAAAAATATTTAAAACAAAATCAACAAATTGTATAAGTAAATGAACAAAATAATTCATATGAAGCTCTTTATTATTTTTTTTCTAGAAAACAGTTCAAGTCATTAGGAGGAAAAAGTATCATTATGGACTTTTTGGTTTTCTCAATTGCTTAAGAAGTTTGAGCCGGTTGAAATGCGGTTTTGTTAATAACTCAAATGGTTCTAACTTTGTTCTAAATTGAAAACATAATAGGTCTATATGAAACGTTATACTCTGTGTGTCATTTACTATACTGGATAAAAATTGCGGGGAAAAAAGTGAAAAATGCAAGAGTAAAAAAGAAAAACTTACAAAAATATTACGAAATAGAATGTTCGAATAAATATTAAAAATAAGTGTTTTTGGTGTAAACAAATTTTAATACAAAAAATGCCGTTTACCAATACCGAAAGGCGTTATATGTTATCGGTTTATTATTGTTCTCACAGCAATCCCCATCGTACAATATTGCTATCATCGAACTAAAATGTACCGGAGCATGGATCTTTTAGTACACCCCGCAATCGTTGTAATCCTCATGGAAATGTTGAAAACGATAAACGTTAGATTACCATAATTTGCAATGCTTCAACTACTGGTTTTTAGATAAATGAAGATCTTCGGATTTTTACGCGGGAAGTAGCCTCTAATTTGGAGTTGCCGCAAACACGTGTTTGGAGATCATTACGAACAAAGAAATTGAAACCGTACAAACCCCACACAAGTCATACTTTGCATCGTGAGAGTAACATCAGATGTGCGGAATTTTCCATCTGGCTACTAAATTTCTTAAATCACATCATTTGGTCAGATGGGTCGAAATTTATAAATTTAAAATGTTTAATCGAAACAATGAGCATTATTGAGCGACAGAAAATCCTAGGCACAACAGACCAATGAGGACATGTACAAAAACGGGTACGGATTTATTCCTTTAAGAAAATGGTGACCATTTGAACATTTACTTAAAAAATAAGCTTTTTGTTGTATAAACTAGCTTCTTTTACAATCTGAATATTCTTAATGCAAAGCACTCTTGTTTAGTCCGGCGGTCTGTAATCATTTTTCGTCAAAGTAAAAGAATTAGTAATTTATGTATAAATCTAAAATTCTTTAAATAATATTTATCAAAGGCATTAAATTGTTCATGGTGGTCCAACGCTTTGAAAAACTAAATCGCCTGATTTAGTCGAGTTTGATTTGTTACTCTGGAGACATTTTGAGGAAGAAATTTATGGGAATATTACAACTACGATAGCGAACATAAAGAATAGAAATAAGAGGGCATTAAGATATTTTTCTGGAAACCATGGAAAATGGAATGTTTCCACCGAGACTAATGATTATTTATTCAGTTTACAATTAACCATTTATTTAATTATTTATTCTTATGAGAGTACAGAAACGTCAGGATTGCTGAAGAACACCACACAGCTACTAAAGCACCCTTTGTTTTTGTTATCAGTAGTAACTAGAACATCCCCATAAACTTACTCATTAACATGTCCCGAAATAAATAAATTGAACTGGCGATTTAGCTGGCTACGGCGTTAGACCACTACAACCAACCCAAGGATCCATTAAAATTCTTTAAATAATTTAGTACATTACGTAAATAAATAATAAACATTTTAAATAAGTTTCGACTGGTACTAACAAAACTAAGTCTTGGATGATCATAAATTATTGTTCGTTTGTGTAACTCATAGTAGCAGTTTGCAATGAGTAAATGTTGCTGCAGGATTGTGCGATTGCTGAATTTCGTCGCGGCAACTAGATATTTTATATTAATTTATGAAATATTTTGCATGCGTATAAATGTTAAATTAGATGCTTAATAACCTTTTAGCTGATAACGATAGACCTACCGAGTGAAACATTTTACAAAAGTTGATTTATCCATCTTTCGAAGTGTGTCAAGATACACAGGGTATTCCGTTTAAAGTTATTTGACATTTAGCAAATCTCCATTTATTCCGGATGTCATATTATAACCGCAAATGAATAATAACTGTAAAAAAATCGATACTTTTACTATCAAAAATGAGTTCTTTTATTTCTTTATTCTCATTAGTTACCTTCGAACAGGGCCGCGTCTGGGGTTTTACAGTAATTCCGGGCCCCTGAACCTTACTATCGTATATGAAAGAACACCAATAATAAAAATATTTATTTAATAAATAAGAATCACATTTTAAAACGTGATAACAACTTACAAGCTATTAATTTGTATAAAATATTGAATGAAAATATGGTATTTTACAAACCTAAAATGTTCTTTTTCAGAATTTGGCTTCAATAAATGTTTTCATGATATCATCATGGTAGAGGGTTTTTAGAAAATCCTTTTCAAGTTTGGCAAGCGTGATGAGGATTTACTCCAAAAGTGTACCTCGCAAATAAATTTTTGCCAGCTGAAAATAGAAAACGGACCCTCGGCATTGCTGACTGGTCGTGTTAGAAAAAAATCTAAATATTATTTCGACATTAAGTAAAGGTGGATTAAAATTTGTTATCTAAAATAAAATTTAACTTCTCTGAAGCAAATCCTATTCTCTGCGATTTCTAATAATAAATAAAACTGTTCTATTTATATTTTTTGTTCATCGACATTTAAATCTTTGTCAGAAGTGTATAAAATTTGGGTAACTGCAACAAAATATGTTTTGCTATTTTTATAAATAAGTGGAACAATAACTTTAGTAAATTATTTTATTCAAACTATAAACAGTGGCTTTATAAGCGAGTTTGGTCAACTAAACAGTTTGGCACTTCTAAGAGCGACAAATCTCTTCTTTTATCATTTTCAGTTTTTTTTATAGTATCTCCAAAGTGTTATGGATTCTGCAGTTTACGTTACTGTTTTCCTTATTTTTTTCTCCTTAGATAAAAAGCAATTAAACGTAAATCTTAAATACTGGATGGTCGCTTTTTGCTCGTTTATTTGAAGAGATACAAGAGTTAAATTCGGGCAAACGCATTTTTTGCTGATCAAAGCAATTTCCACATAGAACAATAAACAGAATTTTGAATTTTCGTTATTAATTTTGTGCATACATTGTCACGTCCATATTTTGCAGAGTAGCCGAGGTATATTTTTGTTTTGTTTTATTGTTGGAATATGCTGTTGAATTAGATATTTTTAGTCGGTTGCTTTTGTTTATATTTCTGAATAGGTTGGAGACCGTACTGACTGGTGGGGTTCTGTTTTGGTGAGTTTGGTATGGTTCCACTTTTGACTCTTGGATGGCGCCTGGTGTAATTTTATTTTATATTTACTTATTTTAATAAGTTTAGTTTTGTTAATTTTTCAACTATAATTTGCAGTCGGTTCGATCTACAGGTCCTCAAATAGCTCTGGTATTATTTTCATTTTTTTTTCTCGCTCTTATTCCTTCAGAATTAAAGATTTAAAATATATTATTTGAACGTTTCGATTTTGAGTCTTGTTCTAGAATATTCTACACGGGAACTAGTTTTTATTGAGGAAAATGTTTATAAATTTAACCCCTTGCCCATTATCGGTCTCTTTTCCGTTCCAATTTCAAGAAGTGAACAACGAATTTACGTTAGCAGAGTTAGTGTCGCGTTTGGTTAGAGGTAGTTTTGATTTTTGGTTGAATATTTGGAATTTAGTAATCAAACTCCTCACCTTTATTGGGATCTGTCACCATTCGTTTTACACTACGCGTGTTTAATTGAACTATTGTTGGAGTTCACCACGCACGGCTTTTTGCCGGTTTTGAAAACTCTCCTAACGCAACTTTACAAGCCGTTTAAAAACTGAAGGTAGGCCTCTTTTAATTTTTATACTTTTTGGATCCGAACTGATTGCAAATTTGGGTATTTATCTAGGCTTTTCTCGTACGGGGACCGGTTGTAATTGACTGTAACTGTGGCTGGGTTAAGATCTATTGCGTCATAAGCTTCGTACACGTGGCGTACCTATTGGAACAGCATACCTACGTCCAGGATTTCACTAATTACACCCAGAAAACCAGACCAACCATCTAAAGAGTCAATTGGGTTTTTTTCCTGCAAGAACCAACCACCAGTCAACCACGTGTCTCCGACCTTCGAGGAAAGGAATGTGCAGCAGCTTCCGGTTTTGGAAAAGAAGATAATACAGGTTAGCTTCGACAGAACTTTTGTATTTGTGAAAACAGAACGCCGTAATTTTGATTTTATGTATCTACGTCTATTTTTTTGCCTTTATTAGTCACGTTTTTTTATCAGCAATTCATTAAATTTTTCTTTTGTATTGTACGGAATATAGAACCAGTAATTATACCATACTGGTATATTAATTACTATTCTGACTAGGCCTAATCAGCAACGGTTTTTATTATTCCCTTAATAAATATTTAATTATTTTTTGTGGTTGTTTAAGACACCAAAGTTTGTCGTATTTAATATTTTTTTACCTCATCATCTCATACTTTATTAAATTATTTTAATCCGTGTCCATAAAGGATAAGGAGGTCTAACGCTGTTTGATAAATAGTAATTTATTCAAGTTTTATTATTATTTTTTTTGCATTTATATTCCATCTTTGATACATTTTCTTTTTATTTGTTTTGTATCGGGGTTACTCTGCAAAGGTTTTTTATTATTGTATTTACTTATTCATATTACATGGTATTTATTATATGAGAAATATTTCTATCTTGGATATTATATTACATATTTATTTTTGGTGCCATTGCCGTACCTATATTTTTTTTCTTCGTTGATTGTTTAGCTTATTTAATTCTTTCCATTTAATCCAGTTGTTAGTGTTGGCAACTTTACTAATTGAAATTTATTGTAGATTTTTTTTTTGTATAGTTACCTTTTGGTATTTTGACCTTGTTGTCAATAAATTGTCGAACTCGAACTACGATTGTGCTTTTTCTAATTTAATAATTTCCTACCGTTTCCCATATACCTTTACAGATATATTTTTTTTTGTCATCGTGTTCGTAATTACACCGACGCCCACACCTTTTAAATTACGTGGCGCTCATTTTTTTATTGTACCCATCCCGTCTTCACTGAGCTGGCAGGGAGGTTTAAGGCGTCGACCAAGGTAGGTGATTTTGGATTGGAATTTTTTTTTTTGGAGCATCACAACATGAATATTGTTTAATGTACGTTTGTCTACAAGTGTATGAAAAGTCGCCAGTTCCCAAAAATGGGTTTACATATTATTTTATTTTCTTTACGAAAGTTTTAAGAATTATTTTTATTGGCATCATGTGAATTCCCCAAAATATATAAAAGCCTGCTGTTTGTCACATTAAAAATAAAGCGTTTGGTACATTGCGGTGCGGTTTTGAGAATACTCGACATTGTTCGAGCATTTTTGTGTATCGCAAGGAAAAACAGATCATTACGATAGTTTTTTTAGATTTTAGCAAAAAATCTCAAAAATTGTATCAAATATCAGCAACCTCTTTTTTGGCACAGCATTCTTTAGGTAGCCAGAAATGTAACCTTGAATTTTGGAACTTCAATGCAAAGGAGACGGCCAATCTTTGACTAAATGAAGTGTTATTTCATTACTGTTAAACGAGCGACCAAAAATGCTCCGTGTCCTATTAAAAAATTTGGCATGCGCAAATTAACGGAATTCTATCAAGTGCAATTATTTTTTTAGGGAAGTTATGCTAAACTTATTTTTTTAATATTTAACTTACTTTTTTCAAAATGTGATGTTACGGAGGTTCGTCTACTAAAGACTTCCTGGACCTATTTCTGAACACTGCTCCGAAGTATCGATATGGGCGATATGCAATTGTATTTGGGTTGAAACAAATTGTATAAAGTATTATTGTTATATAATTTTCGAAAATTATATATAAATTCGAATTCTAATTCTAAGTCGATTTATTTATTATACAATTAGTGGGCCCTAGCCCCTACAGTATTTAGATCGAATGGGGCCGCTTACGGGCCCCCCTGTCGCCGGGCCCTAGGCACATGCCTATTTTGCCTACTGGTAAACGCGGCCCTGCCTTAGAATGATTTTCGGAAAATGCCAATCATTTTACAATATCTCAGAAACAGTTCATAATACCCTATTCTGTACTTTGTGACGTATTGGTATTGCAATTACTGACGAATAATATTTTTGCCAGAACCAGGCAATCAAAGTGAAATAGTAAAAAATTCTTTCCTGGCAGGAACGGCGCGACGCGCAAGATGCCACCGCTCCGGCACCAATACCGTGCGAAGGGTTTGTTTTTACTCTTTGTCAGGGGGGCCCACTCAAGGGGGGGCCCACTTGCCATCGGGCAACCTGGCACCACCTGGCCAGTCCGCCACTGCATTTGGCAGCCTCATGGTTGTTCTTGCCGCAATGGTGACACCTACTTCCGGATTGCTGCACTCTTCTTGATCCGTCTCGTTCTCCTGGACTATTCCTCTGGTTTCTCCGAATTTGATGGACTTGGGATGATCCAACCACTAGTTCCGCATTTATGACCGTTGCCTCCATATTAATTGCCAAATTTAGAGCCTTTTCATACTTTCATGCTGATTCGGTACACATTTTTTGCCGCATTGCTTCACTTTTCAATCCAAATACCATTTGATCGCCAACTTCTTCAATTTAACTATAAAACTTGCGATTGATTCTTCTTGATCTTGCACCGCATGTCGAAATTTGTAACGTTCGGCTATTTTCGACGGCTTCGGGTTGAAATGAGCTGCCATTTTCTTAATTAAATCTTCAAATTTCTCGTCTCGGGGTTCTTGGGACTGATATATATATATATATATATATATATATATATATATATATATATATATATATATATATATATATATATATATATATATATATATATATATATATATATATACCAAACGTACATGAAACTGGTTTTCCAACCTGTTTTATGTTGTACGAAAATACACACGTAAATATATAACAAAATATTATTCCTTCATTACACCTTTCTCATATGCACTTTAATCATTTCCCTTCTTGCAGCAGCATAATCAGAGGTGCACTTAAATGGTTTCTCTCCGGTATGCGTTCTCATATGCTTCATAAGACCAGTTTTTTTGTACGTTAGCATAACTACATAAGGTGCATTGGATATGGTTTTTCTCCTGTATGCGTTCTCATATGCAGTTTAAGACGACACTTTACTGTAGCAGCATATTCACATACGGTGCACTTAAACGGTCTCTCTCATGTATGCATTTTCATATGTTCTGTAAGATGACCACGATTTGAGCTAGCATAATCACATAAGGTGCATTTAAATAGTTTTTCTCCTGTATGCTTTCTCATGTGCAGTTTAAGACAGTTCCTTGCGGCAGCAGCATAATCACATAAGGTGCACTTAAGTGGTCTTTCTCCTGTATGCGTTCTCATATGTTCTGTAAGATGACCACGAAATGAACTAGCATACTCACATAAGGTGCATTTAAATGGTTTTTCTCTTGTATGTATTCTCATGTGCAGTTTAAGATTATGCCTAGCGGCAGCAGCATAATCACATACGGTGCACTTAAATGGTCTCTCTCCTGTATGCATTTTCGTATGTTCTGTAATATAACCACGATTTGAGCTAGCATAATCACATAAGGTGCATTTAAATGATTTTTCTCCTGTATGCTTTCTCATGTGCAGTTTAAGACCATTCCTTGCGGCAGCAGCATAATCACATACGGTGCACTTAAATGGTCTCTCTCCTGTATGCGTTCTCATATGTTCTGTAAGATGACCACGATTTGAACTAGCATAATCACAGAAGGTGCATTTATACGGTTTTTGTCCTGTATGCATTCTCATATGTAGTGTAAAACTATACTTTGCTGCAGCAGCAAATTCACATATGGTGCACTTAAATGGTCTCTCTCCTGTATGCGTTCTCATATGTTCTGTAAGATGACCACGATTTGAACTACCATAATCACAGAAGGTGCACTTAAATGGTTTTTCTCTTGTATGTATTCTCATGTGCAGTTTAAGATTATGCCTAGCGGCAGCAGCATAATCACATACGGTGCACTTAAATGGTGTCTCTCCTGTATGCATTTTCATATGTTCTGTAAGATGACCACGATGTGAACTAGCATAATCACATAAGGTGCAATTAAATGGATTTTCTACTGTATGCGTTCTCATATGCAGTTTAAGAAGACACTTTGCTGTAGCAGCATATTCACATACGGTACACTTAAACGGTCTCTCTCCTGTATGCATTTTCATATGTTCTGTAAGATGACCACGATTTGAGCTAGCATAATCACATAAGGTGCATTTAAATGGTTTTTCCCCTATATGCTTTCTCATGTGCAGTTTAAGACAGTTCCTTGCGGCAGCAGCATAATCACATAAGGTGCACTTAAGTGGTCTCTCTCCTGTATGCGTTCTCATATGTTCTGTAAGATGACCACGAAATGAACTAGCATACTCACATAAGGTGCATTTAAATGGTTTTTCTCTTGTATGTATTCTCATGTGCAGTTTAAGATTATGCCTAGCGGCAGCAGCATAATCACATACGGTGCACTTAAATGGTCTCTCTCCTGTATGCGTTCTCATATGTTCTGTAAGATGACCACGCTGTGCACTAGCATAATCACAGAAGGTGCACTTAAATCGTTTCTCTCCGGTACGCGTTCTCAAATGACGTTTAACACTACCAACAGTTGCAGAAGTATAATAACATGAAGTGCGTTTAAGTGCTGTACGCATGCTCGTGTGCACTTTAAGTGACATCTTCCTTGTATGTCTTCGTTCGTGTGCTTTTAGGAATTGAGGTTGCGAAGTAGTATAGTCACAAATGTGGCATTTATATTGCTTCTGTGCTTTACAAACTTTTACAATTTGAAGTTGCGTTGACTGTGCAGTTGCCTCGCCGTAGTTGCTATACGGCAATACTTCGTCCGATGTTTCTGCCTTTGGAGGATCTAAAGGTTGTCCGGATACTGTACAAGCGGAGCCAGATACAGTAGTTTCCGTAAATTCCACTTCTTCAACTTTTATGTCGAATCTGAAAAAAAATTAAACTTCAATAAGCCTTAATTTCATTTACCATAACCTGAAATAATCCAGATATTGATTTTGTCATATGTTCTAATATAGTTGCTGCACAGGTTAAAATTGAAGAAGATATAGAGGCGCAGAAGGATGTATCCACCAAGTATAGTCTGGAGTAGCCGAGTAGGGTTGTAACGGAATTCCGCATCCGCATCAACAACAGCGGAACTTTAGCATATTTTTCCACTTCCCTTTTGCATCCGCACATTTGTAAACGCATCAATTGCGGAAGTTAGGGATGCCGAGCGTTTGTAACGCCGCGCCGCACAGTGGTAGATTTTGCACTTTTAGCTGATCAATTTTTGTTTGTAAATAAACTTCAAATAGTTGTTAGATACGCGGAAAAATAGTGAAAAAAATCTCAGCCGTATAGGGGATGTTTTAAGGGGATTGAAACATATATTTGGCGTGAAAATTCTGAAATCTTGTGAGTGTGATAATTTTATAACTGCAAATACAGGTGTTGTAAACGATTTCGAATATTTAAATATCGCGCCGAATTATACCGGACGTTTGTTTAGTAATATTTACGTTAGGTTAGTGATTATTGTTATGTTGGCAACGAGAGAGCGCGAAGAGAGGTTATGTTATGTCATGGTTATGTATTATGCATTATGTGAGGTGATGTTACGTTTAGAGTAAAGAGAATAAAGTTTATGGCGATTACAAGTGGTTTATTTGAAATTAAGAAGAGGCCACAACACAGGAAAAATAGTACAAAAATATAGCACTTATGGGTGGGTTTTGGGGGTGGTTTAGATATAAATTTAGTATTAATGTTCTGAAACCTAGCGAGTATAATAATACTGCACATATGAATATAAGAAAAATAGTTAAAAAATCTAAGTGACAATGGGGTTGTTTTGACAGGAATAAAATTGAGAAACAATGTTTATGTTAAAATTCTGAAAGCATGTGCATATGATAATATTACACCTGCAAATACATATAAAATGTTTAAAAAATCTAAATACCAATGGGATCGTATAGTGTTATTATATCTGTAAATATAGCCAAGGCTTATTTTCTGGTATGTGACGTCACAGCGATGTGGGAAGAAACTAACATAAAATAAACCATTCTGAAGACTTTAATTATAACAATTTTCTTTTCCGGTACGTACCGGAAGTAATTATAACTGCACTCAGTTTTAGAATTTCAAAATAACACCTATGAAGGTTTTTTGATTGACTGTTATGTTTTGTTGCAATGTAGGCCAATTATTATGTTTGTTTTTTAATAAAATATGTGTTGTGCGTTAGGTTGTAATTTTATATTGTTTTTGTGTTTTTCTGTTTCTATAATGAATGTTTTTGTTACTTCCGCTTTCACTTTCGCTTCTGCGGAAGTCGGCTTTCGCATTAGCATTCGCTTCCGCAAAGGTCACTTCCGTTACAACCCTAGTCTGGAGCTGCAACGCGCTAAATGTGTGGTCATTTTAGCATAAGGGGGTAATTTATCAATTTATTTCAGTTATTCAAAATTATTATTAAAACAATTAAAATATTCAGGCTAATTACACAAGACCAATAAAAGTCAATCGTCCAATATTTATATTTATAATATATCTAATAATCACTGAAATAAAATAATTTGGCAAATTTATCAATTGTCAATCTGTTGTTTAAAATTATTATTAAAACATAGAATATTCAGGCTAATTACACTAGGCCAATAAAAATCGATATTAAGGCGGCTTGTACAGCGCTAATAATTAATAAGTGCATTTTTTCAATACAAACGTCCTGTGGACGCTTTTTGATATGATGGTGAAATTTGGATATAGTATAGATATGGAGATAATCCAAGTGCTAATAAGAGCAAAAAAAATATTTTTAATGAATTCATATACAGTGTGTCCACGAAAGTCCGCACCATACGAAAACTTTTTTATTGTGTATTTCTCAGAAAATGTTATTCTTTATGAAAGTTGGCGCGGCTCGTATGAAACCAAAACTGCAACGGCCAAATATGTAAATTTCGGTGCCATATACCGAGCGATTCAGAATATATGAATTTGTGATAAGAGTAAAGTATCGTTATTAGCATTATTAGCGATAAACTTTATTTGGAAATTGATGGGACTGATTATGACAAATATTAGTAAATGCCAGTGATACTAAATTGATCTTTTTAATAATTTTTTTAAAAATTTTATATATTTTTTGTTATTTTGATATGATAACTAATGCTTATTTAGAACTATTGCAAAATTACTCATTTTCTTAGTGCGAAGTTGATATTTCACCCTGTAGATATTAATATATCATACAATAACTAATTCAGGAACGTGACTTACCTTTTAGTCAGTTAATACTGATAACTGTGGATAAGTTCATAATTGTAGTTATCCATCTACATTCTACAGCGAGCAATTCTCACGTAGTGGTACGCGCGGTACTACCAATTATGGAATTTTATTTTCACTGATAATGTTTTAATAAAAATAACTGAAGCATCAAACGTCTATTGTTTCTTGAATTAATTATGACGGACTTACCCGTTATTAAGCTAAGAACTATTATGAATATGTTAATAATGCTACTTTATTATCTATGAACTTATTTTATTTCTACTACTCACAATTACAAAAATATATTAACCGAATAAAAGGTACGTCACGCTCCTGAATTAGTTACTGTATGATATATTAATATCTACAGGGTGAAATATCAACTTCGCACCAAGAAAATGAGTAATTTTGCGCGAGTTCTAAATAAACATTAGTTATGACACCACTAACAAAAAAAAAATAATATATATATATATATATATATATATATATATATAAAAGGAGTAAGGTAATTTGTCGGGCAATTCCGTCACACGAAGAAGCAACCGTAGACACGTGTTTCGGACTATTAGTCCTCATCAGTACGGTATAGCCAAGGAGTAAGATGGACACTCAATGGAAAAAACACTCAAATGGAGACCATAAGGGGGGTGCCCAATGTCGCCAATTGGTGCTTCAGTCACAACATCTTCAGGATTCGAAGACAAGATGTAACGTCGCGCCGGAGGTGATGAACACCCCAGGCCCACCATAGCCCATGGAGGTATAGATGGAAAACAGGTTTATCGACGAATATAAGGTGGTTCACTCCGTATAAAGACTGAAATGTTTTCAAATGAAAACTTTTAGATATCCCTATCGCAATACTTTGTATCAAGAAAATTGCTGTCGAGCATTTGACAGATTAAACAAACCATCCCAAGGATGTTTAGGACGTAAAATTTGTTTGTTTTCTAAAAATAAGTTAGAGCCGATTTTGCTTCAAGATCATTAAAAATAGACTAATATCTGATAACTGAATTCAGCTAATTAATTTTGCTGCCAAAAGGATTACTCAATGTTTGGATACGCCTTCTATACTTTTATTTGTACCGAAAAGTATTTAATCGGGGCACGCTTGTTTGTTCCTGGTTAAATAACCTAATTTCATAGCGGCTGAAGTCCCCCATTTTTTTGTGGCAAACAACATTCTTTATTCTTTCTTATATTTGCACCTCTAGTCCTAGAAGTAATCCTACAACAAATTTCAGTTGTGCGCTTTGGCCGTTACAACCGCAGTTGTCCTATTGTACAAAGCCTTTCCCTGTTGACAGGATAGATGTCAACCAAGCTCTAAACCGGCTAGGGATTAGGTATGGAATCAACAGACGTTGCTCATAATTCTGCTGCAAATTTTTAAATTCACATAAATTAAAGCGATATTTGGGCTGAGATAAAGGGAATTTTCATTTAAATTGCCTATTTGACCAAAATTTTCAACGTTATTAACTTGCGTATCCTCCACAACGAAGTTATTACTTCCTTCGGTCATTACGTCCTCGCAACTTTGCATGCGTGTGTGTCATATGTTTTATATGACTATTAGTACCATGACTATTAATACCTTTTGGAGTCTGCCCAATAGGTTTTTACTCTTTCATTAAGAAATGCCTGTTGCACTTTTCAGATATTTTGAGCGGTTTGGGCACGCAAATCAAAGATTCCTGACACTCCTGTATAGGCAGCTGACTGTTAATATAAGCCTTGAAAGATATATTTATCTTTTTTTTACACTTGTTTTGTTACAATAACAAACTTAATAATTGGGTCTAAGATGGATCCCAAAAGTTACGCTAACGGGGCAATTACTTTGTTTGTTGCGTTGGATCGACCAAGGGCGTGAACTTGGAGCAGCTAAATGGACCGTTTATATCTGCGGTCCTTCTCCCGCTCACGGACAGTCCCATAAGTCTGCTCCAGTCCTGGGGGTACGCGGACCCCTAAGTTGGCGATCGATGGTTTATATTAACCATTTGGATACGGAGGTCGGCTCATTGTTGATACGTTCCTGTGAACCGTTACCAATAATTTGTGTTTTTACTTCTGGACAATAATAACCGCGCAGCCGCTGCTGGGTTAGTTCTTTAAGTGACAGTTCACCATGACTACAGTCAAAACAGTCTAGAGTTGTCTTTATAGTCAATCATATGTAAATTAGATGCTGAGCCATCAAAACACCAAGGAATTTATTGGATACCCTTTCTTTATTATTTGTGGATAAAGTTTAGACCGCTCATGTTATCTGAAACTACCGGTAAACGGTGTTGTCAAGTCCCGTCCAACTAAGCTTAAGTTTTTACTTGGTACTCAGCAATTGTATTGAATTATATTACTTTTCGAGGCAGTAAAGAACAATATGCATATCAAATATGGGACACCATTAGACTTATTGAAATAAAAAAAGCCTAATTAAAAGATCTAATTAATTATACTTTTGCCTTTGTCCGCTGCTCATCGCGTTCAAAGATTTTCCCAATGGTTATTAAACGTCTAATTTTATTCATAACGATATGAAATTAATTCCAGTCTTTATTTATATACATCTATGTGTGTTATCTGTTGCTGTAGGTACGATTCTTTATCTATAATATTAATCTTTTTTACAAAGTACATTTACCGATTATTTACAAAGGTCTACATCATGATATATACCTTCTTATTGTTTATAGGCTTAAAAGGGCCACATAGACAGGTATATTAAAGTATTTATACTGATTAGTACATTGGAATTATTAAAAGTTGATTCATATGTATTCCGTACTGATGACGACTAATAGTCCGAAACACGTGCATATGGTTGCTTTCTTCGATGACGGAATTACCAGATAATTACCTTTCTCCATATGTATTTCATGCACTTGTCACAAGTCATGCAAGCATTGGCATCTAGTCTTGTGTTGGCAGATTGAATTGCCTAAATTGGTTGAAATACCCACAATTTTGCAATTGTTCTTCAATTTTACAACTGCATGCATGAAAAGAAGTTTGATGAAAGTTTTTACATTTGACTCTTTAACTTTGAATAACATGATAACGATATATTGTTTCAATAACATGTTAACAAAATGTTAACATGTTCTTTCAAGTGCATTTTGTTGTTTCTTATTCATAAACAGACGATAATGCTGTTTTGGCTCTAAATTGCTCTGTGCTTTAAACATCTACTATATTGTCATATGAACGGATGGAAAGGAAATATAATTAAATGATTAAACGAACTTACCTTAGTGAAGTTCTATCATAATTATATGATCTTTCCATCCGGAATATGACATAACCCACCCTTCCTTTGTTTAGACTTTCCCGAACCCTGACCAATTTAGAGACCCTATGCTTTCAAGAGAATGTCAGATATATACTGATATATACCAAGGCCGGCTTACCCATACCTGTCATACTGGACATTTCTTCGATACCATGGCTTTAAAGACACGTGGCTTATTGTTGCCTGAAGATGTTGTGACTGAAGCACCAATTGGCGACATTGGGCACCCCCCTTATGGTCTCCATTTTGAGTGTTTTTTCCATTGAGTGTCCATCTTACTCCTTGGCTATACCGTACTGATGAGGACTAATAGTCCGAAACACGTGTCTACGGTTGCTTCTTCGTGTGACGGAATTGCCCGACAAATTACCTTACTCCTTTAATATCTTACCGTCGATAAACCTGTTTTCCATATATATATATATATATATATATATATATATAAAAAACAGGTCCTTTTAGAATTACTGGCATTTGCTAATCTTTGTCACAAGAGAAGTAATTAAGAAAAACCTAACAAATATTTTCTTTTTCGATGTAAGTAGCTCTGACTTCATATTTGAATATAATTTTTACTTCTAAACAACATTTCCAAATAAAGTTTATCGATAATAATGAAAATAAAGGTAGTTTACTCTTATCACAAATTCATATAGTCTGAATCGCTCAGTATATGGCACCAAAATTTACATATTTGGTGGTTGCTGTTTTTGTTTGAAACCTGCCGCCAATTTTATTAAAAATAAATTTTTCTTAGAAATACGCAATAAAATATTTTTCCATATGGTGCCGACGTTCGTGAACATACTGTAGATAAAAAACGGTAAGTCACCTATTTTGTCTAATTTATAGCGGAAAAATGGAAGCGAGTTCTGCTCAAAACCACATATCAGCATCTAGACCAGTCTTTTCTCTATCGGTAAAAAAATATTCAGACGTTAATCGCATACTGTCACGGGAAATTATGTACGAAAAACAGGCATGTTTTGTTACAAATCACAGTGGTAAAGTGCTGCCCTCTATTCAGGTGTACTAACTAGGACCGTCTCTATTTGGCTCGAAGACACCCACATTGTTGTGGCGGTTTTATATAAATAGAAATCGTACTCGTTATACATATTTCGACGAAGGAAACGTTTGCTCACCGATGCCACTGACTAGGGTCGGCGGCTCTAACCAGTAAGACGATAAACAAAGTGGCGCCGCAGTACCTATGTCTCCTCCCACATTTAGATGGCCTCTCTTGACGGGGTCTCGCGATTTGAATTATTTTTATAAAAGGTACCTATATAATTTTTTAACCGATTTCATTAAACCATACATATTTGGAAAGCCCACAACGTGTTGAGTAAATCGTAGTTACAATTACTACGTCAAAATTAGAAAATAATGTCCTTATTTTCATAAATTCTAATCTCTTACGTACAGAATGTCTCACGGACCTGTTCCAATAGAATTTTTTGATGTACCACTATCTCTATTTGTTTAAATTTCTGGAATCCGGCTCTACTCGATCCAAAGTTTTGAATTAAAATACTCTGGAATTTGCTCTCACATCCGGACAACAGGAAGTCGGTATCAACTTCGTTATTTTAAATGGAATCATAATTTTTATTTAATTTTTTGCTCTGACTCATTTTTGTCAAGTAAACTAACACTCTTCATCATTGCAGACTGTGCTTCGCTATTCATATCTTTAAATGTTTTTTAGATATTGATAAGATTGTGTAGAAAATGCACATGATATTAGCTGCTTTCGATTTGACCATTTGAGTCACTCCGGTGCGTTTCACGCCGGTTTTGAAACATTCGTTTTGCCAAGTGCGTAATGTTCGGGAGCGCTAAGAGTGCTTTATCCCCACTCTTCTCGCACCTAGCTTGTATTTATTTTTTTTGTACTTCTACGCGTTCGATTTGTTTTCGGTACAGTTGGGTACAGTTTACATTGTATTAGCGGACTTTGATATTTCGACAGGTATTGTGTTTTATTATCTATGACGTTTTACAACATAATTTTGTACCAATTGGTTCTTCTACATATCGTAATTCAACAATAAAAAGAATGTGAATAGAAGTAATTGTGGATAACGGCATTCGACAGGCACGTAAGAAACATTTAAAAAACCTCATTAAAAATTATGTACATTTTAATTTCTCGTCATACATTTTTAAATGAAATTTTATCCCTCATTTTATAATGTTTACTTTTAAAAAGTCCTCCTGATTCATATTTAATGTGAAGGTTAAATAATAGCAAACAACGTAAAATATGGACTGTAGTTTAATTCAAAGTGATTCATATTGTCCTTGATGATTCAAAGTGTTTTTTTTTAGTTTTATTCAAACTGGTTCGATTTGATTTCGGAAATTTGCCTCTCTCCTTGCATGGGCTTAGCACATTTTTATTTCACAAATTAATTGCTCCAGATTAGTCAAGATAAATACCACAAATCACCCTAAACGTTTATTAGAATGAATGCACAAAATTCAATTCTCACCGATTTGCATGACCAAAAATATAATCTCTGTCACCACGCAAATATAAAATAGCAATAATACATACATATACAAATATGTATAGTCAATAATATACTCAATTTGTCAAAAATTGATAAATAGGTTTGTCTTGACTAGTCGATATAATGAATCCGACAAAAGGAGACCAACGATTCTAAAAGCAACAAAGAATGGAATGACTTTTCGTCATTCTTAGCGCCGAAATTGTGACACAAAAAAATATGGGTTTTACGTCTATATGCGTACCTACTTTGCCAACACGCAAAAAATGTATGCCACTGTGAAATACGAATACCGACAACGACACTATGTTTATAGACCGGGTAGGTGCTATAAAAGGAAACACAACGTCATTATTCTATTACTTTTTATTTCTACTGTTACCATACGCAAAAAAAATAGAGAAATTAAATGAAAAAAATAAAAATAAAAGCAAGTGATAATCTTCATGAGTGTAATGCTCACTATATACCGAAAACATAATCAAATCAAAGTAGTTCAACAGGTATTCGACATCAAAATAACTGGATAAAAATATTAGGTATCCATAATTTGTATCAATAATTTTTTTGTCCTTCAACGTATGGCTTTAGCTGTGTTAGCCATGGCCACCAATACGCTTATGTATTTGTGTCTGATTATTTACAGATTAGTTTCAGTTGTATTAAGACAGTCTCAGTTTCAACAGTAATTCGACGTCAAAATAACTAGATAAAAATATTAGGTATCCGTAATTTGTATCAATTACTTATTTTGTTTATGGTATAAGTAAAGATTGCAGTATTCGTAAGAAACATTTTACCACGTCTGTATCCCGCTGACTGACATCGCGATGCGTTAGACTATGCGTCCTCCTTGGCAGTTACATAATTATCTATCGTGTTCTCGATCCATGTATAATCAGACAGTTTGAGATTAGGACTAACCTAACCTACAAAGTTATGCTTACATTGGATTTTTTATACGTTAGTTAGTTCCGGAGCATATAAATAAGGAATATTTTTAAAGAAGAATCTCACCATCAAAGCTTTAAGCTTCGGTAGATTACCACTATCAGCTTTAACAAAGTTGTTTTCTATTGTTTGGAAACTAATGTAGTAAAGTCAAACGGGAAAAACCACAAGCTTAATATGATGTGACGTCACTGGAGACTGGGCCAACTACAGAGCGTTTTCAATCACGTGATAGGACGTGAAAAAAATTCAATTTTAATTTTTGTTTTCAATAGAAATAATGCATATTTTTTTGGAAAAGTAATAGCAAATAGTTTCCTTAAACTGTAATCTATTAGGATGACTATAATCCAAATCATATTTTTAATACAATCAAATACCTTATTAGGGTTTAGCCAAGCGGATTAGGTTCAGCAGCTAAAAATTGATAAACCAGGGGCATTTATTGAGCAACTTTAGTGTATATATTTCCACATTAAAAATGAGTTTTAGGTTGGATTATAAACAACTTACATTGGTCCTGTTGTGACATGGATCCTCTCCTTACGAGGCTTAGTGACTAAAACAATAAAAGCAAAATGTAAGTTGCACTTTAAAAGCGAAAGCAATAATGCGAAGAGCTTACTTTTGTCCGCGCCCAACCTGTCTGCGGGATTATCAACATCCTTGCAAAAGTTTTCATGATTTATCAAAAACTTCTCCTTGCTAAAATTAAACCCGCATAACCTGCAACTGAATTTCTTTACTGGAGGAAGGTCTTCAATCGCATCGTTTCCTTCATGTTTCATTGACGAATGTTGAAACGTAGTCATATTGGTTTTATTTGCTCAAATCTGAAAAACAAACAAAAAAGGAGTGCTGCAATAGTTTGAAGGCTGTACGTTTTCCTAGCAACGACTCCAACGATAATCGCTCAGCGATAATCGTGCGGCGATGATCGTTCCGCGATTTTTGCTGGCAGAAAATGTTCAGGTGTTTTCCTCCAAGCGTCGTCTGCGACTATAGTTCCAGACGACGCTTGCAAAACGCTTGGAAAACGCCCAGAACGATCATCGCCGCACGATTATCGTTGGATTCGTTGCTAGGAAAACATACCTTAAAAGTTATGCAATATCCAAATTAAGTGTGGTATTAGACTATCTTGATGTAGAATGCGATACAAACTAAACGTCATTCTCAGCATTTTCTTACTTCATATGGTTTATAATGTCTCCTTAATAAATGATGGAGAAAATTATTTTCCCACGAATGTCATTGACAGTTTAATGGTTTTTCGATCGTTTGAAGTTAGTTATACATTTTAGTTTATATCTGGACGCCAATATCTGCCTAATTCACACGGGACCAATGCACGTTTACAAATTACAGCACAGATGTTGAGGTTATGTAATGAGTGAGTTCCTCAGACAAATAAAGAGATATGGACGGAGCATAGCATAGGTTTGTTTGAAGCCAACACCCCGCAACTGAGAAGCGAGGGGGGTTAGGCAAACGTAAACAAACTGGACACTTGAAAATAGGCGGCGCGCATGTTTTTAGCTTGGGGGTTCATGTTGACAATTTAACAAACTACATTTTTCTGAATCATTTATTTAAGATCTTATTGTATCATATCTTTTGTTTATTGAATGTGGCACTTACTGAAATTGATTTATTAACAATAATGGTAATTATATTGTTTAGGTAATATAAGTACTATAATAATGCTAATAAATTGCAATCTGTGCCGAAGAAACACTTTTACCTGACAATTATTGTTAATAAGACCTCTATGTTTTTAACTATTGATCATAAGTTAAAATAGTTCATATCTATGGCATAACTTTGTTTGAAATTCAAAGCATGCACGTCATATCTACTTTCATAGATTCAAATTGACGATGATCCAATTAAAGTTCTTAACCAGTACTTATTAAAATAAAATGCACTCAAAGAATGTTTACCTTTTATTTCATTTTCTAATCCTCAATAAAACGTAAAACTTAAAAAAAAAAACGTAAATAATTTGTTTTATTATCACATGTGTTACATTATAAGATAACATTATAAGTATACAGGTGTACTAATTTATGATGTTTCACAATAGTTTAATAATTATTTCGATTATACTAGTATATTATAAGATATAAAGCACATTTACAAAAAGAATTCGAATACATTATTGATGACTAAATAATATTTTCTTTGTAAGACGAGACTGCACACATAAGAACTTAGTAGTAAAGTTTCCCATTCCTCCACCGATATTTGTAAATTATCCATCCATATTTGTCGTAGTTCTGCATTAGTAGGAATTCTACAAAAAAAAGATCATATTGTGACGAACCGCTCGTGTCCCCTACTTGACGAGCCGCTCTAGTCCCCTACTTGACGAGCCGCCCATGGACCACCAACTTCACTACATACAGTACATACTCTTGACATGTCATTACAGATCAGTCAGTTGTATTCGAATGTATTATGTACGCTTGATGCTAATAAAAAACCTCAGTATTATTAACCATAAGTGTTTATATCAACGTAACTAACGAATACGTTACACATATAAACCAAAAAACAAGTTCACTTAACCATGATACTCTTTCATGGTATCAGTATAAACTAATTTTAATCAAAGGCACTTATAAAACCATAACTATCCTAATCCTTCACGAACGCTCATGGAAATTGAGGTTATTTGACTTACCTGTGAAAACTAACGCTAATTCTTAGCAAATACTTCTTCCCACATAAAACACAGCTCCTTCCCATTGCTGTATTGTTTAAATATACCTTTAAAAATTGCACAATCCTTATATATAAACGCTGAAATAAAACCGATGAAGATTGTTCACAACGGTTCACATAAACACAAACCACAACAGACTCCGTCATAGCACCTCTAGCCAATCAGAAGCGTTGGTTTGCCTGCAATGTAAACATCAAGTGTACTAAGGTAAACATTCTATGTTGGCTTCACTCTTCAATACGAGAGAGCGGTGTACATATCTCTTTATTTGTCTGAGGTGAGTTCCATTTGTTCAGTTCAGCCACTTCGAGTGCTTCAGGCGCTGAGGTCTAGCGAAAAAAAGCGTGCTTAATCGTTCAGCTGCTTTGCATTTGCACATTTCTTAGTTGATTTTAGCTGAGCTAATCAAAACTAAGTTACATGTCGCGTTCCTTTAGCGTTTGTAAAGTCAAATGAACTTAGCAGAACAACCTACCCCTTGCCCCTGGTTAGTCAACCAAAGTCCGCAAAGGTTCCTGAATCCATCGGACCTCTATGAAACTTGGCCCCTCCTTTTTCGAAATTTCAAATTCCTTTTCAACAGATGGTTTGCAATTGTTTCCATTTTTTTCTTTACGTTTGCACCCCCGCCGTTTCCGATATAAAATAGAAACACATTCGGAGGGGCCAGATTTACACTAGCCCCTCCTTTCTCGAAATTTGAAATTCTATTTTTACAGATCGTTTGCAATTCGTTTGCATTTGTTTGCACCCTTTTTAGTTTACTTTGTACCCCTAACGTTTTCGTGAAAAATTTAAAACAATTATGTAAAGGGTGAATTTGGCCCCCCTTTTTCAACTGCACTTGTTTGCACCCTTTTTTAGTTTTGTTTGCACCCCTACCGCTTTCGTGATAAAATTAAAACAATTTTATGAACTGTGAACTTGACACCTTATTTCCAAAATTATTTTTTTTACAGATCGGTTGCAATTTGTTTGCAGTGGTTTGCACCATTTTTAGTTTCGTTTGCACCCCTACCGTTTTGGTGGAAAAATTAAAAGAATTTTATAATGTGTAAATATGGCCCCATTTTTCAAATATTACAATTTGTTGTTCACTGATTGTTTGCAATTCGTTTGCATTTGTTTGCCCCCTTTGTAGTTTTGTTTGCATCCCTATCGTTTTCCCTTCGTTTTATTTTTTTTTAAATAAATTTGAAATAAAAAGAACAAAAATACAAATAATTAAATAAATAAGTGTGAACCAGCCAACACTTATGAATTTAAACTAAAAATAACAATAATAAATTAACCTGAATTGCATACACATGCGCAGACTATCCCAGTTTCTCTCCAGCAAACATTTTATTTTAGATAGTTATAATATCATACGGAAGAAAAAAAGCCCCATGGATTTATCGTTTTTCCGACTCCCTAAAAAGTTGCAGCCGTTTGAAATATTAACAAAACCGTGTAATAAATGGTTCTACTTCCTGAAGGTATCGAAAAACCAATAAGACTATTAGAAACTTTTTACTCAGGATGTCAATTACTTTCGAGAAAAAAAAAAGTTTCATATTTATTTATGGAATCCTTCTTAAGGAATTTATGTTTTATTCGAATCCTTCTTAACTAAATTGACACACGATAAATAAACAGATTGCTCGCTGTGGAAAGCAGCGAGGAAGTACAAGAGGCCAATGTCCCACAAATAAGACGAAGAGGCGCCACCTGGGCAAGAGGCAATAAACAGAAGTCTGAAATTTTTACAGAACAATATAACGGAAATCTTCTAGTCCCACAAAATCGAATCAGAGCCAATCACGGACGACGATATAACCTATGAAAAAGAAGCTATACAGCTTGTTACTCCAAAGGAAATTGTCAGAGAAAACTAGACAAACCTGAATCCAAAGAAGGCACCTGTATATGATCTTATCATAGGAGAGGTTCTTAAACACTTGCCCAAGAAAGGGATTGTTATGTTGACGTATCTAATAAATGCATCGTATAGATTAAAATAAGTCACCCATGTCTGGAAAGTAGCATAAGTTAGCTTGATACCAAAACTAGGCAAACCACCGAATAAGGCCAAATCATATCGCCCAATATCATTGACACCAAAGATGTCGAAGCTCTTTGAAAAGCTGCTTCTAAAGAGAATGAAACATATCATTGAGAGAAAGGAACTAATCAATAATCGCCAATTTGGTTGTAGAGAAAATCATTCCAGTATAGTAGATCAAGTCAGTGGCGGATACAGAGGGGGGGCGCAGGGGGAGCGCGCCCCCCCTTGGGGCGAATTTGTTGGTACAGCGGGTACAGTTTTTTTAAGCTTTGCACCTGACTTGATGACGCCCATAGCTCAAGGTGTCTTTTTGCGCACCCCCTTGAGTTTTTTCTGTATCCGCCACTGGATCAAGTCCATAGAATAACGGATAGCATAGAGAAAGCATTAGAAGAAAGGCTCAAAGAAAGAATATTTTTGAGGGTTTACTGGATGTTAGTGCTATTATTCCGGATGAAGAATTTTTATTATCTGATTGTGAGCTTAATCTTAATTGTTGTTCTGGGGTCAGCTCACCTCATACCAAGACAAGTCATACCAGGAAAACTCATACCAAGGTACAACTCATACCACGACAACTCATACCGGGACACCTCATACCAAGGGACAACTCATACCAGGACACCTCAGACCAAGGGACAACTCATACCAGGACACCTCATATCAAGGGACAACTCATACCAGGACAACTCATACGACGACGACTCATACCACGACAATTCATACCAATACACCCGTTACTAGCCGACAAATGATTGTTGTCACGTACGGTGTGATCTAGTGTGATTAACAATCTTTGGTCATTGTGTGGATGCGTGGATGTTCTCTACATTTTCTGTAATGCCTTATTAGGTATTTGAAACTTGGCCCATAACTAGAAAGATAACCAAATAAGACGATGTTTAGTTCATCATGATATGTTATACAGGGTTTTAAAAATTTACAACACAATAATTTAATTTTGAAATCTAAAAGCAATTTTTTTACTTTATCATACGCAGCATGTAAAGTATTGTAATCGTGCCGAAAAAATTTTTTGACATTTTACCGGAAATATGTCCTTTTGGGTCCCCTGAACATATTTGACCAAGGTACAAAAAAATGTCTGTGTGTGTGTGTGTGTGTGTGTATGTGTGTGTGTGTGTGTGTGTGTGTGTGTGTGTGTGTGTGTGTGTGTGTGTGTGTGTGTGTATGTGTGTGTGTGTGTGTGTGTGTGTGTGTGTGTGTGTACCCAATTTTTGTTAATTCATTTCCGGAGAAACTACTAAAGGTATCGGCACGGAACTTCATATTTAGAAGTTTCATGACCAAACTTAGAGTTGAAAAGCTTTTGGTTCAAAAGGGTCCAAAGGAACTGGGTGTTTACTCTAGGCCTTTTTCAAGGATTTTAGAAATGAGCCGCCTATTCTGTAATTTCGTCAAAATAGTTCAATAATAAATTAAAGCAGAGGAAATTTTGAATAATTTATGCCTATGACATTTTTCGGTAAAATTAATAGTTTAGCTGCAAGAGCAAATTCTATTTGATCGAGATCGGTCGCATGATTTAATACTATATAGTGACCCAGGATTTGCAAATTTTTCAGTCTAATGACAGTACCGGTAGTGTCAAATGCTGATGTTTTGACATTATCTCACAATTAATATTGACCGTAGTAAATAGTATTAAAAGATCTCATATTGTGCTACCGTGTACAGTCCTTGCCTGATGGCGTCGGATAGGCAGCGTGTTGAGCGTGTCCAAAATGCATGTGTTCTGTTTGTTTTTGGTTTGACGAAGTATGATCTTGCATCGAATGGGCTGGGCGACTTGAGGTGGTTGAACATGGATAACACTAGGGTGTTGCATGCAGCAATATTGTATCATAAGTTGCTATCCACTAGGATCCCACAATACCTCATGCGGAAGATATGCTGTAGAACGTACGTCCATAACCTTACTTTAAGATTCGGGGGTTTGTTTGGTCCACCTGCCCATCGCACTGAGCTGTATAAACGGTCATTCTCTTACCAGGTCAGTCACATATACAATGGTCTCAGGGAAGATATGAAAAATTTATCAGTTATGGGGGAAAGGTGAAGCGTTGGCTGTTTGCTCAACTGGACCTGGACTTTAGGCATCGAGCGCACATTGGAGGCTTTTTAATTTTTATTTTTTATGGGCAGGTGCGATGTTTTGTTGAGTTGGATTTTGCTGCAATTACGTGTAATTAGACTCTAGAGTAATTTTGTTGTTTGTTTTTGTTTTGATAAGTTCTCGGAATTATTTTTATATTATTGCTACAATTATGGCTTAGTACTAGTTTGCGTAAGGGGTTGAGTGGAAGAGTAAGGCAATTTGGAAACAAGTGTGCTGAACTGCGCCCTAAATATAAATAATATTTTGTTGCAATTAATACTGTCTTATTTTAATAAAGGAATTATTTATTTATTTAATTATTTATTTATCTGTTAAATCCTGGCTAACTAGTTTTATTTTAATGCAGACACGACTGATCTCAATCAAATAGATTCTCATGCAGCTAAACTATTAATTTTATATATTGTATGATAAAGTCATGTGCCTGGCCACATCAGATTTTTTTTACTTTATCTTACGCAGTATGATGAAGTATAGTAATCGTGCCGAAAAAAAATTTCAGATTTTAGCAGAAATAGGTCTTTATGGGTCCCCTGAACATTTTTGACCAAGGTATAAAAAAATGTCTGTGTGTGTGTGTCTGTGTTTGTGTGTGTGTGTGTCTAAACGATTTTTGTGGCGACGATTCTGGAGAAACTACTAAAGGTATCGGGACGAAAGTTCATATTTAGAAGTTTTATGACCAAACTTAGAGCTGAAAAGCCTTTGGTTCAAAAGGGTCCAAAGGAACTGGTAGTTTATTCTAAGCCTTTTTCAAGGATTTTGCAAATGAGCCGCCATTCCTGTAATTTCGTCAAAATAGTTAAATAATAAATTAAAGTAGAGGAAATTTTGAATAGTTTATGCCTATGACATTTTTTGGTCAAATTAATAGTTTAGCTGCAAGAGCAAATTCTATTTGATCGAGATCGGTCGCATCTGCATTGATATGAAACTACATAGTAGCCAGGATTTGACAAATATTTTTTTGTTCTGTTACACTTGAATACAACTGGTTTCATCAGAGGTTGGAGAACCGCTATGGAACGTAACAACGGAATGTACAAAATACAAATTTCAAATAAAATAAGATCACGGATTTGATTGTTTGTTGATAAGAAATATAAACCCGTTGTTATATCTAATTCTAAAAACGATAAATTGAGAAAATTGTAAATAAAGTATAGCGATGAGTATAGTTTTATTTTAGCATGTTGGTACGGATGTGATATCTACAGTGTCATGATTAATATAAATTTGTCAGAATTTAAATTAGCTTTTTAAACTTGACGTTTCGTAGAAGTGGTATCAACCTAACATCTCCTATACAGAAATGTAACCATTTTTACTTTATCATACGCAGTATGTAAAGTATCGTAATCGTGCCGAAAAAAAATTTTTAGATTTTAGCGGAAATAGGTCTTTATGGGTCCCCTGAACATTTTTGACCAAGGTACAAAAAAATGTCTGTGTGTGTGTGTGTATGTGTGTGTGTGTGTACCCAATTTTTGTTAATTCATTTCCGGAGAAACTACTAAGGGTATCGGCACGGAACTTCATATTTACAAGTTTTATGACCAAACTTAGAGTTGAAAAGCTTTTGGTTCAAAAGGGTCCAAAGGAACTGAGTGTATACTCCAAGCCTTTTTCAAGGATTTTAGAAATCAGCCGCCATTTCTGTAATTTCGTCAAAATAGTTAAATAATAAATTAAAGCAGACGAAATTTTGAATAATTTATGCCTTTGACATTTTTTGGTAAAATTAATAGTTTAGCTTTTTAGTTTATTCTAAGCCTTTTTCAAGGATTTTGGAAATGAGCCGCCATTTCTGTAAATTCGACAAAATAGTTAATTAATAAATTAAAGTAGAGGAAATTTTGAATAATTTATGCCTATAAAATTTTTTGGTAAAATTAATAGTTTACCTTCAAGAGCAAATTCTATTTGATCGAGATCGGTCGCATCTGCATTGATATGAAATTACATAGTAGCCAGGATTTTGACAAATATTTTTTTGTGTTGTCACATTCGAAAACAGCTGATCTCATCCAATCTCATCAGAGGTTGGAGAACCACTATGGAACATGCCGCTGTAGTGCGCAAAATTATAAAATACAAATTTCAAATAAAATAAGATCACCAATTTGATTGTTTGTTGATAAGAAATATCAACCCGTCTTTATATCTAATTCTAAAAATGATACATTGAGAAAATTATAAATAAAGTATAGCGATGAGTGTAGTTTTATTTTAGTATGTTGGTAGGGATGTGTCATGAACAAATATAAATCTGTCAGAATTTGAATTACCTTTTTAAGGTGCGTTTTCATTAGTGATAATGGCAGTGGTAGCAGACGCCGTTATAGTATTTCCAATAGAAAATTGCTAGTGACTCATGTTTATGTACATGCAAACTAATATGTGTCATTATCGCGAAATGTAAGAAATACTATAATTTCGTATTCTACCACCGCCATTAGCTACCATTACCTACCAATCGGAACGCACCTTTCGTCAAAGTGGTACCAACCTAGCATTTACTATACAGAAATCATTTTTTTTTAAATACGTATTTCTTAAAAAGCAACACAATAAACGTTGATGTCGCTCCTGCCAAAAACTAGATAGCGCGACTCGCTCATATGCGACGGCGACACTCCGCCTTCGGTGACGCGCCGTATCACCGCTCGTCGCGCTATTCCGTACTTTCGGCATTTGTGACATAAATAACTATTATTCTACTGACGTAGTGTAGGTAGTGTCAAATGCTGATGCTTTGACAATACCTACGATTTATCTCAATAGAATAGATTCTTATGCAGGTAAACTATTAATTTTATATATTGTATGATAAAGTCATGTGCCTGGCCACATCAGATTTTTAATTATCTTTTTTAAATACATATTTCTCAAAAAGCAACACAAAAAACGTTGATGTCACTCCTGCCGAAAACTACATAGCGCGACTCGCTCACATGAGACGTAGACGCTCCGTTTTCGGTGACGCGCCGCATCACCGCTCATCGCGCTATTCCGTACTTCGGCACTTATGACATAAATAACTATTATTCTAATGGCAGTAGGTAGTGTCAAATGCCGATGCTTTGACAATACCTACTGTCAATAGTGTCAAAATATCTGTCAAATCCTGGCTAACTAGTTTAATTTTAATGCAGGCACGATTTATCTCAATCAAATAGATTCTAATGCAGCTAAACTATTAATTTTATATATTGTATGATAAAGTCATGTGCCTGGCCACATCAGATTTTTCAAATGGAACACCGTGCATACCGATGTGCCATTCGATAGGAAATGTTATTCCCTATCAATCAATATTAGGGTTCCCGATATCTATCTTTAATAGTTTTTGAGATATTGTTAGTATAAAAGACTGCAAACTAAATCCAAAACGATTTATTCTTTATTTATAGGAACGTAACAACTTTGGAACAGCAAGAAAACAGAAAAATATTGAAAAGGTTTGTTAAAACTAAAATAATATATTAGAGACATCTAACTTAAATTAAAATTTAATTATGTTGTTCTAAATGCTGCCCGTTCTGCTCCAAACATTTTAAAACTCTTCGCTGTACTTCTGTCATCGTCGTTCTTGGGATTTCTTGTCGCTGAAATCCATAATGGCGGCAACTACTATGTTAGTCAATTCATCTCCAGTAAGATGTGAAATAGACCTGAGGTTTCACATGACCCCAGAAATAAAAGTCTGTGTTAAATCTGGTGAGCTTGATGCCCACCGCCAGGGTCCTCTATTTCCGAACCACCTATCGTCAAACATCTGATTAAGTTGAATGGATACCACATGCGAAGAATGTGCCGGTACACCGCCCATTTGATAAAATCAGTCGCGTAAAATATTTAGGGGAACAGTTTCGCAAAAATTTTTCACACATACACGCAACCATTCTAAATACACTATTTCAATTTTCGTTGTATATTTCGTATCTAATTTCGTCCCCCAATGGGAGTATTCAAAATGGATTTAAATAAAAAGTGACAATATCTCAAAAACTATTAAAGATAGATATAGGGAACCCTAATATTGATTGATAGGGAATAAGGTTTCCTATCGAATGGCGCATCGGTATACAGGACGTTCTATTTGAAAAAATTAGTTTTTTAAGTTTGCATATTCAATTATTCTGTTGTAAATGTTGAACAGCCTGTATAAGATATCATGATGAACTAAACATCGTCTCATTTGGATATGATTCTAGTTTTGGATCACCAATCATGAAACTTCTAGTTTCACTAATAACCGAGATATTCAATTTTAAACGTAACCCCGAAAATCCCCTAGAAATTAGTAAAATCAAAGAGAAACCTTAAATGGTGGTATTTAGTCATAGGGGAGCCTTATTAAAAATTATCTATACGTAGAAACCAAAAATTAACTTACAATAATATAATTCCATTTAAAATAACAAAGTCAATACCGACTTCCGGTGACCGGACGTGACAGTTAACTTGCGAATAGGTTAGCTGAAGAGCTCAGATCGAGTAAATTCTAATTCCAAAATTTCAAGTTTCAGAAATAGTAGAACATGAGAAACTTCTAACAGCTTCACCTTCCTTACCCATTATACATATTGTGTGCGTGGATGTGAAAAGGGGCCAGTTGTCCGTTTCTAGTTCCGCAGATAATTGCAAATAAAGTTAAACTGGTTCAAAATGCAAATTTTTGTTTTATTCGCTAATTAGTCTGTTTATTGTGTTTTTCATCAAATGTGTTCGTCTGAAACCCGTCTGCGGTTGCAAACGTATGAAAAAATGCGTTTTTATTGCGAACGAAAAAGGGACCAGTTGTCGATATCACGCTACGCTCTAGCGCATTACGGTAAAATTATAATTAACGTACGAAACTTTCATCGGGTCCGTTTACATTCACTTACCGTAGGGTGCTTGACATGCGCATTTGACAGTGACTGATATTGTTACCATATGAAATCTATCGCTTTTATTGTGGCTTTTATCATACAAATATGGTTATATACGCACAAATTGGATTAAGGTTCCATCAAGCATGATAAAAATCCGTGTATCGGGCTAAAAATATTGCCAAACAACAGAAAGATAATAAAGTTAAAGACACCTGAGTGAATTTTTAGGTTATTTTTATGTCACCGTCATCCGAATTGTCAAAATCAAGAGCCTGTGATTGGTGCACTTAGCTCGCGGAATCGGCTAAGTTGAAGTTGAGTGAACAATTCCGTACGTTACGTTAATTTTTTCTACGGTAAGATAATGTCATGGCCTACTTCGACTACAACCATTTATTATGACCCTTTATTGCTAAAGTCTTCCAAGTTTCAGTTAGAAGGAAAATGGTTTCTCGAAATGCTCTTGCTAAAAATTATAATCAAGGTAAATCAGTTAAATACTATTACAATATTTTTAAAAGTTTGATGTACTTGATTGTTTCTGGCCTAATATAGTTTTAAAAGTCGCTGTGAATATAATCTGTAAATTCAACAAAATTGATACTTAGATACACCTAATTAGATACACTAGTGTTGAAAAACTTACTTTTGTTTCTGTTTTCTTTTTGATTTCGAGCAAACTTGAATTGATTGTATTTATTTTACTACATACCGAGTATATATTCGGCCAGCGGTACATAGGACATTTCGTGTTTAAATTGGTACTTCAAATCTCCTAAGTTCCTATTTATTTTACAACAAATGTGTAAATATCAAATACTTCTATTGAAATGTTCTGAATTATTTTCAAATAATAAATAGCGTTGGTAAATACGAAAGTGGGCTAAAGAAAATGGCCGACCGAAAATTTTATAAAATATATTAGCGATGTACTAATAATGTTCAACACATCATTTGAAAAATTCAAATGCGGCGACAATGTTATTAAGAACATAGAATCTCATATTTTTTATAATATACAGTGGGTAAAAGCAGCAGAACAATCAGCGTGCATCTTTCACCGACAAGAAATAATTCGTCGGCTGATCAAAATGAAAATGTTTCGAAATTTACAGTGGGAAATAGAAAAAAATGTGAAAGCCACAAAACGTTGACAACGACACCGAAATTATTCAAATTCTTTCTGGTTAAATAGTATTTTATTTTATTTGTAATATTGTTAAAATAAATAAATAAGTAAAATTAAAGAAAAAGTTCAATGTTAACTTTCCCTCCGCATTAAAATGATCACAATCTTATTTCTATTTGCTGGGGCGCTGGGAGTCTTTTAAGACCGAGTAGCACAATAGCAGGACTTGACAACGTGCACGTGTTGAAGTTAGTACCAACTTCGGCAGCGCGCGAATTAAAGAGGTTCCCACAAAACGGCCGAAGGGATACTGTTTTTACGGGCGCATAGGCTTTGCCGTTCTTGATAAGTTATTATTCAATGCTACTATGCAATTTCATATGACTTGTAAGACAAACATTGTGTACTGTAATAATCACATATGGAGCATTTAAATGGTTTCTCACCTGTATGCGTTCTCAAATGCTGTACAAGATTAAAATGTTGTACACTAGCAAAATTACATAGGGTGCACTTAACGCTGTAGACAACATATAAAAAACAATTTCGTTACGGCGCTAGCAGTATTGAAATGCAATAAAATACGCAAATAGTGTTGGGGCAAACATCGACTATTGTGCGAAGGGTTTTATTCATTCTAGAGCAGTGCTAGACCAGTGCTGCAAATTACTCATCGATTTGTGCTGTTATTTTCCGCATACGTTACACTTCATTCCTATACATTGCCGTGTGTTAGAACGGAATAGAATGATTTTGATACATCTGGTGTACAAATTAAATGCGCCCAGCGAAAAAGTACGTCTTTTCTTAGAATGACGTTTCTTTCTACCCTAACCTCTAATACGGAACGTAAATATTGAACGTTAATAAAAAATCTATGGTGATGGTTGCCCTAAAGGTTATTTAATTAGTAAAGATAATAGCAATATTAATTTAATTTCTATAATATCCGCCTCGGTAGGCAACGTATGTACAGTGAGGTATGTTCGGTTGCCTATGCATAACAATCAAGCTGCGCGTTCCGTCAAAATCTTGGTTCATACACTTATAAGCGATGAGTAATTTGCAGCACTGGTGAGATCGACTATAGGAACCAATACCATCAATAACATTGTCGATTTCAAAACTATCCAGGAAATTAGCCAATACTATTAAAATTTGATATTTTATTTCTTTTTTGAAATAAAGATGAGATAGTAGTTCAGAGGTCCGTATTGACTCCGCCAACATTACATTATTTCAAACTACAATTTAATAGCGTGTCCACAATAACAAGTAATTTGTTTCAATTTAAGTGGTGCCATCTATAACAATAAGCCTGAACCTTCCAATAAACGAGGCATATTTGAAATTGTACCAACCCGTGTAAATCTTTCCGCATTCACTTGTTGAAACTATTTTTTTAAATACGTTACGTTTGATCCATAATTGTTTTGTATTTAAATACCTTGTTACAATGCCTATTGTGTTAATAATTCTAGTTTAATAACAAATTATACAGGTTTACAGCGTGTAGCATTAAAATGTGCTTTTTTATTCGTTTTTAAATATGGATGAAATAGAAAATCAGTGAGACGAATAGACTATTTTGACGATTTTATGTGCAAACATGCAATATTCTATAATAAAATAGCAGAAAGAGCATCAGCAAAATTTGGCCCGATTTCAGCCGGTAATTCAGTTTCTATACTAAATCGTCTACAGGCCTCTCTCCTGTATGCGTTTTCAAATGCCTTATAAAATTAGCAATGTATGCGGTAGAAAAATCACATATGGTGCATTGAAGTGGTTTTTCTGCTGTATGGATTCTCATATGCCGTTTAATACTACCCCTTGTTGCAGCAGCATAATCACATACTGTGCACTTAAATGGTTTCTCTCCGGTATGCGTCGTCAAATGATGTTTGAGACTACCTCTATTTGCAGAAGTATAATCACATGAAAGGCACTTAAAGGGCTTCTCTGCAGTATGGTTTTTCATATGCAGTTTAAGACACCTCCTTGTTGCAGTAGCATAATCACATACGATGCACTTAAATGGTCTCTCTCCGGTATGCGTTCTCATATGTTCTCTAAGAGAACCACGCCGTGCATTAGCATAATCACATAAGGTGCATTTAAATGGTTTTTCTCCTGTATGCGTTTGCATATGCTGCGTAATAACAAACCGATGTGCACTAGCATAATCACATAAGGTGCACTTAAATGGCCTCTCTCCTGTATGCATTCTCATATGCTTTGTATGGGCAGACTGATCTGCACTAGCATAATCACATAAGGTGCATTTAAATGGTTTTTCTCCTGTATGCATTCTCGTATGTACTTTAAGACCACCGCTTGTTGTACTAGCATAATCACATAGGGTGCACTTAAATGGTCTGTCTCCTGTATGCGTTCTCATATGTTCTGTAAGATGACTACGCCATGCACTAGCATAATCACATAAGCTGCACTTAAATGGTCTCTCTCCTGTATGCGTATTCATATGTTCTGTAAGATGACCACGATGTGAACCAGCATAATCACATAAGGTGCATTTAAATGTTTTTTCACTTTTATGCATTCTCATGTGCGGTTTAAGACTACTCGTTGACAGTGCAGTTGCCTCGCCGTAGTTGCTAAGCGGCAATGCTTCTTCGGGTGTCTCTGCCTTTGGAGGATCTAACGATTGTCCGGATACGGTACAAGTGGAGCCAGATATAGTAGTTTCCGTAAATTCCACTTCTTCAACTTTTATGTCCAATCTGAAAAAAAAAATTAAACCACGATAAGCAATAATTTCATTTACCATAATCTGAAATTTCCAGATAACATATGAAGGGTACGGGGGAAAAACGATCTAAGTCACATCTATACGACAAATGAGTTTTACATTGTAATAAAATTGTGACTTAGACCGTTTTTCCCTTGTACCCTTCATATGTTTACATCATTTTTACCCACTCCGCCCAACCCAACCAAAAACTACTGTTCCGTCGATCGTTTATATATTATAGCCTATCACACGACGTAAAAACTTTGTTTGATTGGCCAATCGAACATATATGTGAAATGAAACCTTCCATTCAAAACATACCACCTGTAGAACTGTCAGTGTCGAACAGTGAACTATATATACTACGTGTAACTGGAAAGGACCGATAATGGTCAATACGTCATGGAAATGCAATTGGTATGCAAACCCGCAGTGCAGTGGTTAAGCTATCTCTTTCTATCTCATACGCATACGGTACTATCACCGTATGCGGTTTGAATTTAACTTTTTTTTGTAATATCTATTTATTCATATATTCCGCCTAATTTAAATTTACAGACTAGGATCTATCGCGAGCATAAAAAACGGGGCCACTCTAATTTGCACTGATTAAACTAGGCTTCGTAATGCCATATCAGTACGCTTGTCGTGTCACATTAATGTCATCTTGAATTTTGACATAATAAATAAACATTTCGCAATTGAATAATTTTTAGAAGGCAAATTAGAACTCGACTACATGATAAAATCAGCATTCGAGAAATTGTTATTGAATTAAGTGTCGGCAAGAACACCGTGAAGAATAAAATTGATGGAACCAAAACAAAATTGTAGGTTAACAAATACTTTGAGAGTTTAGACGTCATAGGTTAAGAAATACTGTCAAAGTAAATGCTACCCAACTTAAATTGTTGAGAATATAAGTGCCCAATTTCACTTTGCTGTCCCCGTTTTTTATGCTCGCGATGGTACCCTAAAATTATATATTAGTATTTATTCTTTAATTTCAAACATTTCCAGTCCAATAACTAAATGCTCTTTGTTTTATTAAATTAAGGAAAGGCATTCTGACATTAAAAGTAGTCCAGATGATGCTGATTACATGTATTCGATAATATTAATACTTATAAATTATTTTTCACATTTTAAAATTTTGTTCATTCGAAATATGTATGCATTGAGCGCGTAAAGTAAGGAAACATGACACAATGTCTGAAATGGTTTGTTATTTGAAAAATTTCGTCGATTTTAATTATCAAAATATACATATTTACATAAAATTTAATTTCCGACTTATTTTCAATTGTTTTCAACTTTTGACGCCATCGACACTTACTACATGGCAACCCCATATCTTTTGTACTGGTATTGATAGGTCTGTTAATTGTAAAGTAAAACATTTAAAAAAATTGAGAAAGAGACAGTTGAAACTTAGTGTTATAATGATAACTTTTTTGTTTCTGGTAAGCGAATAGGCGTTTTCAAAAGCTGGATATCTTGACAGGTTATTACGTTTCTTTAGTTTTTTTTATGAAGCCGTTCGCACCCCACTTAAAGAATCGCTGTAAATGCGTCAAAAACATTCGGGAACAAATTTTTGCCATTTCTGTTAAAAATACAGAGATTTAGGTTTACTATGAGACCATTTTGAGGTTTCTAGGAGAATGGGTTCAGCTGGAATAAAATAAAAAAGCGAAACACTACTGCCGTCCGCTATCTACCTACGGTAGTCAGACGATAACACATTGCCCACGGTTTTGCTCTGTCTCTTTTGCTTGCGCCTGCAACACTTCTCGCCAGCCAATATAAAGCGCGGGTCCGTTCCAGTTATACGTAGTATATACAGTTCACTGGTGTCGAATTACATACATTGTCATATAACCAAAAAAGACATTGGCGAAGAAAAATCTAAATAGACGACGCTAGAAGACTACGACCGACAAAAAATTTTGTAACCAACTAGAATAAATTTACATCCCGGGAAAAAAAAAATTATATCTAAATTATTTTCTTATTTAGATGTTAATTTTCGAAATATGGGCACAATAAATCAATTAAACTGCTATTTTATAAGTATGAATTTCAGTCTATAACAGCACCCGTTCTGATTATATTAAGGATCGGCAACTGATTAAGCTGACCACAAAGAAATCATGTAAAATAAAAAATATATTAGGCGGTTGTAAGTCACAGTTAAAATAATATCTGAATTGGCAAAATAGTTAATGAATATCTCATTTCAATTATCTCTATTTATTGATGATTTTTAAGTATCAAATAACCGCATAAAATAGATACAATGGAGACAAAATAGAGATTTTAACACCCATGCTCTCCTAAACCAAATGATATATACAACCATACAAAAATAAATTGTAATTAACGCGTCTTGTAGATTAATCACATAAATATTTTACTTGTATCGTGCTTATTGACACTTGGCGCCATCACATCGTGCAAATTGTCACTACAAATTGGTGTTCTATTTACTACAATTTAGATAGGTTCTGTCTGTTGTGATGCTTGATCGTTTTTGTTTCATTACGTGAATGCAAAAGATTTGAGAATAAACATTTACAATGAACGGTAAAAAGTGGTGATAATCGTTTCAAGGTCACCGTGGATAATGCAGTTAGTAGTATACTACCTACTTCTTAAAAACGCGTTTTTTTCGTTTCGCACCGACCCTTAAGCATCAAGCATAAAATGACCGTTGACACCATATAAATACAAAATGATATAAAGAATGCTGGTAACAGCAGGCTGTTCCAACACTAGCGTTGCGACATATATATCTATCTCATCCAACATAGTGCCACTGGACACACTTACATGCGTCAAGTTCGTGGATTCGATTGGCTGGATTGAACGCATAGGCTGCCATAGTGCTGCCACCAGCTGCCACATGTATAAGGTTATCTATGGGCTGTCAGTCATTTGGCGTTAGTGATTCCGAATATTACCGGCTAACGGCCGCGGTCATACCGACCGCGCACTTTAAGCTACAATGGCGCTATCTGTCGACGGTCCTAATAACTACTGGCCACGCAGTTTGATCCCGTGCACCACATCGATAGACAAAATATATATCTCCGTCTCACTTTGTTGGAACCGAGACCACACATTGGCGCTATAGGACAAGCTCCGTATATTCCCTAATACGTATATGGTTGACACCGACATGTTGCTATGATAGGAAGAACAGATTTTGCAGAAGATATAATTCAATATGGAGGCAAACATGAACCTTTTCAACTTGCTTAAGTATTTTTGTTGAGAGCGACAGCAAATACAATTATTTAAACCAGAAAAAAACACACATAAAAATAAGAAAAAAAATCTGATGTGGCCATGCACATGACATTATCATACAATATAATATAAAATTAATAGTTTAGTTGCATGAGATTTGATTTCTATTTGATCGAGATCGATCCTATTTGCAATAAAATAAAACGAATTAGCCAGGATTTGACGGTAGGTATTGTCAAAAAATCAGCCTTTGACACTACCTACTGTTTTGAGAATAAAAATATCTGGCAAATCCTGGCTAACTTTATATTAATGCAAACACGATCTCGATCAAATAGAATTTGCTCCTACAGCTAAACTATTAATTTTAACAAAAAATGTCATAGACATAAATTGTACAAAATTTCGTCTATTTTAATTTATTATTAAACTATTTTGGAGAAATTACAGAAATAGCAGCTCATTTGCAAAATCCTTGAAAAATGCATAACATTGCTATCCGCACTCGAAATACACATTGACTTTGTGTATGACACCAAGATGTTTCAATATTGTTTCACATAGCGTACGTGCGCGCGTGTATCTCCTCCTCATCGCATTCTCCATGTATTTGCGTGTTCAATTGACGTTTCGCAACCGCTGACGTTCTGAATACTGTCAAAAGTTTCAAACTATCCTGGCTACCTACTATTAATGCAGACACGATTTCGATCAAATAGAATTTGCTCCTGCAGCTAAATTATTAATTTTACCAAAAAATGTTATAGACATAAATTATACAAAATTTCCTATACTTTAATTTATTATTTATCTATTTTGCTGAAATTACGGAAATGACGGCTCATTTGCAAAATCGTTGAAACATGCTAAGAGTAAATAGCCAGTTCCTTTGGACCCTTTTGAACCAAAAGCTTTTCAGCTCTAAGTTTGGTCATGAAACTTCTAAATATGAACTTTCGATACCTTTAGTAGTTTTTCCGGAATCGTCGCCACAAAAATCTGGTACACACATACATACGCACACACACACACACAGAGACATTTTTTGTACCTTGGTCAAAAATATTCAGGGGACCCATAAAGACCTATTTCCGCTAAAACCTAAAATTTTCTTTTCGGCACGATTACAATACTTCATCATACTGCGTATGATAAAGTAATATGTGGCGGATTTCTTTACCTGTATTTAGTGATGTACTACACAATATAAAATTAGTAAATAGACGTAAGAAACTACAGCGATAAAGTGTTTTCCAGTTTACGGATTTTACCTTTAACTAAAAAGTCTGATGTGGCCAGACACATGACTTTATCATCCTATACAGCAGTGTCAAACGCTGATGATCTGAAAATACTGTCAATAGAATCAAAATATCTGTCAACTCCTGGCAAACTAGTTGTAATGTAGATAAGAGCGATCTCGATGAAATAGGATGATTTGATGTGTGTAGTTGGATTAGCTCTGGCTCGCATAAAAACTGTTCACTAATTCACAGAACGAGCAACAGAGTCAGCGGCTATGCATAACTTTTAAAGTTAAAGTTTGCTATTATAGCTAAACTATTAACATTACCAAAAATTGTGATAGACATGAATTATAAAAAATTTCCTCTACTTTAATTTATTATTAATTGTACTAATTTGACAAAATTTCAGAAATGGCGATTTATTTGCAATACTGCTGAAAAATGCTAGGAGTATACCTCCAGTGCCTTTGGGCCCTTTTGAACAAGGCTTCTTTCAGCTCTAAGTTTAGTCATGAAACGTCTAAATATGAAGTTTCGTCACGATACCTTCTGTAGTTTCTCCGGAATCGTCGCCACAAAAAAAAACACAGGTACACACAGACACACACACAGAGACATTTTTTTGTACTTTGATAAAAAATGTTCAGGGTCTCCCAAAAGTCATAATTCCGATAAAATCTCAAATTTTCTTTTCGGCACTATTGCGATACTTTAACGTACTATGTATAATAACGAAATATTTATGTACGAACAATCTCGAGTTTGTGATGAGCTGTGACAGCGGTAATATGGTCATCTTTGACATTTCTTCATCCCGCAATTATCACTCTTTTACCACTTTTAGTGGAAAGGTTTTGTCAAAAAGTGCACTTAAATAAAAAATCTATTTTTATAATGTGCTTGAACTGTAATTGAGAAAACTGAAACACATATTAATATTTGTCATAACAAAAAATTGATATTTAATATTCCAAGAAGTTGCAGTGAATAACAATAACTAACGTCTTCACTTGAAAACGCGTTTAGATCTGGGTCTTAATGTCATTGTAGTTATTTTTTTAACAATAATCGTTTCATTTAAAATGCCAATAATTAGTCTACTTGCATAGTAAACATTCATAACGTATGAATTCTAAAATTATCCAATTTGATCTTAAACAAGTAAACAAAAATTTGTCAAAATGTTTCATTGGCATTAATATAAAAAATTGAAAAAAAGTGTCTCTATATAACAATTCTTTTGCCGTGACTATTCTTGAAACAAAAATTTTACAAAATTTACAAAAATGTAAAATTTTTGAGCACATTTAAGATGCAAGAGCAAGTTATTATCTAATAAAGTTTAAATTTTGTTTATTAGTTTTGTCACTACGCACACTTTGACGCCTGTTACCTTTTAAACCATCAATTTTGGTTTTCTACTTATAAGGTAAAATTTGAAAATATTGATGAAGTTTCGGTGTAAAAGATGTTGTACAATAAGTATATTTGAGACGTTTCTTACTGACGGCGTTTTGATTCAACAGTTCTGATTTTTTTTTAATGAATTCCGGTGTCCCGGGATTATAAATTTTTTAATCCCGAAATCAGTATATTGTCCGGGATTGGAAGTCCTAGACTTGCTGCACAGGTTGAAATTAAGACAACAAACCACAGATTCTATTGAAATTACCCCCAAAGAACCGAGCAAGCATTACGACCCATATGCGTGTGGACTCATGATAGCCAGGATCAAAATTTTTGTGATTTTATGTAGATATAATATTAATAAACCTATATAATATTATAAAGCTTATGTTGTCTAATTATCTTTTATAAATAATATATGAATTACAAATTGGTAAATAAAGAATAAATTTACTAGTGTTTTGTTTTTCTTATACGTTATCAGATCCCTGTGCTGTTGATGCACATAACGTATCTGTGACCAAAGGTATTGGTACAGGTTTTGCGATAGATAACACGTATTTCTGCACACACACAATGGTACGTATTTTAGGTATAAATATTTATGGGCACATAACCTCACTACACTTTCAAATATTCCTTATATTCATAGTACGTGTGTTTTTGCCGATATCACTTAATAAACCGTAGAAAAAATTTTAAGATCTCAAATTCTCAACATAGGGTATGTTGACAATTTATCACACTAATTCTTAGAGAGGGATGCCATTTACCCGCTTTTAAAGCTTTGTGATTGGCACAGCACAGCCTGATTACGTATGCAAAAATAAATTGAAACAGCGTTAAAAGACGTTAGATCGTGTTGTTGACCGCACGTCGGCAAACTCTATCTTGTTCCAAAGTAGCTTTAGCGAAAACGTCGACATCAGCCAAACTGTTGTCAATTGATTGGACACGCTCCTCTTAAAAGAGAGTTTTAGGTTAAATTATAGAAAACTTACATTGGTTCTGTTGTGACATGGATCTTCTTCTTACGAGGTTTAGTGACTAAACAATAAAAGTAAAATGTACATTACACTTTAAAAGTCAAAGCAATAAAGCAAAGATCTTACTTTTGTCCGCGCCCAACCTGTCTGCGGGATTATCAACGTCCTTGCAAAAGTTTTCGTGATTTATCAAAAACTTCTTCTTGCTAAAATTAAACCCGCATAACCTGCAACTAAATTTCTTCGACGGAGGAAGGTCTTCAGTTGCATCGTTTCCTTCATGTTTCATTGACGATTGTTGAGACGTAGTCATATTTGTTTTATTTTATATAAATCTGAAAACAAACAAAAAGGATAGTTTCAAGGCTAAAAACTGCGTATGATCCAAATTAAGTGTGGTTTTAGACTATCTTGATGTAAAATGAGATACTAAACTAGCATCGTTCTCGGCATTTGCTTACCTTATATAGTTTATACTGTTTCCTTAATAAATGATTGAGAAATGTCGTTGACAGTTTAATGGATTTTTGATCGTTTAAAGTTTAGTTTATTTTATGTTAATTTTAGTTCTACCTAATTCACACGCGACCAACCATCGACCAACCAACGCACTTTCAGATCAGAGCAAGCAACACTTCGCATCAGAGATGTTGAGGTTATGTAATGACGAGTAAGCAGTGAACTGTATATACTTAGGTATAACTTGGTATAACTGGAAAGGACCCGTCATGGTCAATACGTGATGCAAATGCATTTGGTATGCAACCCGCAGTGCAGTGGTTCAGCTATCTCTTTCTATCTCATACGGTACTATCGCCGTATGCGGTTTGCATTTAACTTTTTTATTTGTAATATCTTTTTCAATTTAATTGGAACACCTTGATCAACACTTAACTCTTGCAGAGACTTAAATACATAAGATAATAATCGCAGATTTAATAAAAGTTATATATTATTCATATATTCCGCCTAATTAAAATTTACAAACTAGGTAAGCATAAAAAACGGGGACACTCTGATTTGCACTGATTAAATTGGGCTTCGTAATGCCATGTCAGTACGCTTGTCATGCCACATTAATGTCATCTTGAATTTTGACGTAATAAATAAAAAGTTCGCAATTGAATGAATTTTAGAAGGCAAATTAAAACTCGACTACATGATAAAATCAGCATTCGAGAAATTGTTATTGAATTAAGTGTCGGCAAGAATACCGCGAAGAATAAAATTGCTGGAACCGGAACAAAATTGTAGGTTGACAAATACTGTCAGAGTTTAGACATCATAGGTTAACAAATACTGTCAAAGGAAATGTTACACAACTAAAATTGTTGAGAATATGTGCCCAATTTCACTTTGCTGTCTCCGTTTTTTATGCTCGCGATATGGTACTCTCAAATATATATTAGTAGTTATTCGATAATTTGAAACATTTGCAGTTCAATAACTAAATGCTCTTTGTATTCTTCAATTAAGGAAACGCATTCTGACATTAAAAGTAGTCCACATGATGCTGATTATATTTATTCGATAATACTTCATTCGAAATATATATACAATGAGCGCGTAAAGTAATGAAACATGTCACAATGTCTAAAACGGTTTGTTATTTGAAAAATTTCGTCGATTTTTATTATCAAAATGTACATATTTACATCAAGCCGTCCGCACCCCACTTAAAGAATCGCTGTAAATGCGTAAAAACCATTTGGGAACAAATTTTTACAATTTCACGTAAAAATACAGAGATTTAGGTTTACTATGAGACCATTTTGAAGTTTCTAGGACAATGGGTTCAGCTGGAATAAAATAATAAAGCGAAATACTACTGCCTTCCGCTATCTACCTACGGTTGTCAGACAGTGACACAAAGCCCACGCTATCATGGTATGTGGTATAAGGACTAGAAGGTATGTGATTGCGCATATACTTCATTGCGCATATGGTGGGAAATGGAATGTAAGTGGTCGCTTCACCCAGCTGCGGCGCCATCGATGGTCGCATACAGCCGTCGGCGCTGGCCTTTGCTTATGTTAAAGCCGGTAAATTAATAAACAGAATTGAATAAATGAATGCGTAACGACAATATCGACTTCCGCACAATATAAATCCCATTTAAAAGTTGTTTTTCGTAAATGGAGTTAATTTTGAATTATAAATTTATTGTTTTTAGTGCCTTTCCAACAAAGATGTAATTATTATTATATTATGTTTGATTTTTCATACCACATTTCTTTTGTCAAATTTTAAACGACGGTCTATGATTTGTAAATCTTTTGGAGCTGAATAAAACTTATTATTATTCTTATAAACTTTACGATTCATTGCAAATAAAGTGCAAATAATCTGACCAATTTGTACATCTCTCTACACAGGGCAACAAACATCTTGCAGCGCCTAATGTTTGGTAGGTTGTGTCATGATGCACCCAAGGTCGAGTCACGCTTAGCGCTGAAAGATTCTCCCTCAGATTTTAAGAAATAACCGATGTAATCGATCCGTCTCAGCGCTCTACTATTAGTGATTCAACTATTAGCTTTAGAATGAATAAAACTCGATACACCCTATACAAATTACATTTATTGATTTCTTCTCAGTAACAATTTTACTTTATTTTTTTTTTTTTAATTCAACTGGTGTCTTCTCTGGCCATGCGTCACTCTGGATGATCCCGCCTCGCATTTCTTGTCAGCAACAACGGGAAACAAGCACCTAAACATTACAACATTATATTAGTAATAATCTTTATCCAATTATGAAATGGCCCATACTCTTAATGGGATATGAGCCAATTCTGTAAACACGTGAACGATTCACCGGGAACTTCGGGCTTGCGTAGCATTACTGAAGTAACATCAATTGACATCATTCGTTCAAGTGACGTAATAATTCGTGATGTTAGTTAGTTTCTTTTACCATTAAACTGACAAATATTAGTGTTATTATAAGCCAACAAACCTGACAGATCCTTCAGATAGCTCATGAAAATTTATAGCTAGATGAAAATACTAGTCGTAAGAGAATTATTATATGTGAAAGAAAATCACAATAATAGCGAAATGATTTCAATGTAAGTTGGAGCGTTACTATTTGGAACGTAAAATTGACCTACAAGTAATCAAAATAAAGTTATTTTCTACATACCTTTGTTGTTTTTCTTGATGTATAACCTGACATTGTAAGATATGTAAACAGAAGCTGTTATAACGGGCCCACATCGTTTGTTGTCTTTTTGTCATTGACAACCCTGCTCTACACAATTGGTCTTCATAATTAATTCTACTGTAAGAAATGAAACATAAGTATACCATAATTTGTACAGTAATAAAATAAATCTTACGGTTGCTCTAGTAAGTGGCCTTTTTCCTATCTTCTGGATTATATATGTGCTCAACTTTTACGAGTGATTTATTACTCGAAATGCTACGTTTTCTGTGATTGGATGTGAACATAATATGCATAAGAAGAATCTTTGTATACATAGCCACGTTACTCTCTTTGGCAACCCAGCCAAAATTTGTAGTACAAAGTCCCAGTATCACCATCAGCTGTAACGTCTTCAGTAGATACTATCTTTGCTGTAGTAAATAATAAAAAGGTCTCAATATTATTATATATACAAACAAAATTAGCCACATTAGGATACGCACCTGTTTTTGCGTTAACTTATTTCGCCCACAAGGTAATAACTTCCAGTATTCTTAATTTTCGGAAATAATGTATGAACACGTATTCGATATCCAATCACTGATCAACAGGAATGTCAAAGAATAAAATTAATTTCTTCGACGTTACTAGGTTAACAATTAATAATTCTCGCCATCTTTGCTCTAATCGTAAACAAACCAAAACAAACCCTTTGCGCATACCGTGGGTGCGCGAGAGGTGCCAAAACGTGTACCTCTAACGCTTTTACCTCCCTATTTCTCCCATGCACGCTATCGTTCTGTCTCTTTTGCTTGCGCCTGCAACACTTCTCGCCAGCCAATATAACGCGCGGGTCCGTTCCAGTTATACGTAAGTATATACAGTTCACTGCGAGTAAGTTACATATCATTCCGTTCAGCCACAACGAGTGTTTCAGGCGCTGAGCTCTAACGAAAGCATCGGTTAGCTTATTAGATGAACTCAGACCAAGCCAGACAAAGATAAATTAGCTCAACAACTAAGATCAACTTAGAAATGTGCAAATGGAACGCAGCTTATAATAGCATAATTCCAGGAGCAAGTACTAAATGCCTCCCATGCTTTTGTTTCGCTTAATCGCTTGAGCTCAGAGCGCAAAGCACTTGGGGTGGCTGAAGGCAACCAATATTTAATTGTGTTTATTTTTATTAACATAACGCAATGGTCAATGGCCTTTGATATAAAAGTACATTGAGCGAGTAGTCTACACTCTAGGTAGATATTAAGTAAAATTTGATAATTAAGCGATTGTAAATCCACCAAAGTAAAGTCCATAAAGTTCGTGAGAAATTAATTCTCTCAACAATTTATAACGAAACAATACAAGACATTACAAGCAAGTTAAAGGAGATTGATATATTGTGAAGTTCTGAGAATTATATTTAGTGTGTATATTAGCTTTTTACATCAACATAATCTGGCGTTCCACTAAATTTGGTTACTTCTCAGTTCATAACCTGAGACAACTCTCGGGTTCAACATAATTATAACAGCATTTTATTTTTCAGATTTGAATAAATTACAAAGAAATATGGCCACGTTTCTACAACACCCGTCGATCAAGCATGCAGAAAACGATGCAATTGAAGACTTTCCTCCGGTAAAGAAACTTAGTTGCAGTTTATGCGGGTTGCAGTGTAACAACGATAACTTTTTGACAAATCACGCCCTTTGCAACGATGGTGACAATCCCGCAGACAGGTTGGAGGCAGTCGGAAGTAAGCCTCACTTTATTGATTTAATTTCTAAATTGTAACTTACATTTTGCTTTTCCGGTTTAGTCACTACACCTTTTGAACAGAAGTTCCTTGTGACAACCGAACCAACGTAAGTATTTTATAATTCAAGCTAAAACGAGTTTTTATGCGGAAACATAAACACTAAATTTGGTCAATGAACGGTTCTGAATCACCAATTTTTAGCTGTCTGAGCCTAATTGGCGAACGTCACAAGTGAGTTTGTCTGTCTATGCTTCTATTGTCCTTCGCGCCAATGTTGAGGTTATAACAGGTCATATAAATAGGTAATTAATATTCTCGAACAAACTGCCTCTATTCTGTTGTCCCTATTTTTTTATTAAATTTAATGCTAATGTTCTAAGCAAACCTGTTTATCTGGTGGTGGCACAGGAAATTGTTTCTTACAAATTTAAATACCTATGTAGTTTAAAAATGAAAAACGCGATGTTTTGTTTTTAGTGTGTTTTACTTTAAAAGCAACCAAAATGAAACATTGTTGTTAAACATTCTTAAAACGGCAACAAATGACTGTGTGTACACGTATAGTAGTACAGTAAAATCATCTCTGTGGGTGGCTGTTTCAGGAAAAGAATATATGTAGAAGTTTTTTCTCATTCGTTCTATACATGGGCGCCGTTACAAAATGTTCCAGGGGGGGGCAAGATTTTTTTTAGTAATAAAAGGTGACATAGTGTGAATGACTATACTATTAATTGTTTTGCAGCGTTTTCGTTGTTTTATTTGTTGTAAATGGCATTGATAGAGGCATATTCGTATTGATTAGTTAGGATTCTAAAATTGAGACACAACAAACATGAAAATAATAAAAATATTAAAAAAATACCCAATAGCTGTTGTTCGTTAAATTTAAATTGTATTCACCCTGAAAAATCTCCGTTCCTTTTATAGTTGTGTCATTTTTTACACATTATTTTATGTCATTAGCCACGGTTGTGACCCCTGTTTCAGAATCATTGAACGTTTATCCTAGAATTTTATATTTGGTCTGATTGCCAACCAATATTGAAGAATTTTTATTACTTTGTAATATTCTGGAGTAAACATTGTTAATTTTTATAAGAATTTCCTGCTCGTGTTCATCGAGCAAGGCCTAATGTATAATGAGCAACTGGCACCATTCAACAAAAAATACAGGCACAAAATGAACACAATTGATAATTTAATTCTATAATCGTGTCAATCGAGCATCCGATAAAAAGTCTTCATAACAAATTGGTAAACAATAAAAGGTGAAAATATTATTTTAAAATGTAACCACATAAACGGAAAGCAATGACTAAATATATATAAAGAAAAATTGACAAATTTGAAAATTCTGTGATAACGATCATCTACAACGAAATTCAAAATTACTATCATTACTATTATATGTAAATACTTAAAAGGCGACAATACTAATTCAACTAGTTAATAATAATTGTTGTTATATAGAGCTGTATGAATTGTCTGTATGATCATAGTGGACAAATTTTTGAATGAACTCATGTCCGGAAATGTATTGTTTAAACGTTGGAGAGCGGAAGATTGAACCATTTTACAAACAGCATAGGAAAGATAGTGCCATTTATCATAGGACGGCTCTTTTAATGCCAAATAAGATAAGTGTGACTTTTTTAAATATTTATCGTCTTTGAAAGGACTTAATGAGAACCGTTTTGTAATTTTGCACCAATTATGGCCAATTTGGGTTATCTTGAATTCTTTTTAGGGACGTTAAACAAATAAAGTTTTACATATAAATTATTTATATATTCTATAATATATTAAAGCTCTATGCAGTACCTAAACGGTGTCAGGTGTGTGGACATGAGTTCGATATCAAAAGTTCAGTATACTTTACTTTCTATATTTTACACTTATTTTTAACACCCACTATATTTGAGATAAAGAGCTGAGCAGTGCAAAAAGGTGCGAAGTACAGTACCCAGATAACAATCGTGCGACGCATAATGATGCAACCGAAACCGCACGTGCGTTCATAGGTTCACGCAGATGCGTCATCAATGGAGGTTCATATCGCACGCATTGTCACTCGAATAGCGATATCTGGCGCATATCGCTCGCACTCGTGCGTTTTATTCGTCACGGACGACGCACCGTGCCGAATGTATGACGAAAATCAGCATTGTGACTCGCATATCACTCGCACCCGTGTGATTTATTAGTCACGGACGACGCACCGTGACGAATGTATGACGAAAATCAGCATATGGACACGCATATCGCTCGCACCCGTGCGTTTTATTCGTCACGGACGACGCACCGTGCCGGCCGTTTGGCGAAAACTAAAATAGATATATGATTGAAGAGGTAAAATAAGAAGCAATGGACATTTTTAAGCATTTTTTTATTACAAAAATATAATATTTATGAAATCATATAAAAATCAAATATAATAAAAACCTATAATAATATATATATGAGCCGGATTACAAACATGCATTTACAGTATGTTACATGATGCAATTGAAACGGTAATGTAGCAGTAGCGTGACGGGCAACAACAGATTGTCAAACAGGCCGACACTTCAATTGCCTTTTCTACGGTGTTCTCATCGCTCAGCTGTGGTCCCATTCCTATAGCACATCACCCATGTATCCTATTAATCCAACATTTTGTAATATACAACACTGCACAACTCGTTCTCGCACGTAATAAAAGTCAATTGTTTATATAATACTAAACTAGAACAACACTAACACTAGATAAATAATTCGTAAATAATAATACGAACATAGACTAACAAACACACGCACTAAAAACAACTAAAGGACTCTTACTATAAACTTGCTATAAACACAACGGAACTTGGCAATATGTCGAAGCAAAATGGCGTACCCAAGCCAAGCCTTCTCGTCCTTCTTCCGTTCGGCGTCCCCACCTATCCGCATGCGCGAAGATGCAGAGTGGTAACAGTCATTTTTAAGAACAAAAAATTACCAAGCGTTGGTTATGTTATAAATCTTTAAATTGTTGCGAATTGACTATTTTTATTGGGAAATATACTGTGAATAAGGTATTATTCACTAATAATTAGTACGCTTCCCTTTGCTTGTTACGTTTAGGTACATATGTTAATTGATAAGCTATACTAGTCCAATCGAGTTGAAATTTTGTATGTGAACATTTCTGGTGACATGAATAAATTTATAAAAAAATGGAAAATTTTGCATGTGTACAGATTTCCGATGGCAATGCATGAACCAATCATAAGACACGGAAATCTTTCAAAAATTTATAAAATATTTAAAAAATTTGTAAAATTTTTAAATTTTAGAAAATAGTCCAATTGAGTATATTTTGCATGTGGACAGATTTCCTGTGACAACGAAAGCACAAGTAAAAAAATTTTGAAAATTCTCCACAAATCAAAAAATTTCCAGGCGATTTGAAGTATTGCATGTGGTCAGATTTCCGGTGACAATGCAATTAATAAAAACAAAATTTAAAAAATTTCAAAAATTTTTAAAAGTGTGAAAAATTTCCAAAATTTATAAAAATTTCCAAAATTTGTAAAAATTTTTAAAATTTTGATATTTTACATCTGAACAGACTTCTTTCTTCAGATTTCGAATGTATAAATTAATAACAAAAATTGGAAAATGTGGCATGTAGAGATATTTCCGATCGCAATGCATGATATATAAAAAGAATTGGTTTTTTATTATAAATCGTACCTTATAAAAATATATTTTTACCTAAATTTATTTTTCGTCATTCACTTGCTATTATATTATAATAAAACAATAGTACGCTAGCATTGTAGCATGATGCCATCATCGCGTCGTCACCGATGCTTCTTCGCGGCCCAGTTTACCGGGGTTCTGTGCGACGCATGGTGTATTGTTTTGATCGGGACTCATGCCTGTGGATACATAAACGCACGCGTGCGAGCGATATTGCATTAATCGCACCGAAAAATTACGCGTGATGATTTGGTGCGTCGCACGATTGTTATCTGGGTAGAGCGTCGATAATCCGAACTAATTGGGACCGAAAGTCATTCGGATTATGAAATTGTTCGGATTATCAAATACTGCAACTAAATAGCAGAAAATAAGATTGGATAGAAGTTCAATCTTAAAAAAGCCAACACCATTCTATTCCGCTCGTCATAAACTATAAGAATGTCAAAAACTCAAAATCGAAGCGATATCGAAGGGATATCGAAGCGATACTGAAGGGAAATCGAAAACCCTTCGATTTTATAACGTATTTATGATTAATTATGATTTATTTATGATTTATTTATGAATTATTTATGATTTATTTATTATTTATTTATTACAGTAGAGCGGCGATAATTCGAACCACTTGGGACCGAAGGTGTTTCGGATTATTAAATATTGCAGCTAAATAGTGGAAAATACGAGTATTGGATACAAGATATAAAACAAAAGCAACAATTTTCTGTAAACAGGAACCGACAAAAATAGCTTTTCGCTAGGTTTCTCAGTGATTTATTTTATTATTATTTCTTTTTGGGTGTTCGGATTAGCGAATGTTCGGATTACCGAGGTTCGGATTATCGACGTTCTACTGTCAATAAACCTAATAAGTATGAGTTAGATGAATACTCAAACATGGGCATTTTGGACTACAGCGCAAAATCGTAAACTTGGCACAATTTATATTGTGACTCTTTCCTGACGAAAACTGGAAGTAAACAATCTAATGAAACTGACATTGGTGATGATTATAATCGGTATAGTCATTATTAGGATAAAAATGATGTGTGCGCTGCACAAAAAAACTGATTTCGGGGCATCAAAATGTGCCCAGCCTCGATTAGGCATCACTTTCTTGTCTTGGTACACAATATACTATAGTATGTAAAGTGTCAGTAGGTCTTTTTTTTTTTAATTCAGGACGGGGGCCAGCGCCGATACATCACTGAATAGTTGGGGTATAGTTCCAGGGGGGGCAAGCGCCCTCCCCCCCTGCCCATATGTAACGGCGCCCATGGTTCTATATGTCTTTTTGGGTACTGAATCCGAATTTCAACTTTGCCAAGTCCCACGGATTTGGCTTCACAACGAAAATCTCAAAATTTTCGACCATTTTTCTGTTTTTGCCAAAAAGCCATAATACTATGCTCTTTTCGAGTTAGACCATTATGTACAAAAATAAAGTACATTAAATTTCCTGCAAGAAACACCCGCCAAATGTATATATTGGTTGATCGGTGTGGGTGCTAGAGGACGCTGAAAAAAAGGCCAAATTTTCCAACTTTGTGGGAAATTCGGTTTTTAGTTAGTTTTTCGCTTGTGACTGAAAAACTATGCTTGTAATGAAAAGAAGCTTGGATTTCGCTAAAACTAAATTACATTCCCTACAAATTGCACACCTTAATCAGTTATTTTGGCCAAACCGTGTAGCCGCTAGAGCGCGGTGAAATTTATATCATACTACGCTTATGCGAAACCGCTAAGTCAAAAGGCTTTCACCAAAAATTCAGTATAAACCTATTACTATTTGCTTATTAAAAAGTATTTATTTCTTCTTTATAATTAAGTATTATATACAGGTGTCTCAACAGTGCAATCTCTGAAGATTGTGCTTGTTAATGAAGATATTTTAAAACTTATTTCACTCTTATATACAGAATGCCGAGGTACACATTTTAAAATTATTAGCGTGTATACAGGGTGTTGCATAAGGTTGTACCAACCCAAACTTATGCTTTTTTAAATGGAACAACCTATATTACGGTACAATTTTGAATTCCTCGCAAAGATTTACGACAATGAGAAAATACCATTACCTACCCTAAACTTTATACTTTTTGATTTATTGGCATTTTTATAGAAAAACAGCACTCTGAGAAAAATTGTATATGTCAATAGCTATTCTATAATCGTGTTAATCGAGGAGTCGATAAAAAGTCTTTGAAAGTTCTGTGATAACGATCATCGACAACAAAATACAAAATTCTAGTCAACTAGTTAATAATAATTGTTGTTATTTTATAAGCTCTATGAATGGTCTATATTGCCATAGTATATATATATATATATATATATATATATATATATATATATATATATATATATTCGAATATATTCGATATATATATTCGAATGACGGAATTGCCCGATAAATAACCTTTTTCCTATATATATATATATATATATATATATATATATATATATATATATATATATATATATATATATATATATACATATGGTTGCTACGGTGTGGGCTCCAACGCGTATGACAGAGTGTACGTTGTCACCTCATATATAACGTTGATGGCTCCAAAATCGGAGGTGACAACGTATCGCCTTGTTTTCAACGGAAATGTGGTCTAGGTGGCTCAGGGAGCTCAAATCCAAAATTTGCGTCGGAGCCGATAACGTCCATTATATATGTACGGACAAGTCATGTTAGTTCAAGCGTAGATCACGAGCGCTAGTGTCGCCCATACTAGATACGGCCGCTACGAAGTCACCTCCGCATATATGACCTCGTGTTTTGTATCGTACAACGTACGCTGTGACATCCGAAAAACGCTGGCAACGTTGCGGAGGTGATAGCGCAAGAAACATATATTATATGAGTATTTTCATATTTATTTCTGCTCTCGGACGCAGTTGAGTTGTGCATGGTATGCGAGATACAAAGGTTTTTGGTTCGAATCCAGGCCGTGGCTGATTTTTTTTTATTTCAAAATTACATTCCGCCTGTTTTTATCGTTTGTTATTTATATTGAATGGCATAGGCTGCCTTATGTCAACTATTCTAGTGTACGCACATTGCAAATATTATTTGAAATAAAACTAAATAAATTATTTCCGTTGCTATTACATCAATAAATTCTATCAATTGCACATACCTTTTCTTGTGTTCACCACAAATCCTATTGAATCAAGTACTCAAGTAGACATATTAAAAAGATGCTGCGGGAATTTTTAGTTAATACGACTAAATATTATATACAGTTTTTTTTTATTTGAGATATGAAAAGACCGACATAGACATGAAAATGTTTACTCTTCGCAGTTATGTATTAGACAAGAATGTGTAGCAGTAGCCAAAACTTCTCCGGGTGCCTGGGTTTTTAGCTTATTTATTGTTTTTATAATCTCCAATAAATACCCTATTGTCACAGTAAACTGTAGTGGTAGGCCTGAATAGTACAGCACCTAGTTTAGTTTATTGATCATCATTGTAGATATCAATTAAGGTAACAAGCTACAATCGCGAAAAGATGTATGTTCGACTCCCATTTTTCTTAGGGCGAAATACTTTAAAACCTACAGAAAAAATTGTGAATATATACAGGTGTCTCAACAGTGCGATCTCGGAAGATTATGCCTCTGTTAATGAAGATATTTTAAAACTGTTTTCACTCATATATACACAAAGCCGAGGCGCACATTGTAAAACTATTAGCGTGTATACAGGCTGTTCCATAACATTGTATCAACCTAAACTTATATTTTGTTAAATGGAACAACCTATATTTCGGCACAATTTTTAATTCCTCGCAAAATTTTACGACAATGAAAAATAACATAACATACTGTAAACTTTACACTTTTTGATTTATTGTAATTTTTAAGGAAAAACAGCAGTCTAAGGAAGATTGTATATATCAATACCGGTTCTTAATTTTATTGCTCTGGCTTAGATTATGATTACGTAAGAAGCGTTCAATAAGCGTGTTTACCTGCCATAACCAAATTGTGCACCGATTGGTCATAATCTGCAACAAAATATAGCAAACAGGTTTTCCTAAGAAAGATATTTTTTTAAATGGAGCACCCTGTATTGAATTATTTTTTTGAATTCTGTGCATCGTACTACACAAAAAAGTACCAGCACACACCAGTGCTAAAATAAACAATTGTATTGTTATCGTATACACAGACAGACGGACAGACCGATCGATAATTTTGCGTCAAACTGAGAGTTGGGCATCACTCAACTAACCCGAGATGAGTAACACTCATGATTAATGATATCACTCGTCACTCATTACTCATCAATCATAAATCTAAGAATTACTTATCACTCATTAATCGTAGAAACAAGTGTTTCTAGTTTGACTGCTGGTAGTGACTGCATGATATTGTTTTAAAAATATGAAAAAGAAAATACAATTTAATGGATTTTATTTACAAAGTAAACCCACATTACGGTAAATGTAATGTGTGTACACTTTGTTTTAATTTATCCAACTTTATCTTATGATAAATATGCATTTTTATAGAGAATAAATACTTACCTTAATAAACGATTTATATTTTTGCTTTAACTAAAGTGAATTGAACTCATGTCCAAAATGAATCTAAATGCATTAATAATAACTGTTTTGAATTATATCCGATTCTATGGTGATCCACTTATTAAGGGTACATTCTGGTGTACCATTTTCAAAAATGACTTATTATTTTATTGCTTATTTTGATTGCACAACATTTAAAAAATACATTGCCTACAAAACTGTCAGAAAATAATTCGAAAAATTAACGATCCACAGCCAAAAGTCGAGCGGCTCGTCGAAGCCGATTATATCACGATTATCGGCAGCTTTTTTTAACCATCTCCGATACGTACATCTATCAATATTATGCACAAATTATTTTCTATAACGTACCCACATGTCTCCGGTTCAAAATGACGTACCATTGATTAATAGTTAATTTTTCGAATTTCTTTGTCACGTTATTTTATAGTGTATTCTTTAAATGTTGTGCAATGTAAATACGCGATAAGAAATCATTAATTTTTGAAATGTTACATCAATGTACTATTAAATGTGATTTGGAATGTACGTTGAATGTGTACGTATCTAACGTGTCATAAGATTCTTGATATAATTATAAATAAAACTGAAGAAAGCATTCTGTACTGTAATTAGGGGGATTATTCAACTGCGAAATCAGTTATGCCTATCTTTCTTTACACTTCAAAATTTGGAAATCAAAGAAGTGTTTTGTTTATATTCATATAATTGTTCATTTTATTTTATTTTATTTTTTCACTTTCACGGTATTATGTCTTGTGAAAAGAACAGTGCAATTATCTCTAATTAACCTGAAAAAATAGATGCGGCTGTAGTCGTTCTTAGTAATGTTCATTCAGAACAAATCAAGCCAGATCTCCAAATCAAATGATGGAGAAATTTTTATAACACATATCTATAAAAAAAGGTAAGTTTTGGTTTAAAGATTTAGATTTTGTGGGGGTTGTATAAAAAATTGTATCCGCGCCTATATTTTACTTTCATCAGTGTGAAAGTATATCGAGTATATCGAAAACAGTGTAATTTCTATTGAGCAGTCATCACTCATTGCGCGTTAATCGCGAGTATTCAGTGATGAATATTTAATCGTGTACGGTAGTTATGAGTGGTGAGTAAAGAAATCATCACTCATTCTGATGAGTGACTAATCGTAACTCATCACAACGAGTGATGATTAATTTAACTAATTAAAACAATTTTATCATCACTTGTTACTCGATCACTCGATTACCAATTGCCCAACTCTGGTCAAATTCAATAGACCATACCACACTAAATAGGGGGGGGGGGGTATAAAAATGTGTATGTCTTTGGTAGATAAAACTTGGCGTGTCCGAGAATTTTTTCAGTAACAGTTTCTATTTATTCCAATCAATTTATTCCATGGTGTTAGCGTCAGTACACCTATTTAGACAAAGCACAACAACGGACTTTGTACAATTTTAAACGGCAATAGAGAGCTTGTAAAGAATAGTTTAACTATAAAGCGCTGATTAGTGATCACGCATGAAGGTTGACGGCGCGGCGGTGACAACTCTTTTTCTATTTTTTTGTCAAAAACCCTAACTGGGAAAAGAAATAAGTATAAAATTATAAGTTTAGTATCGATATAACTCAAAAACTACTTAATAAATTTAAATTGGACTTTCACACAAATTCATTGTATTTGTAGACTGTCCTCAGCGTTGTACATTGACCTACGTTGCGAAGACCGACGTAAAATAAATAAATAAAAAAATCATCAAAAAATAAAATAATAACTACATAGTTGGGTAGTTTGACTTATATCGCGACAAAACATAAATAGGATAATTAGTTTTTGCACGGTAACCATATTACACTGAGAACTTAGTTATCCAAGTTACAAACATTTTAATACCCTTAGAAAAGCTCTCATAAAACCATTTATGTTTACAAAACCAAGTCCCATGAATATTGCCGTGTAATGCTTAATCATCCTCTATAATATATATTATTCATATTAGTGCTAAATGATATTTATTACTATTACTAAAAGGGAGTGCTTATTTTGTGAGAAGCGAGTTTGCGGCCTATCATATACATGTTATATAATAATAGCCTACTGTGACCTCCGTAGGTTTGGCAACACCGCTGGAGTTATCAGCGATACATCAGTTTCCGTTCATATATAAATTGCGGAGGTCACTTCGTACCCTTTGTGTACCTTATATATGACCTCCTAAAAATCAAAAAACGTTTCCCCTCTTTTGATGCTCGCGTAGCGAAAGTTCCCCTCATTAAAAATATGCAATCAGATCAATAATATATTATCTGGAACACCCGGAGCCAAGGTGGCCTGCTCTATATCCCGGAGGTGACAACTTAACACGTATA
>CAXIES010000198.1:87500-129541 GCA_964023965.1 Melinopterus prodromus
TTCTCACTTGGATTCTATTTACGTCATATTCCATATATAGTATATTTAAACCGATTAAACCAGTTTCCTACTTTCCACTAGCAAGATTTGCGATTAACCTTGACATACCATGAACCAATTTCCACCAGTGTCCAATAGATGTCATGATAATAGTAGTTAGACAGCAACCCGTACTGTTACTATCGTTTGAAATGACGAATTAAATCTATATCCTCCGACCGGGCTCAGTAGTTCAGCGGTAGAGCAATTCCCCGGCAAGGAAGAAGGCCCCGGTTCGAATCCGGGCTGAGACCGTATCCTTTTAATTAATTTTAAAAATTACTTCTCACTTGGATTCTATTTACGTCATATTCCATATATAGTATATATATATATATATATATATATATATATATATATATATATATATATATATATATATATATATATATATATATATATATATATATATATATATATATATATATATATATATATATATACATATGGTTGCTACGGTGTGGGCTCCAACGCGTATGACAGAGTGTACGTTGTCACCTCATATATAACGTTGATGGCTCCAAAATCGGAGGTGACAACGTATCGCCTTGTTTTCAACGGAAATGTGGTTTAGGTGGCTCAGGGAGCTCAAATCCAAAATTTGCGTCGGAGCCGATAACGTCCATTATATATGTACGGACAAGTCATGTTAGTTCAAGCGTAGATCACGAGCGCTAGTGTCGCCCATACTAGATACGGCCGCTACGAAGTCACCTCCGCATATATGACCTCGTGTTTTGTATCGTACAACGTACGCTGTGACATCCGAAAAACGCTGGCAACGTTGCGGAGGTGATAGCGCAAGAAACATATATTATATGAGTATTTTCATATTTATTTCTGCTCTCGGACGCAGTTGAGTTGTGCATGGTATGCGAGATACAAAGGTTTTTGGTTCAAATCCAGGCCGTGGCTGAATTTTTTTATTTCAAAGTTACATCCCGCTTGTTTTTATCGTTTGTTATTTATTTTGAATGGCATAGGCTGCTTTATGTCAACTACTTTAGTGTACGCACATTGCAAATATTATTTGAAATAAAACTAAATAAATTATTTGCGGTGCTATTACATCAATAAATTCTATCAATTGCACATACCTTTTCTTGTGTTCACCACAAATCCTATTGAATCAAGTACTCAAGTAGACATATTAAAAAGATGCTGCGGGAATTTTTAGTTAATACGACTAAATATTACATACAGTTTTTTTTTTTAATTTGAGACATGAAAAGACCGACATAGACATCAAAATGTTTACTCTTCGCAGTTAAGTATTATACAAGAATGTGTAGCAGTAGCCAAAGCTTCTCCGGGTGCCTGGGTTTTTAGCTTATTTATTGTTTTTTTTTTATAATCTCCAATAAATACCCTATTGTCACAGTAAACTGTAGTGGTAGGCCTGAATAGTACAGCACCTAGTTTAGTTTATTGATCATCATTGTAGATATCAATTAAGGTAACAAGCTACAATCGTGGAAAGATGTATGTTCGACTCCCATTTTTCTTAGGGCGAAATACTTCAAAACCTACACAACAAATTGTGAATATATACAGGGTGTCTCAACAGTGCGATCTCGGAAGATTATGCCTCTGTTAATGAAGATATTTTAAAACTGTTTTCACTCATATATACACAAAGCCGAGGCGCACATTGTAAAACTATTATCGTGTATACAGGCTGTTCCATAACATAGTACCAACCTAAACTTATGTTTTGTTAAATGGAACAACCTATATTTCGGCACAATTTTTAATTCCTCGCAAAATTTTACGACAATGAAAAATAACATAACATACTGTAAACTTTACACTTTTTGATTTATTGGAATTTACATATATATTTATTTATATAATTGTTTATTTTCTTTTTTCTTTTTTGTGGCTTTCACCGTATTATGTCTGGTGAAAACAACAGTGCAATTATTTCTAATTAACCTGCAAAAATAGATGAGGCTGTAATTGTTTATTCAGAACAAATCAAGCCAGATCTCCAAATCAAATAACATAAATGTCGGAGAAATTTTTATAACACATATCTATAAAAAAGGTAAGAATTGGTTTAAAGATTTAGATTTTGTGGGTTTGTATAAAAATTGTATCCGCGCCTCTAGTTTACTTTCATCAGTGTGAAAGTATATCGAGTTTCTATTATGTTTTAAAACAGTGTAATTTCTATTGAACAGTCATCACTCATTACGCGTTAATCCCGAGTAATCAGTGATAAATATTCAATCGTGTACGGCAGTTATGAGTGGTGAGTACTGAAATCATCACTCATTCTGATGAGTGACCAATCGTTACTCATCACAACGAGTGATGATTAATTTAACTAATTAAAATAATTTTATCATCACTTGTTACTCAATCACTCGATTGCCAAATGCCCAACACTGGTCAAACTCAATAGACCATACCACAGTAAATGGGGCGGGGTATAAAAATGAGTATGTATTTGGAAAATAAAATTTGGCGTGCCCGAGAATTTTTTCAGTAATAGTTTCTATTTATTCTAATCTATTTATTCCATGATTTTAGCGTCAATGCACGTATTTACACCAAACACAACAACGGACTTTGTACAATTTTAAACGACAATAGAAAGCTTGTAAAGAATTGGTTAACAATAAAGCGCTGACCACGCATGAAGGTTGACGGCGCGGCGGTGACAGCTCTTTGTCTATTTTTTGTCAAAAAGCCTTAACTGGGAAAAGAAGTAAGTATAAAATTATAAGTTTGGTATCGATATAACTCAAAAACTACTTAATAAATTTAAATAGGACTTTCACACATAAATTCATTGTATTTGTAGTTTGTCCTCAGCGTGGTACATTGACCTACGCACAAGGGGGTATTTGACCCGAAAACCTGGCCAAAATTATTTTTTCACCTTAAAGGGGTCTAGATGCGTTGTTTTATTTATGTATAACATTTTAACCTTCATACTAAGAATTTAAAGGTTAATAACTTAATAAACACAATAAAACAGTACAAAATAGGAAAAAAGCAAACTGTATTAAAAACTGTTCTTCAATGCACTACAGCTATTGTAAATTATTTACTACTACAACATTTATCATCAATATCTTTTGTGATTTTATTTCTATCATGGTCTACTTTATAAATTTATAAAATAAGATATTGCATATACTGTTTAAATACGCAGTATTGACAGATTTCCAATTGAACAATGCATGTCGTTTCTGAGTTATATGAGATAATATTTTTGGGTCTGTTATGTTGTAGAAAAAATCTTGAAAAATGTTTTATATTTTTAGATCAGTGGTAGAGGAAGAAAATGAAAGTTTACACCAGTCGATATTGTGTATTGAAACGGTACTTATGCTATTCATGCTATTTTTCGTTCGATGCATTCCTTTTAAGACGTGATAGTAGAGGCAATTAAGAACCTATTTTACCATATTTATCACAATAAAATCTATTATTTTTAGTATTATTTCAAAATTGTCTTATACTTATACTTATTGTTTCCATGAAAACTTTCGAAATTTGATCATATTTCAAGCTGAAACGGTCGTTTTTTAGTGGTATAACCTTAATACGCATGTGTTGGGCCCGGATTCGCATTCCGCGTAAACACATTTATCGAAAACGCCTAACCAGTTTCTATTCACAAACTTACTATTGTCTCTCCTCAACAAGAATCCATTTTAAACCTGTGAACTGTGTATGCGAGTAGGTGCTTTCGATGTATGTTCTTGCCTTGAATATGAATCCGATTGGCTTCAAGCAACAAATTTCCAAGAAATTCATATACAAGTACAAAGTTTAAGGTTTTTTTCGGATGATTTTTAAGAGTCTAGATTATCGGGGTTGTTTGCTATACGTGATCCAATACGGAAAAACATACGTACAGAACGGCATTTACAACATACAAGATGCATTGACCATAAAATTGTCAATATCTCGATAACCGTAACCATTTGTATATAGCTAATTATGGTTAAATATGTTCTAAATTACCTCTACTATCACGGTATAAAGAAATTGCATGAAATTACATATAAGCCGGTACATCAATTTTTGGATTTTCCTTTACAACGTATTAGAAATAAAATCACAAAAACCGCATCCGCACCTATCCGCAGCAGATTTTCCAGTAGTTTTAATGTCAAATATGTATATTATTATTTGAACCACTTTCAAAAGCTTAATTAAGCTAAACACTAAACAAAAACACTCAACTTCTGCATAAAACTGTTTTCTTTTTACAACAGCGAATGTTCTCGGCCCAGCAATAAACAAAATTGTTCGTAAATTTTAATAAAAATAATGTCGAATGAAGGTTCATACTTGGTTCTAAAGAATGTATAACGAAAAGGTGACATTTTTCCTTAAAACACAAAATTGCAACCGTTTTCAAGAGCGTCAACTTATGTGCATCTATGTTCAGCCATACTAAAACTAACTTTTAGCTGACAACAACACGTGGCGGAGGGCTTAGGAGAAAAAATATTGCCGCCTTTTAATACATCGGTCTATTCCAGAAACTGGTTTACTTTTTGGAATTTAACAAGTTAGAAATTTGATTTAGGCCAGCTTTTTGGGTCAAATACCCCAATATGCTACGTTGCGAAGGCCGACGTAAAATATATAAATAAAAAAATCATCAAAAAATAAAATAATAACTAGTTGGGTAGTTTGACTTACATCGCGACAAAGCATATAAATAGGGTAATTAGTTTTTGCACGGTAAGCATATTACACTTGGAACTTAGTTATCCGAGTTAAAAACATGTTATTACTCTTAGAAAAGCCCTCATAAACCAATCATGTTTTGTTAGGAACTATAACCAAGTCCCATGAATATTGCCGTGTAATGCTCAATCATCCTCGCTAATATATATTATTCATATTAGTGCTAAATACTTAATAAATGATTTTTAATACTATTACTAGAAGTGAGTGTTTATTTTGTGAGAACCGAGTTTACGGCCTATCATATACATGCTATATAATAATGGCCTATTGTGACCTCCGTAGGTTTGGCAACACCGCTGGAGTTATCAGCGACACATCAGTTTCCGTTCATATATAAATTGCGGAGGTCACTTCGTACCCTTTGTGTACCTTATATATGACATACTAAAAAATCAAAAATCGTTTCCCCTCTTTTGATGCTCGCGTAGCGAAAGGTCCCCTCATTAAAAATATGCAATCAGATCAATAATATATTATCTGGAACACCCGGAGCCTAGGTAGCCTTCTCTATATCCCGGAGGTGACAACTTAACACGTATACATATATATATATAATGTATTATTCAGGAGTAAGATCGAGGATAAGCAAAAAAACCACAATTTTTGTTTGCAATATTTCGAAACTTCTATTGTTTCTTCATCAGGCAATCAAACAGTAGTTAGTGAAGTCGGCCAACACAATTACAGTAGACATTTACATTCATATTAACAAACGGAACATCGTGGCGTTCGTAACACACCATGCGAAACGATTATATGGATTATATAGAAGTTTCGAAATATTGCAAACAAAAATTGTGGTTTTTTTGCTTATCCTCGATCTTACTCCTGAATAATACATTTTACGTCTATACTACGAGATCGAAGAATTTTTCCTAATTATATATATATATATATATAAATTGTACGAAGTTCGTCGATCGAAAAATTCTCAAAAAATTCGGTAATTATTGGTATGGCGGGTATGGCGATCAATTAAATTGTCCTTAGGTAATTACTTTTACATTTGCTATATTTCGAATCACAATGGATTCTTCTACAGGCAAACTGCAAATAAAATATATAAAACTAAAACAATGTCAATCATGCATAAAAACACTTACAATCTGTATTACAGTAGATATGACAAAGAGGCGACATCGATTCCTGGATACAAAGCATTCATTTAATTCACCACAAGGCAAACGGCATCATACACAGACATTACGTACAATCACACCACTTTAAAATTCACAACAAATGAATACACGTCTTCATGTCTCGCTCAGCTGCCTCGGTCTAGAGACACGTCAGAATGTAAGCAACGTTGTAGTGCCATGTGCATAAAATATTGAATCTCACCCAGAACAGGAAACATCAAAAAACCAAACTATTATCAATGCTACGTTCACTAAAATTCTTTCTAGTATCTAAGCTCAAAATGTAAGAATAAATATTACTTAGTCCCTCAAGATAGTCACTAATTATAACAAAATTACCATGGTACCTGGATTGACTCATGGATTGAAAGCTATTATGGCACCCTCTCTACCTAAAAACCTTAGGATTGCACAACATTACCCTAATAAGATCAGGACCTTCTTCACTAGAATTAAAGATCGGGACCCACTGTGTTATAGATCAAATGTCATATATAGGATTAGTTGCAAAGATTGTGACGGAGAATATGTTGGTATGACGAAACAATGGCTAAAAAACAGAGTTGCCTTACATAAAAGTGACTGCCGCACAAGAAAAACAAGATGTGCTCTGGCTTCACATTGTATTAAAAAGGACCATTCCTTTGACTTTGAAAATATTAAAATCTTAGATTCCGAAATAAATTATAACAACCGGCTATTTTTAGAAATGTATCATATCAATTTAACTAACAATAGTATAAATTTCAAAACTGATCTTGAGGGACTAAGTAATATTTATTCTTACATTTTGAGCTTAGATACTAGAAAGAATTTTAGTGAACGTAGGCAACGACTCCGGCGGGCTGTAACCAAGCTCCAGTTGGGTACCTGAAGGTTTTTTGATTATTACAGCATTATTTTAAAAATGAATGGTAACATGTTATACATTGCGGAAATGAGAAAAAATACGAGCATCGGAAAATGTCAAAATTCAATATGGCGCCCATAAGAAAAACAAAAGTTGGCCATGGTAACGCCGCCATCTTTGATGTTATTTCAAATTAAACAATGACATTGCATTCCTTGTTAAAAAGTACCTGTAGAATGTTTTTGTTTTAAATGTCTAGCTACATTTGGTTTTGAATAAAAAATTAAAAACGATATCTTAAAATTTCAGTTTTTTGTGGATATCTTCAAAATGAAAAATGATAGCTTAAATTTCTTTTCAGATAATTGATTAGCACAAAAATACGAAACTTTGCCAAATTTGAACATAGGCTCTATCTCCAGTAATACGCGAGATCCCCATGGTGAGGATCGAAATTGAATCACCCGGTATACCTATATATTATATATTATAAATATTATATATATATATATATATATATATATATATATATATATATATATATATATATATATATATATATATATATATATATATATATATATATATATATATATATGTATACGTGTTAAGTTGTCACCTCCGGGATATAGAGCAGGCTACCTTGGCTCCGGGTGTTCCAGATAATATATTATTGATCTGATTGCATATTTTTAATGAGGGGAACTTTCGCTACGCGAGCATCAAAAGAGGGGAAACGTTTTTTGATTTTTAGGAGGTCATATATAAGGTACACAAAGGGTACGAAGTGACCTCCGCAATTTATATATGAACGGAAACTGATGTATCGCTGATAACTCCAGCGGTGTTGCCAAACCTACGGAGGTCACAGTAGGCTATTATTATATAACATGTATATGATAGGCCGCAAACTCGCTTCTCACAAAATAAGCACTCCCTTTTAGTAATAGTAATAAATATCATTTAGCACTAATATGAATAATATATATTATAGAGGATGATTAAGCATTACACGGCAATATTCATGGGACTTGGTTTTGTAAACATAAATGGTTTTATGAGAGCTTTTCTAAGGGTATTAAAATGTTTGTAACTTGGATAACTAAGTTCTCAGTGTAATATGGTTACCGTGCAAAAACTAATTATCCTATTTATGTTTTGTCGCGATATAAGTCAAACTACCCAACTATGTAGTTATTATTTTATTTTTTGATGATTTTTTTATTTATTTATTTTACGTCGGTCTTCGCAACGTAGGTCAATGTACAACGCTGAGGACAGTCTACAAATACAATGAATTTGTGTGAAAGTCCAATTTAAATTTATTAAGTAGTTTTTGAGTTATATCGATACTAAACTTATAATTTTATACTTATTTCTTTTCCCAGTTAGGGTTTTTGACAAAAAAATAGAAAAAGAGTTGTCACCGCCGCGCCGTCAACCTTCATGCGTGATCACTAATCAGCGCTTTATAGTTAAACTATTCTTTACAAGCTCTCTATTGCCGTTTAAAATTGTACAAAGTCCGTTGTTGTGCTTTGTCTAAATAGGTGTACTGACGCTAACACCATGGAATAAATTGATTGGAATAAATAGAAACTGTTACTGAAAAAATTCTCGGACACGCCAAGTTTTATCTACCAAAGACATACACATTTTTATACCCCCCCCCCCCCTATTTAGTGTGGTATGGTCTATTGAATTTGACCAGAGTTGGGCAATTGGTAATCGAGTGATCGAGTAACAAGTGATGATAAAATTGTTTTAATTAGTTAAATTAATCATCACTCGTTGTGATGAGTTACGATTAGTCACTCATCAGAATGAGTGATGATTTCTTTACTCACCACTCATAACTACCGTACACGATTAAATATTCATCACTGAATACTCGCGATTAACGCGCAATGAGTGATGACTGCTCAATAGAAATTACACTGTTTTCGATATACTCGATATACTTTCACACTGATGAAAGTAAAATATAGGCGCGGATACAATTTTTTATACAACCCCCACAAAATCTAAATCTTTAAACCAAAACTTACCTTTTTTTATAGATATGTGTTATAAAAATTTCTCCATCATTTGATTTGGAGATCTGGCTTGATTTGTTCTGAATGAACATTACTAAGAACGACTACAGCCGCATCTATTTTTTCAGGTTAATTAGAGATAATTGCACTGTTCTTTTCACAAGACATAATACCGTGAAAGTGAAAAAATAAAATAAAATAAAATGAACAATTATATGAATATAAACAAAACACTTCTTTGATTTCCAAATTTTGAAGTGTAAAGAAAGATAGGCATAACTGATTTCGCAGTTGAATAATCCCCCTAATTACAGTACAGAATGCTTTCTTCAGTTTTATTTATAATTATATCAAGAATCTTATGACACGTTAGATACGTACACATTCAACGTACATTCCAAATCACATTTAATAGTACATTGATGTAACATTTCAAAAATTAATGATTTCTTATCGCGTATTTACATTGCACAACATTTAAAGAATACACTATAAAATAACGTGACAAAGAAATTCGAAAAATTAACTATTAATCAATGGTACGTCATTTTGAACCGGAGACATGTGGGTACGTTATAGAAAATAATTTGTGCATAATATTGATAGATGTACGTATCGGAGATGGTTAAAAAAAGCTGCCGATAATCGTGATATAATCGGCTTCGACGAGCCGCTCGACTTTTGGCTGTGGATCGTTAATTTTTCGAATTATTTTCTGACAGTTTTGTAGGCAATGTATTTTTTAAATGTTGTGCAATCAAAATAAGCAATAAAATAATAAGTCATTTTTGAAAATGGTACACCAGAATGTACCCTTAATAAGTGGATCACCATAGAATCGGATATAATTCAAAACAGTTATTATTAATGCATTTAGATTCATTTTGGACATGAGTTCAATTCACTTTAGTTAAAGCAAAAATATAAATCGTTTATTAAGGTAAGTATTTATTCTCTATAAAAATGCATATTTATCATAAGATAAAGTTGGATAAATTAAAACAAAGTGTACACACATTACATTTACCGTAATGTGGGTTTACTTTGTAAATAAAATCCATTAAATTGTATTTTCTTTTTCATATTTTTAAAACAATATCATGCAGTCACTACCAGCAGTCAAACTAGAAACACTTGTTTCTACGATTAATGAGTGATAAGTAATTCTTAGATTTATGATTGATGAGTAATGAGTGACGAGTGATATCATTAATCATGAGTGTTACTCATCTCGGGTTAGTTGAGTGATGCCCAACTCTCAGTTTGACGCAAAATTATCGATCGGTCTGTCCGTCTGTCTGTGTATACGATAACAATACAATTGTTTATTTTAGCACTGGTGTGTGCTGGTACTTTTTTGTGTAGTACGATGCACAGAATTCAAAAAAATAATTCAATACAGGGTGCTCCATTTAAAAAAATATCTTTCTTAGGAAAACCTGTTTGCTATATTTTGTTGCAGATTATGACCAATCGGTGCACAATTTGGTTATGGCAGGTAAACACGCTTATTGAACGCTTCTTACGTAATCATAATCTAAGCCAGAGCAATAAAATTAAGAACCGGTATTGATATATACAATCTTCCTTAGACTGCTGTTTTTCCTTAAAAATTACAATAAATCAAAAAGTGTAAAGTTTACAGTATGTTATGTTATTTTTCATTGTCGTAAAATTTTGCGAGGAATTAAAAATTGTGCCGAAATATAGGTTGTTCCATTTAACAAAATATAAGTTTAGGTTGATACAATGTTATGGAACAGCCTGTATACACGCTAATAGTTTTACAATGTGCGCCTCGGCTTTGTGTATATATGAGTGAAAACAGTTTTAAAATATCTTCATTAACAGAGGCATAATCTTCCGAGATCGCACTGTTGAGACACCTGTATATATTCACAATTTTTTCTGTAGGTTTTAAAGTATTTCGCCCTAAGAAAAATGGGAGTCGAACATACATCTTTTCGCGATTGTAGCTTGTTACCTTAATTGATATCTACAATGATGATCAATAAACTAAACTAGGTGCTGTACTATTCAGGCCTACCACTACAGTTTACTGTGACAATAGGGTATTTATTGGAGATTATAAAAACAATAAATAAGCTAAAAACCCAGGCACCCGGAGAAGTTTTGGCTACTGCTACACATTCTTGTCTAATACATAACTGCGAAGAGTAAACATTTTCATGTCTATGTCGGTCTTTTCATATCTCAAATAAAAAAAAACTGTATATAATATTTAGTCGTATTAACTAAAAATTCCCGCAGCATCTTTTTAATATGTCTACTTGAGTACTTGATTCAATAGGATTTGTGGTGAACACAAGAAAAGGTATGTGCAATTGATAGAATTTATTGATGTAATAGCAACGGAAATAATTTATTTAGTTTTATTTCAAATAATATTTGCAATGTGCGTACACTAGAATAGTTGACATAAGGCAGCCTATGCCATTCAATATAAATAACAAACGATAAAAACAGGCGGAATGTAATTTTGAAATAAAAAAAAATCAGCCACGGCCTGGATTCGAACCAAAAACCTTTGTATCTCGCATACCATGCACAACTCAACTGCGTCCGAGAGCAGAAATAAATATGAAAATACTCATATAATATATGTTTCTTGCGCTATCACCTCCGCAACGTTGCCAGCGTTTTTCGGATGTCACAGCGTACGTTGTACGATACAAAACACGAGGTCATATATGCGGAGGTGACTTCGTAGCGGCCGTATCTAGTATGGGCGACACTAGCGCTCGTGATCTACGCTTGAACTAACATGACTTGTCCGTACATATATAATGGACGTTATCGGCTCCGACGCAAATTTTGGATTTGAGCTCCCTGAGCCACCTAGACCACATTTCCGTTGAAAACAAGGCGATACGTTGTCACCTCCGATTTTGGAGCCATCAACGTTATATATGAGGTGACAACGTACACTCTGTCATACGCGTTGGAGCCCACACCGTAGCAACCATATATATATATATATATATATATACAGTAAAAAATTAGTTGGGTAGATCGATCACTTTGTTGTAATAAAGCTCATTAATTTTTGCAATATTTCGACACTTTATTATGTCTTCGACAGGCAAAACTAAAACAAGAAATTTCCACAACCACATGTTCAATACTATAATACAATAATAAAACTACTTACAATCAAGTTCACTGAGGCTTGCATAAGGAAGATCAGCAGCACCATTCCGTCATATGTGCAATAAATACTTATAAAATCTAGTACACTACAATACAATACATGACATTTTAAAAATTCGAGTCAATATGGCTTCAACGTCAACACACAGTGACATACTCGGAGCGATTGAAGGAAGGAAACGACGATATTCAGTTAAAAAAAAACAATTTTCTTATAAAATGTAAAACATGCGCCGTAAAGAGAGCTAACAATTACAAAACCACGCAAATAACACCTTAATCCCTTACCCGTCCCCTGCGTTTATCAATATCAATTATAAGTGAATAAATATTACTGAGGCCATCCAAATCATTTCTAAAATTGATAACGTTTTCGGTAGAATTTATGTGGTACATCTCCAAAAATAATCTGTTGTTGTGATTGTTATCCGAATCTAAAATCTTAATATTATTGAAATCAAAATCATGTTTATTTTCTATGGAATGTAGCGCCAAAGCACATCTCGTTTTCTTTGTGCGGCAATCACTTTTATGCAACGACACACGGCTCTTCAACCACTGAGAAGTCACCCCCACATATTTAGCCTCACAATTTCCACAACCAACACAGTAAACGACATTAGATTTGTAACAATCATCATCCTGATCTTTTAATCTGCTAAAAAAATAATTTAACTTATTTGGATAGTGATGTACTATTTTGATATTCTCAGGTAACATAGGTTATGATTCTTAACTTAGACGTTAAATTTGCTATCATAGCTACCTTTCTATATTTTATATTACAATCCAAAGTGGTAATATCTACATTTACTGGTGCATACAGATTAGAATTAGTGGAAAATAAAATTTTGTTCAGTAATTTGTTAGGAAAGCCGTTGTTAAGGAAAACTTTTTTTAATTTGTCCAGTGCCAAAGAATGAAATGGTGGGTCACAAATTTTTAAGATTCTATTTTTCATAGCATGCACCGTGTTGATCTTGTGGCTGAAGCTGTGGTCAGATTGAAAATGTATATATCTACCTGAGTAGGTAGGTGTAGTGTACCAATCAGTAGCTAAATGACCGGTAACATTACGCAATAATCAACAATCTAAAAATGGCAAAGAACTATTCTTTTCCAATTCAACCGTGAACTGTATGTGAGTATTAAAATCATTAAAAGAAGACAAAATGTGATCAACTCCACCCCGCGGGACACAAGTGACAATGTCATCAACAAACTTGTAAATAAAAGGCAATTGAAAATCAAGCAAGGGGATCACATTATTCAAAACGAAATCCATGACTATGACCGCCAAAATGGGACTAATGGGAGATCCCATTGGTGTACCAAACTTCTGGAAGAAAATTTTATTATGAAAAGTAAAAAAGGTGTTGGAAAAAATGAATTTTAAAGTGTTTAAGAAAGAATCAAGTGTGAAATTACAATTACCCTTAATCAGGTCCCATTTTGCGGTCACAATCATCGCCACCAATTCCAACGGAATGTTCGTAAATAAGCTGACAACATCAAGTGATATCAACATGTAATCAACGGGCACCCTAACATCTCTAACACTGCTGACAAAATCAAAGGTGTCCCTAACGTTATAATTGGTTCTCTCACTCAAAGATACCGTTAAAATGTTTGCCATGTATTTAGACAGTTCATACGTTGCCGAACCAATCGCTGAAATTATAGGTCTTAAAGGTATATTTTCTTTATGAATTTTAGGTAGGAAGTAGGCTTTGCTTAGAACTTAATTTCTTATAAATAGACATTTAAACTCTTCAGCTGTTATATGTTTGCTTTCTTTTAGTTGAGTTAGTAATTTGTTTGTTTTAGTTTGAACTACTTGCAAAGGACTGTTGCTTATGGCCTGATAAGTACCAGTGTCACCCAACATCTCAAGAGATTTGCTGACATAAGGTTCCCTGTCCATAACCACTGTGACTGCGCCCTTGTCAGCTCTTGTCACCAAAATATTAGGATTCTCTGCTAAAAACGACTTAGTTCTAACACCCAGACCTATCAAGAAATTTTCAAGTGCAGTGTTGGTTTTATTGGTCATCAAGTAGTTCGTTATGATGTTTGTAGCCTTTGCTCGAATCAAATCTTTATTAGTACTATCACAACACGCAAGGACACCTTCAACCTCCATCAACAACTTTCCTATATTGACATTATTCTTAACAGTTGGTAAGGAAAATTTAGGGCCCAATGAAAGAAAATTCAAAATGTCCACGGGTATGGTAGCAAAACACAAATTTACCACCCAGCCATCATTACTCCTAAAAAAATTTAAAGTTGCATTACATTTTTTTTCTCACCAAATTCCTAAACTTTTTTTATATTAGTAGCCTTAACTTTCTTGTAAACTTTGTTATATCTAAATTGTAAAGTATCACTAAAACTTGAAAAAACATGAAAAGGCAACAGGGTTCTAATCAAATCATGCAATGTTGACATTTTTTTATTAATTTTAGCTATGTTACTTATGGTTATTCTAATTTCCAAATTGATAGTCGTCGTTTCCAACCTATTTCCACCCCATTTCGTTTTGGATAATGTGATCCCCTTGCTTGATTTTCAATTGCCTTTTATTTACAAGTTTGTTGATGACATTGTCACTTGTGTCCCGCGGGGTGGAGTTGATCACATTTTGTCTTCCTTTAATGATTTTAATACTCACATACAGTTCACGGTTGAATTGGAAAAGAATAGTTCTTTGCCATTTTTAGATTGTAGATTATTGCGTAATGTTACCGGCCATTTAGCTACTGATTGGTACACTAAACCTACCTACTCAGGTAGATATATACATTTTCAATCTGACCACAGCTTCAGCCACAAGATCAACACGGTGCATGCTATGAAAAATAGAATCTTCAAAATTTGTGACCCACCATTTCATTCTTTGGCACTGGACAAATTAAAAAAAGTTTTCCTTAACAACGGCTTTCCTAACAAATTACTGAACAAAATTTTATTTTCCACTAATTCTAATCTGTATGCACCAGTAAATGTAGATATTACCACTTTGGATTGTAATATAAAATATAGAAAGGTAGCTATGATAGCAAATTTAACGTCTAAGTTAAGAATCATGCTGCAACCTATGTTACCTGAGAATATCAAAATAGTACATCACTATCCAAATAAGTTAAATTGTTTTTTTTAGCAGATTAAAAGATCAGGATGATGATTGTTACAAATCTAATGTCGTTTACTGTGTTGGTTGTGGAAATTGTGAGGCTAAATATGTGGGGGTGACTTCTCAGTGGTTGAAGAGCCGTGTGTCGTTGCATAAAAGTGATTGCCGCACAAAGAAAACGAGATGTGCTTTGGCGCTACATTCCATAGAAAATAAACATGATTTTGATTTCAATAATATTAAGATTTTAGATTCGGATAACAATCACAACAACAGATTATTTTTGGAGATGTACCACATAAATTCTACCGAAAACGTTATCAATTTTAGAAATGATTTGGATGGCCTCAGTAATATTTATTCACTTATAATTGATATTGATAAACGCAGGGGACGGGTAAGGGATTAAGGTGTTATTTGCGTGGTTTTGTAATTGTTAGCTCTCTTTACGGCGCATGTTTTACATTTTATAAGAAAATTGTTTTTTTTTAACTGAATATCGTCGTTTCCTTCCTTCAATCGCTCCGAGTATGTCACTGTGTGTTGACGTTGAAGCCATATTGACTCGAATTTTTAAAATGTCATGTATTGTATTGTAGTGTACTAGATTTTACAAGTATTTATTGCACATATGACGGAATGGTGCTGCTGATCTTCCTTATGCAAGCCTCAGTGAACTTGATTGTAAGTAGTTTTATTATTGTATTATAGTATTGAACATGTGGTTGTGGAAATTTCTTGTTTTAGTTTTGCCTGTCGAAGACATAATAAAGTGTCGAAATATTGCAAAAATTAATGAGCTTTATTACAACAAAGTGATCGATCTACCGAACTAATTTTTTACTGCATACTATTATATATATATATATATAATATATATATTATAATATAATATATATATAATATATATATAATATAATATATATATATATATATATATATATATATATATATATATATATATATATATATATATATATATATATATATATATATATATATATATATATATATATATATATATATATCAATGAACTCATGTCCGGAAATGTATTGTTTGAACATTGGGGAGAGTCGGAAGATTGAACCAATTTTACAAAATGCATAGGTAAAATAGTGCCATGTATCATAGGACGGCACTTTTAAAGCCAAAGAACATTTGTGTGTTTTTTTAATTATTTATTGTCTTTGAGACGAGTTATGAGAACCGTTTTGTAATTTTGGTACCAATTTTGGCCCAATTCGGGTTCTTGAACTCTTGAATCTTGAATTCTTTTTGGAGACGTTAAACAAATAAAGTTTTACATACACATTATTTGGTTTTGAAATATGTAGCTATTATATGATACTTCTTTCACACTACCTAATTTCCTAATGCAGTTTCTAAAATTGGTATCATATTAAATCTCTATGTAGTACCTAAACGGTGTCAGTTGTGTGGACATTAGTTCGATATCAAAAGTTGAGTATTTAGTGTACTTTATCTAAATTTTACACTTATTTTGAACACCCAGTATATTTGAGATAAACGCTGAGCAGTGGAAAAACGTGCGAAAGTACACTAGATCGTCGATAATCCGAACTATTTGGGACCGAAGGTCATTCGGATTATTAAATTGTTCGGATTATCAAATATTGCAACTAAATAGCAGAAAATAAAATTGGGTAGAAGTTCAATCTTAATAAAACCAACACCATTTCGATTTCGCTCTTCATAAACTATAAGAATGCCAAAAAGTCAAAATCGAAGGGATATCGAACGGATATCGAAGGGATATCGGTGATAATTCGAACTACTTGGGACCGAAGGTGATTCGGATTATTAAATATTGCAGCTAAACAGTAAAAAATCGAGTATTCGATAGAAGATATAAAACAAAAGCAACATTTTTCTGTAAACAGGAACCGACAAAAATGGCTTATGGTTACTCAGTGATTTATTTTATTATTATTTCTTTTTGGGTGTTTGGATTTACCGAGGTTCGGATTATCGACGTTCTAATGTAATAAATAATAATAATAATAATAATAATAATAATAATAATACGTTTATTGTAGGTACTGGTCAGTATTTGTCAAATTATAAGACCATTACATAGTGTATGCATTTTTTTTGTGTAGACTTACCAACTCATCATCACTGTACAACACATTTGATTTCATGAAAGCCTTCAGTTTTGGAACAAAACAATCATCTTTTCAGTCACGGGCACAAGTTGTACCAGTCAATCCTATTTAGGTAGTTAGTGGTCCTAAGTCTGCTGTTGATTCCATCCAACAGACCATGACCTCTAGTGTAGTGTTTACGGTTGGCCCCTCTGGTCACCAAAGAGAGACGACCATATTTGTGGATGTCAATAAGGGTTTTTAGGGTGTACAATGCTATCGCTGTCAGAATACCATATTCAGCAAACAAGGGTCTGCAGGACGATTGCCTGGTTACAGCTGCTATACTGCGTACAGCCTTCTTCTGTTCAACCAGTATTTTATTCATGAACGCCGTGTGGCTCCATATTTCTACTGCGTAGCTTAGCTTAGCATGGAAAAGCGAGTGATATGCTGTTTTCGAGCATCAAGCAGGTACTATCGTGGCCATCTATTATGTCCCCTCTTTTGACGTCCTTTTTCTCGCAAATCTAGGGGCGAAAAAAATTGAAAAAAAAACTGATGCCGTACTTGATTAATATGCTACAACTCATAAAAATTAGAGAGCTGTATATGTTAATGTTTTCCCGATTTTTCCAAATTAAAAACAATTTTCGTTTGCCCGGTAAATTTCATTCGTTTAAGTTTAGCAATTAATTACTCCGGAAATAATCCATAGATTTCAACGAATTAAAAAGTAAAATCACCTGCGGAATGCTAGCTTTCCATCCGCATTTTTGCAAAATCGTTGGATTAGTGCTTGACCCACAAAAAGGTATATAATGCAATGCCAGCAATTCCTTTATTAGAAGAGCTAGAATAATGAAATATAGACTATAGGCTACCCACTAATTCAAAGGTTTAAAGTTTATTACATAATCATTGCTTATCTTGCATTTTCCCTACAAAAGACCGAGTTGAAGCATCTCATGATTGCCGCAATTGACGCGGCGCTCTTCGGTCTTTGGGGCGAGCGGGGAAGGGATCGACAGCGACGCTGCCAGTAGTGGCGGCTCGCACGTGCATTAGTTACTAGATGAACAGTGTTTACGGACACAAAACATATAACGACACGGCGATTATGCCTCCCCAAAGAAACTTGGATATCCGGCGACAGATTACCGAATTAAAGAATAATGGCAAAATGAGTCAATAAGATAACAGAACCACGAACAGGCATTTGGAAATCCCATGGGAATTTTTGGCAATTTAAATCGGGTTTCGGGATTAGCATTTAAAATTAATGAGTGATCTGCAAAATATCCTATATGTCTACAAATTTACGATGCTAAATTTGTAAAAGTTTTTTGACATTTTTAAGTTTTATACGCTCAGATCTGACGTTTGTAGTATATGTAATATATCAAGAGTTGTATTTATTTTATATTGTTTGTGCATGTATTTAAATATTATTAATAAATAAACTGTTGAAACTATTATAATAGTTGGAATATTTATATAACAAAATCGAGCATACTTTTTAAATATTTTTTGGGTTTAATTTAATATTCACCACTAATCGGAAAATTTGGTAACTCCATATTATTAGATCTATCCGCTTCCATCAAAATCTTGTTTACAACCTTATTGTATAAAAATTGAAGAAACCATAAACGCCAATCGATAGAAGAGGTTTCTCTCGTACCGGGTCACATATTATAATGAAACATGCATAAATTAATAATTTAATTGTTAGTTAAAATTACTACCTTGACAAGTTATCGTTCTTTTTGTGTATTGAAATAAGCTGCCCCGGTTCTCTCAGCTGTGTCGGTTCTCTCCGACATGACAGCACCGCTAACGCCTCCCTTCCCCGCAGCACACCAAAGACCGTAGACCGTCGGAATTCACGCGGAGTTTCAGCACGATCTTTTGTATGAAAAATGCAAGATAAACAATGATTATGTAATAAACTTTAAACCTATAAATTATTGGATAGCCTATAGCCTATATTCTATTATTCTAGCTTTTCTAATAATGGAATTGCTGGCATTGCATAATATAGCTTTTTGTGGGTCAACCACTAATCCAATGATTTTACAAAAATGCACATTGAAAGCTAGCATTCCGCAGGTGATTTTACTATTTAATTCGTTGATATCTATGGTATATTTCCGGAGTAATTAATTGCGAAAGTTAAACGAATGAAATTTACGGGACAAAAACAGCGCCAATTCTTCCTAATTTGGAAAAATCGGGAATACGCCAACATATACAGCTTTGATTTTTATGAGTTGTAGCATATTAATTAAGGACATCATCAGAATTTTTCAAATTTTTCCGCCCCTAGTTTGCGAGAAAATCAACGTCAAAAGAAGGGACATAATATATGGCCACGATAATACACATAAAAACTAGTATCACTAAATTAAAGCCGGGGTTCGCGTATTCAAGTGGCGGGAAACATCTAACACGGCCATCCTGGTCTTGGCAAGTCCTCGTCGCCAGAACTTATTTTCCCCAATATATAATTTCCATCCAAAGTTAGATATTGCCCAATTACTACAGAAGCCCTTGACCAATTAATGTCCATAAAACAATAGCACTCACCATTAATGGTCCATAACTGAATAGCACGGACCACTTATGGTCTATACAACAATAGCATTGGCGATTTATGGTCCTTGACCATTTACGGTCCATACAACAATTAGTACCTGTCCAGTTATGGTCCATAAAACAATTGAAGGGCTTGAAAGTAAAATGGGTTAAATGCACCTTAAAAAATGTTTACGTACAGTATACTACACTTAAAAGATACCCTATTTTGGGGGGAAAATAACTCATGCATATTTTACCTTCCTTAGTACCATTTTTATGTGGTCTTTAAAATTCTATTCAAATATCTGCTAATAGTGTTAGCGGTAAAAGGATAGGTTAAGTTCCTTGAACCTGGACATACCTACATGTAGTGTGATCGTAGTTTTTTTTTTTTTTTTTTGAGAAGGACTAGGCAAATTCCTAAAGTTTTTGTCCGATTGTGCAGATTGTGCAGATTTTGTAAATCAATAAATTTTGTCTGTATAATATGACCAAACAATGTTTACTCATTTTTGCCTTTTAATGAAATAATAAACGACCCCAAAAACGATACTGATGACATATAAAGTGGAGACCAATTTGTCATTTCGTTTACTATAAAAGCTAAAAACGCGTTTGTATATAAGAATAGTCTAAACAGTAATATTAAACCTCAAAACATGGACGATCGTCTTTCCGGTTTTCTATACTAAGCCTTTGAAAAAAAATCAATCAAAATAAAAGTACAGAAAGCTAATCACATTGTTGAAATATATTCCACCACTCCATCACGCCTTTTATTAAATATAGATAAAAAACACGATGTAACGATAGCTGGAAGAAAAGGACACAAGAAAAATATGATTTATTGGAATACTCATATACACTGGGGGCGAAAAAAGCGGCACAAATTTGTAATCACTCGTATTTTCAATAATATTCAGATAATTCAAATATTTCCCTAAAAAACTAATTGCTTGTAGTGTGAAGATTGAAACCATGTCACATTCGCAATAACAGATCGTTTCAATGCAAAGTTATGTTGTTTTATGTTTGGCTATGCAACCTTTCTGATACTATCGTGTCAAGTTAATGTGAAATAAAAGGTGTATCAAAATCAATGCGTAATGACTTTTGTCTTGTTTTGGTAAAGACGGGCACTAGAGATCTTATATCATCGTATACAGAGTGATTTTTTCTTATAAAATATGAAATAAATATGAAATATTTAAACAATGTTTTTTTATTGTTTTTACTAAAAAGCAGTGGAATATGACGTTTGTAGCAGGAACATTGCAACGACAAGAGAAATCTAACTGTATACTTGAGTTATCTTTAAAGATCGTGGAGAAACCATTGGTATTGTTATGGGCAGCATGTATGAATTTTACATTTCATGTGGTCTTTTCGTCAGTTTCAATTACGATGTATCACACTTCTTGTTGTAAATTTTAGACGTATGTTACTTGTTCTTGTTCTTTTGTTTGTTTTTACTAAGATTGAACCGGAGCTGGAATCAACGTTTTTTGAGTATATCACATGACTTCAAACTAATTCTTCTTTTTTAATTTCATGTCATATTTAAATAAAGGGCACTTCCAACATCAGCCTGAACCCAGTCTGAATACATTGTTTTGTTCCTTTTTTAGATATGTTTTATTAGAAGATGTAATTTTTACGTGAAAAACGAACAGCAATGACCTGACCGTCAGGCAGGTGAAACCAAAGTGCCATAATTTTAGTTCTATAAAATACGATCTTGATTTTAGTTCCAAAGCACTCCAAACGCAAAATTTTATGTTTTACCTACTAATTTCATTACACCTTTCATTTCACATTAAATTGACAGACACGATATTATAAGAAATGTTGCATAGCCATACATAAAGCAACATTACATTGGATTAAAAAATTCAAGTTGTCACGGTGTGACTTGGCATTTTGTATCATTCTGTATCTCGTTGCATTTCGAGCGTGCGTACGCGTAGGCAACACATTATACTCTATGTAAATGGCATTTTGGTGCTCGCAGCGCCATCTCTTGACCATTCTGGGCGACTGACATTTGCGTTGTTAGTTAATTTAAGGCTGAAGGACTAATTATGACTGATTTCTTTTATGCTCCGCCTGAATAGCATGGCTATGGCTGTGTTTGTCCGGGATTTCATGTCTTTGCGTTGGCTTTTTCCGCTACCATAGTTTAGATCGCGGGACCGGATTCTCGGCTAATTACTGCCTTGATGGGGACGATTTTGGGCGCTGAGCATTCGTGGAGTCTAGGCCTTGCAAATGGCCCTACGATAGATTGGTTCTGAGCTGTCGTTTGTCTTTATTTGGCTTAATTGAGTATTGCATGTTTTTTTGCGCTAATGTCGCCACGTGCGTGCGGTTTGTCTCCTGTCTTTAACTAATTGCTCCCCAGTGTTTATTACGTTCTCTTCGGCTAATACCGTTGTCCTGATGCTTGGTTCGTGCTAATTAAGTGATTAATTAGATACTTGGGTCTAGGGAATTTTGGTTCTTCAGGTTCGGCGTCTGGTTCTTGTCGCTGGTCTATAAATAGATCCCCTCTATTCCACCCGGGATCAGTAGCTTTGACAACCTCGTTGCGGCTAGACGTTGTTAGTTTTTGGTGTCTGTCTATGCACATGGTTAGAGTGGTAAGCTAGTGTACTTCGCTGGAAGAGAACACCGGTCCGCGTTGGTTTGGAACGGCGGTGTTATCCACTTGGTTGATGTGGGATTTGATTCGGCGGTACAAATTGGCTTGTTTATGGCTTACCTTATATAGGGATTCGACGGCTACCACCCTAATCTCACTAGTACCCGTTTTCCACCATTTGGGGTATGTATTGTCAAGGTTTACTTATCCATAGGGCTTGTTGTGATTTCGTGGGTGTTTTTAGTTGCAACTTATGTAGGATTGATTGCTTGTTTACAACTTACGGAGGATTGATTGCTTGTTTGCAACTTGCGGAGGATTCGTTGCTTGTTTGGAACGTACGGAGGATTGATCGACTGATTGCGAAGGAGTTGCGGACTACCGGAGCCTTAATTAGTCCGGAGGATTCATACAGACTGGAATCGTTTCTGTTCCCGGATTGTTGTTCGTCGCCGGAGCGGTATATCAGCTGTTGGAGTGTATTTGGGAGCTGTATTGTTCTGTTTCGTCAGTTGGAGTATCATCGTGGGAAGGTCGTGGCCCTTACCCACAACGGAAGGTTGCAGCGGGTACTTTGGTCATCATAACAAGTAGGTTAACGTGCCTTTTATTCCGAGAAGCATCGTTGAGCTTCCGTCGCTGTCGGAAAACGTTTCAGGACCGCCGACCCTTCTTTTGTTTATCGTACATAACCTCCGAGTTTCCGATTTAGCCGCGAGCCATCGTAATTGGGATCGTAGAGCTGCGTACTCCAATTAGTTTGTGGATTTGCTTTATTGTTATTGTTTTAGTATCGTTGTTTCGTATCGTATGGCGCGCGAGTAGAGCACGTGTTCTGTATCGCTCCGCTCTTAAAAGTTGTTATTGTAAGTAACAGAGCACCGTAAAAGATAAAAGTTATAGTTTTCCAGTGTATTTTGATTGTGAGTGTAATTTGACTGGTAGCAATTAGCAATGGCCACCCGATTAAACACGGAAAAGAAAGACTTAATCAAATCGTGTGTGTCCGAATTATTAAAGGATGAGGAATTTCTTGCGACACTCACCAAAAGAATAGTGGATGAAGTCGAAGTCCGCTTTTTAAATAAGATCAAGGATTTGGAGGAAAAGGTAGAGAGCTTAACAACAAAGAACTTAGCACTCACTGATAAGATCGATAATCTTGAGCAGTACTCTCGCCGCAATAATGTGAGAATAATCGGCATCGATCACGTTCCTCGGGAACAGGTTGAGGAAAAAGTGATGCAATTGTTCAATGAAACGATGGGTGCTAATATAGACCACACAAGGATTGACCGTTGTCACCCGTTGGGCCCGGCAAACAATGGCAAAATGAACGTCATTGTTAAGTTCATTAGCTACCGTGATCGGAGGGCAGTTCTTCAAAGAAGACGGGAATTGGCTGGGTCCAGCATTAGGGTCGTGGAGGATTTGACCAAGGATCGTCATGTTTTATTGTTGAGTGCAATTGAAGCCGTTGGCTCAAAAAATGTGTGGGTGTATGACGGTGTCGTGAATGTGAAGGTAAAGGATAAGAAAACAGTGCTGAGGTCAGTCGCAGATCTCCGTAAGTTAAGTTAAAGTCCTCTACATATTCTATAGTCTACATGATTAATGTTTGTGGACAATAGATATATTGTCTACTGAGTTCATGAATTATTTTGAGTTGGTTGGTGACCTTTTTGCTTTTGCTTTTGTTTTGCTACTGAATTTTGATTATTTTGTTTGGATTTTGTTCGGATGCCATGTGCTTTTATTATTTGCGGATGCGGTATGGATTCTAGCTTATTGAACGAGTTACTTAAGTAGTTATTAATTTATTCTTTTATTGTAGCATATTACATACTTTGAATACTTGTCTTTAGTTCTGACTTTACGTGACTTTAGTTATTTCCTAGCTTGTTGTGAGCATTTATTTTGATATTTTTCTTTGTTTTCAATATTTGCTTTAATCTTATTTTTTTGTAGTACTTTTTTTTGTTTTAGCTGTTAAACACTTATAATTTTTTCATAACAATGATTTTTGTTTAGTTTAGTATGGTATGATCGGCGATAATATTGTTAGGCTTGCGCACATCAACATTAGATCTATCCGGTCAAAGGAGCTTGAGCGCCTGGGGGAATTTATGAACTTGCAGGCAATTGATATTTTGGTGGTTACAGAGACATGGCTTGATCCGGAGCAAGACGCTAACATAAATATACACAATTACTGTTTCATTCATTATGATAGAAGGTCTCGCGGGGGAGGTGTTGGTATTTTTATTAAGACTGGGTTAGAGTATGCTGTGATTTTGGAGGGGGGTGGAATTGAACAGCTGTGGATTAGGGTACTTTTGATGGGTGTTAATTTTTATATTGGAGGAGTTTATAAACCACCTAACGCAAATTGCGCTGAGTTTTTGGACGGGTTAGAGAATGCATCAGGCTATCAGAGTCCGATAATGTTTTTTGTTGTGGCGATTTTAATATTAATTTGTTAAATTGTAACAGCTCTTCTGTGTCGGCCTTTAATAATTTTTTGGAGGCGATGGGCGCTGTTTAACTTATCTCACAGCCAACCCGGGTCACTGCTGGTACATCTACTCTGATTGACCTGATTGTTACTACCAGGCAATCTGCAGTTCGAGATAGTGGTGTAATTGATTGTGATTTGTCTGACCATGATCTGATTTTTTGCGACATCATGTGTAAAACATTAAAAGTTCCCCCTGTTTTTCGTACATTTAGGAACCTTAAAGGTGTTAACTATCGCAATTTTCTAGATGATTTGTATCGGCTACCTCTGCACAATATTTTTAGGATCCAAAACATCAATGACAAGTTAGACTATTTTAATACAATCTTAATTGACTTGTTTGATCGTCATGCTCCCTTAGTGACTCGGAGGTTCACAAAGCCTTACTTGCCGTGGATAACACCGACAGTAAAATTGTTGATGCGAGCGCGCGATCATGCAAAGACTCAGTACAGGAGAACAAAGTCTCCAGCGGATGGGGAAAGTTATAGAAGTCTCAGAAATCGCACCACCTCAGCCATAAGATTTGAGAAAAAAAACTATTTTAGAAATTTGTCAATGTTTCCGAATAGTAGCAAAGAACTTTGGGGGCAAATTAGAAATATAGGAATTTGCAGTAAGAAAACTGTAAGTCTCCCTCAGCATCTCTCTGACCCGAACATGATTAATGCGTTTTTATTATCTGGCCTCAGTGGGTTGCAGGGGTTGGATGCTGGTGATGACGTTCTTTTTAGTGTCGGTGGTAGTTTTAGTTTTTTGCCAGTTGACAGTGATCTTGTTTTGGGTGTGCTGGTGGCAGTGTGCACTAAGTCACTGTCATCGGTTGGAGCGGATGACATTAGCGCCGGTATGCTTAGTATGTGTTCACCTTATATTGTTCAGTTTATTGCTCACATTGTAAATGTTTGTATAACAGAGGGGGTGTATCCCGACGCCTGGAAGGTAGCGGTGGTCCGACCACTCCCAAAGATCCCAAAGCCCACGGAATTGAACGATCTGCGCCCTATTAGTTTGCTACCGGTAATGTGAAAAATTCTAGAAAAACTATTATATGGACAGCTATCGCAGTACCTCACAGAGCATAATCTTTTGCCATCTTGTCAGTCTGGCTTTAGGCGTGATTATAGTTGTGCCACTGCGGTGCTTAAGGTGACGGACGATATTTTAACAGCTACGGATGGTGGGAGGATTACCGCTCTTGTGCTTCTTGATTATAGTAAGGCTTTTGATACTGTGGTCCACCGTCAACTTATTTCAATTCTTCAAAGCGCTGGCGTGGATTGCACTTCGTTGAACTTGCTAAGGAACTATCTTACTGATAGAAGTCAAGTTGTCAAAATTGATAGCGAATATTCAGCGAAACGTAGCGTCATTTGCGGTGTTCCACAGGGATCTATTCTCGGTCCTCTTTTGTTCTCTGTATACACGTCGCAGCTTCTGAGAAACCTCAAGCACTGCAACGGCCATATGTATGCAGATGACACACAAATTTACATCAGTTTTAAGCCGGACGAGTGTAATATTGCAATAAGTAAGTTGAACGGTGATCTTGAGCGAGTATCTCGATTATCGGCGGGACTAGGTTTAAGGAGCGCCGCGTTGGGTGGCATCGATGTCTGCGACATTGCATGTAACCATTAATGACATGCCTTTGTCCGTTAATGAGGAAGTAAAAAATTTGGGTGTCATCATGGACAACTCATTTCGGTATAGGCAGCAGATCTGTGTTTATATCCGTCGCGCTTATGCAGGCCTGCGAACATTGTTCCCTCATAGGCAAAGCTTGCCCACCCATGTTAAGAGAACTCTGTGCGAATCTCTTGTTCTTTCCCATTTTTCGTACTGTGTTCCATTGTATCATGGCGCGATAAGTGTTGTTGACGCTGGTCGGATTCAGAGAGTGCAGAATAGCTGTTTGCGTTTCATTTACGGTATACGAAAGTACGAACGAATATCCCACAACCTCAAGGACGCGGGTTGGTTGAACATGTTTGACCGTAGACAATTGCAGTGCATTGTTTTCTACCACAAAGTAGTTACCACCGGTACGCCACCATATTTATACAATAAGATCCGCTTCCGGTCGGACGTACATAATCTCAATACAAGATTCCGTGGCCGTATCTCACCTCCCTTACACCAGCTATCTCTGTTTCGGCGCTCTTTTTCTTGGCAAATTTACGCTCTTTATGGTGACTTACCGGATTCAATCAAGTCTCTTACGCCTGGGTCTTTCAAAATTAAATTATTTAGAACTTTTTATGATGTTGGTCGTTGATGGTCGATGGATGATGTGTGCTTTTGAGTGTAGAGTATGCCAATTTTTGTTAATTTTTTGTTAATGTTTAGTCTGTGTATGCTCCAATGTATGCTACAATGTTTTTTTCTTCTCTATGTTTAGCCATATGTATTTAAAAGCTATTTCTTTGTTATCTAAGGGTTAGATATGAGCAGAGCCGCTATAATTGCGGATTTCTGGATCTCGCCCTTTAAGTCTGATTTAAGTAATTTGAATTTCTTTTGTAATTTTTCTTATTAATTTGGTTTTGTTTCATTTGTAATTTTTTTCTTAATAAAGACATTTATTATACACATTTTTACCTCATATCTTCTCTCTATAATTGTATGTTGTACAGTTCTTATGTATGTTTCATATGTTATTTATAAAAAAACGCAAACCAAAGTGGACAAGCTGTCAAAAGTGAAAACTGTGAAAACGTAAAGTGCAAGGACATAACAAATGAAGAAAGAAGACAACATGTGGCTTGATATCGATTTTCCAATTTTTAATACAAGGCGCCACTCGTTTTGTAACGGTGTTGACCCCGCGAATACTCATCTCTTAATTCTATATATTCATCTCATATACTTTTCGATATTAATTGATTATGCATTCTGTATGTAATGTTATATGTTTATTGTTTATAAGCAAACATGTTTATAAAACAAGCTATCAATGATTATTGTGTATTTACGATCCCGAAAGTGTTATTGTTTTGTATGTGGAATTTCAATGTCTTTACTATTATGATGACCCAATAAACTTGATGGTTGACATTGAAATTCGGTATATATAATACCGTCCAAAAGAGTAACATGAAGAGTAACCAAGCGTAACACCAGCCAACAAGAAGATATTTCAACAGTTCCCGTTGAACCAGCCAAAACTGTACCAGAAGTATACAAATAGACAAGTTTAAGACATCACACGTTTTATTTCCAAATTCCAACCCCAACATTCTCTTTGCTGAATTTGAATCCGCATAAACTACACGCAAACCTTTTAATCATGGTCATTTCTCGGGTTGGATCGTTGTTTTGAGATAGCGTATGAATATTATTTATGTTTTTATCTATAGTTTCAATCCTACTTTGTCTGGCACGTTATTTCACGTTATTTCGTAAACAAATCTTGAAGAAATTGAGGTTAGTTCTGTGATCGAAGTTGCTGGTTTTGCCACCAGGCGCCACGGAAATTGGTGTAAATTACGCAAAATCCCGGTAGATGGCGCCATAAAATCCGTAGATCGCATGTAGATTGACAGCTGCACAAACCGCACTTTTACTTTTTTGAAGTTCCTTCGAAAGTTATAGCAGTTTGAAATAGCAATAAAACCGTTTTTTAAAGGTTTTATGTAGATTTAGTTGTTTCTTAATTTGTTTATTCCTTTTTTTATTATTTTTATTTGTTTTACTTCCACAATGGTAAACGTTTTTGTATTGCTTCATATGTGTTTTATTTTTCTTTCTTTTATTTATAATTCAAACGCCTATGGTTTTATAAATTTAAGCGTTTTTTACATATACCCGGTTCACGCATTGGGCTAAGTGACTAGTCTTTTACAACAAATATAGATATGTTTTGGTATTTTGTTTTATTTTTATCCTACGTAACATGTATAATTATTAGTGTGGAAAGTCAGTAGGTGCATCTGTTTGATAGCTGTTGCTTAGAATTCTATGCAATTGGACATCCCTGATATTTCTAAAGGATTATAAAAAGGACCTTTTCGCTTTACCTGCATGCTATAGGTCTTTGACGTCTTGACTTCCAGGAAATAAATGACCGACGGCTAAACAATGGAAAATAAGGAACTACACAGAAGTTGAATTTTATTAGGAGTGGGATTTTACAATTTTAACTTAACAGGAATACGTTTAAATATTATGGATTAATTCAGGAATAGTCAGTCATTTTGTACGGTTGTGTCTGACTTTCTCTTTGAGAAGGTTGTGTTCGCGTTATACTGTTGTTCCATAGTGTTGTGCTTTCGCCCAGATCACCGATTAAAAATTCGGTAAGTTTTTAAAATAAGTTAGTTACGTGTTTTCGCAATTTCTTTTAGTAATTTAGTGCCAGATAAATTCGTATGTTTAGTATTTTAGTCTACAGTATGTCCAGAAATGTTCTCAATTCGTATGTTTAGTATTTTAGTCTACAGTATGTCCAGAAATGTTCTCAATCATACGGGAAACTTATTTGTGATGCACTTGTCAGATAATCGGCTAATCAATTTTTATTGAATAGTGTTTTTATTCATTGAAAGAAGTTTCCATTCCCTGTTCTAAAATACCAAAACATACAAACTTTCCTGGACACAGTGTATACTCTCTGTTATACAGGTGTCCCAAGCTAGAAACAAAGTACATTAAAAATTCAGTTTATAAAAATATCCATTCTTATGGTAGTATTACTGACACTATGTTATGTGTACAGAAGTGTTAAGATTTCTACAAAACTCTACATTTCTACCAAGGCACTCCTTGTTTTTGTTATCTGTCGTAATAGAAACAACCCCATAATGTTGTCTCTTGAGGCCATTAATGTACTTGTTTCTAACGTGGGACAGCACGTACAGTGTCAAAACTGTTATCGATCTATGTATATTTTGTTTTTCAGATTTGAGCATCCTCCAAAAGAAATAATGACTACTTTTCTGCAAGATGCATCAGTAAAACAAGAATTGCCCGATGCATATGAGGACTTGGCTCCAACCAAGCCATTTATTTGCAGTTTGTGCGGGTTTGGGTTTACTAAAGAACATTTTTTGGCGAACCACGTCACCCTTTACAAAGACATCAAGCATCCAGCTGATAGGTTGGGTGTGGTCACAAGTAAGTTCTTTGAATTGTTTCTCCAGATTTTAAAGTGTATCTTACGTTTTTATTTTCTTGTTTAGCCATTGTTAAAAATGATCACTGTGAAGAGGAGATTGCTCAGGAAACGGAGGTACCTGAGGAACAAATAAAGGCGGAACCGATGTAAGTGTCTTTTTCTATTGTATAGTGAAGCGCAGTAACAATAACGGACCCATGCAATTGCACAGTGGGGTATTTGACCCCGAAAACCTGGGCAAAATTATTTTTTCACCTAAACGGGTTCTAGATGTATTATTTTATGTATGTATAGCATTTTAACATTGATACTAAGTATTTGAAGGTTAATAATTTAATAAATACAATAAAACAGTGCAAAATAGGGAAAAAAGCAAACTGTATTAAAATTTGTTCTTCACTGCAGTACACCTACTGTAAATTAAATACTGCTACAAGATTTATCATCAATATTGTTTTGTGATTTTATTTCTATCTTTATATTTTATTTCTATTACTGTCTGGAATTTACCTAAATATATTTGGCATGTCCTGTTTAAATACGCAGCATGGACGGATTTAAAATTGAACAATACATGTCGTTTCTGAGTTATATAAGATAATGTTTTTGGGTCTGTTATGTTGTAAGAATATCCTGAAAAAAGTTTTATTTTTAAGACAGTGGTAGCGGAAGAAAATGAAAGTTTACACTACTCGATATTGTGTTTAATAGTTTCCGTTCGATACATTCCCTTTAAGACGTGATAGTTCAACTTATTTTACCATGTTTACCACTATAATAGTATATTATTTGACGAGCACATAATTAAGTATATAAATCGCGAGCGTGTAATCATGCGAGCGATTTATATCCGTTATATGCGAGTCAAATACGACGTTTTATCCACGACTCATAAATTCCATTTTATGCAAACATTTTTAAATGTATTTGTCAATGATGGCGAGGCGAACTGTCAAATAACTGTCATCCACGTAGGTTTTGACACACTTTGACACTAGCGTTGCATAATGATGACAGTTCGTTCAAATAATGAGGTCATTATTTGAACAAACTGTGAACGAACTGTTTAGGGTTTTTTTTCGGGTGATATTTTCGGGTTTTAAGACTCTAGACTCTAGGTCATCGGTGGTATTTGCTATACATGATCCAAGACGGAATAGTATACGTACAGCACGGCATTTACAACATACAAGATGCATTGAACATAAAATTGTCACTACCTCGATAACCGTAACCATTTCTATATAGCTAAATATGGTTAAATATGTTCTAAATTACCTCTACTATCACGGTGTCAAGAAATTGCATCAAATTACATATTAATCGGTACATCAATTTGTGGATTTTCCTTTACAACTTTTACATGTCAAATATGTATACTATAATTTGAACCACTTTCAAAAGCTTAATTAAGCTAAACACTAAACTAAAACAGAAGTTCAACAATCTGTTTTTTTGTTGTATATAACAGCGAATGTTCTTGGCCCTGCAATAAAGAAAATAGTGGGTAAATTTTAATAAAAATAATGTCGATTTGGTTCTAGAGGATGTATAACAAGAAAGTCACATATTTCCTTAAAATACAAAATTGCAACCGTTTTTCAAGTACGTCAACTTATGTGGATCTATCTTCAGCCATACTAAAATCTAACTTTTGGCTGACAAGAACACGTGGCATAGAGATCAGGTGAAAACATATTGCCGCCTTTTAATACATCGGTCCTTTACCTATCCCAGAAACTGGTTATTTTTTCGAATTTAACAATTTAGAAATTTGATTTATGGCCAGCTTTTTGGGTCAAATACCCCATGTGCTGCGTTAAAATTCAAGAATATGTCACCGAATAAATTAGAGGGGTACACACCAGCAACCCAGAGTGGGGGACGCGTTGCCGAACCACGCGGAGACCAGTCGAGTGAAGGGTTTCCATGGTGATGGGTGCAACCGTATCGCTATCCACTCGTTATATTAGTTACTGCAGTTATTGCATATTTCTATTTGGTTTCACTATATTGGCTGAAACAGTTGTGTATTCGTTATTTAAAATTGAGAGTTATAATAAATATATAAATCGATACTGTCTGTTAAACTAAATAACACATTTATTTAATAGATTTATAGATGATCCCAAAACATCATGTTGGTTCTTCGTGCATGTGTCATGTACACGACATTAACATCGCTTATCGTTTTCAAAAGTTCTTGAACATGAAAGTGTAGCTAAATATTGTGTCCGGTATTTTCAGCCGACGAGTGTATTTCTAATAATTTACATGAAACTGATTTGTATAATGGTGTTTTATGTTTTTTTTTGCAGTTATGACATAATCATCGAACTGGACTTGGATTTCACCGACACTACTGTTTCTGACTCTTCTTGTGCGCACTCTGGACAAATATTCGAACCTCCGAGTACAGATACCCCAGTGCAACTATTTGAGAACGGAGAGCGTCAACAAGCAGGAGAACACAGAGCGCAACCTGCGGAACATGCAAAAGAACACAAGGCAGAGCAATTCACACGGCATATTAGACAGCACGCAGGGAAGAAGCGGTTTAAATGCACCAGCTGTGACTATTCAAGTGCACAACGTCACCATCTTAAAAGGCATATGACATACGCATATGACATACGCATACAGGAGAGAAACCATTTAAGTGCTCCACGTGTGCCTATGCTAGTGCACGACGTAGTAGTCTTATAAATCATACGAGAAAGCATACAGGAGAGAAGCTATTTAAATGTAGCATATGTGACTATACTTGTGCACACAGTGATAATCTTACGGTGCACATGCGATTGCATTCAGGAGAGAAACCATTTAAATGCTCCACATGTGACTATGCAGTGCACGACGTACTGCTCTTATATCTCATATAAAAACGCATTCAGGAGAAAAGCCATTTAAATGCAGCGTCTGTAACTATACTAGTACACGCAGGGATAAACTTACGGTGCATATGCGGTCGCATACAGGTGAGAAACCATTTAAATGCTCCACATGTGACTATGCTGGTGCACGACATAATGATCTTATACGTCATACGAGAAATCATACAGGAGAGAAGCCATTTACATGCTGCATATGTGACTATGCTAGTACACGCCGTGATAAACTTACAGTCCACATGCGATCGCATACAGGAGAGAAACCATTCAAATGCTCCACATGTGACTATGCTAGTGCACAAAGTACTGGTCTTATATATCATATGAAAACGCATAAAGAACAGAAACCATTTAAATGCAGCATCTGTGACCATGCTAGTGCATACCGTGCTAATCTTACAGTGCACATGCGATCGCATACAGGAGAGAAACCATTCAAATGTAGCATATGTGATAGAGGTTTTTCGCGGAAAGATCACCTTACACGGCATATGAGAACACATAGAGAAGTCATTTAAATGAATAACCTAGTAATAATTGTTATAACTTTTGTAAATATTGTCATAGAAAAGTAAAGTTTGAATAAGATTATTTTGTCTTTTATTCTAGTGCAAGTTTTGTTGCTTTTATTTCGGTTGTAACTTATTTGATTTTGTTAATAGACGGTCATCGGTCTTTTTTTAAATGGAATGGAGGTACAAACCTATATTTCTTTTGTCTTCTGCCAATTGTCTCGTATTAGTATTCTAATTTTCTTCAGCAATTTCCTCGACTTTTTTCTTCCAACTACACCCAGTATAAAAATTTAAATTTCATAACGATAAAAACGCGTTGGTAATATACATAGTACCAACTGTCTATCGCACATTAATTGCTCGGACGTGGAAAATGCGTTAAAGTCACTTAAGCCAAAGTTTTCGGGTGGCTGTGACGGAGTGCCAAGTTTTCTGATTAGGGATTGTTCTGTTGTCTTCAGCGAGCCCTTGCGATACATTTTTAACCGTTCGATATCATTGAGAACGTTTCCTGACGTCTGGAAGATGTCCGTCATCACACCAGTTCTTAAGTCTGGCAACTGTTCTGAGATTGGGAATTACCGACCGGTGTCTCTCCTGTGTGGATTCTTAAAAGTTTTTGAACTTGTTTTACATAGTCGTTTTTCTTTTTTCACTGTGGGGAGACTGAGTCCACGTCAGCATGGTTTTGTGCCGGGTAGATCGACGATGTCGAATCTTGTTTCTTTTACGCAATATGTTTCAAGACATATTGATAATCGTACTCAGGTAGATGTCATCTATACCGATTTTAGTAAAGCCTTTGACACCGTTGATCACTCTCGTTTGCTGTCGAAGCTTGCCTGTTTTGGGTTTTCGCCTGATTTGGTGGCTTTGATGTCTAGCTATCTTTCCGGTCGTTACAACTACGTTTTTGTGAATGGCTTTCAGTCTCGTATGTATCCTTCAACTTCTGGTGTTCCTCAGGGTTCTGTATTGGGTCCTTTGCTCTTTAATATTTTTATCAATGATTTATTGGTAAATATGCCGGTTCAGTTCCAGGCCTATGCGGACGATCTGAAGATGTATCGGGTGATTGGTGATGCGGAGGACGTCGAACGACTTCGGGATGGTTTGCGGTACCTGGAGCGCTGGTGTGGAGAGAATTGTTTGCACCTTAATGTCGGGAAGTGTAAGATTGTTAGTTTCTCCAGATCTGTTGCTCCTTTGCATGCGGATTATGTTCTAGCTGGACTCCTGCTGCAAAGATGTGGTGATATACGTGATCTTGGTGTGTTGTTTGATTCTGGGTTGAGCTTTGCTGGTCATGTTTCTTGGGTGGTGTCATCGGCGGTGAGGATGCTTGGATTTATTATTCGAAACTCTGGATGTTTCACGAATGTGCGATGTTTGAAAGTGCTGTATTTTACGTTGGTGAGGTCAAGGTTGGAGTATGCTAGTGTTGTGTGGTCACCAAAGTATGTGTGCTATAGGGATATGGTGGAGTCGGTGCAGAGGAGATTTTTGAAGCGTCTTGTTTACATCGAGGACCATATTTATCCTGAAAGAGGTAGGGATTATCATTTGTACCTTACACGCTTTGGTCTTGAACCTCTGAGTTTTAGGAGGGAATTGCACTCATTGCGTTTCCTTCACGGTCTCCTCAACTCACTTGTGGACTGCTCCGAGCTGCTTTCTCAGGTCAACATTTGTGCCCCTGCCTTTCATTTGAGATCTAGCAGGTTGTTTTACCCTGCCGGCGCAAGAACAATCGTTTTGGTTGGTTCACCACTGCATATGATGTGCAATTTGTTTAATATTGTGTGTGGCGAAGTTAACATTTTTAATGTTGGTGCAAGAACTTTTTTTGCCGATTATAGAAATGCGGCCCGTACTTAATGTATTTTGATTTTGTTTTTGAGCAATATTGTTATGATGCCTATTATAATTGTGAATTAATATAGAATTAGTGTATTTGCTATTTGTAATTGTATCCTTTAAGTGGGACATTTCCTGTTGGGTATAAATAAACTTATTCTATTCTATTCTATTCTATTCTATTCTATTCTATTCTATTCTATTCTATTCTATTCTATTACCACTTTTTCAATAATCTAACATTTTTCGAGATAGCCGCAAAGACACAAAATTTCTCCCGTTTCCATCCTCTATATTTTTTAAAGGGGTGGTATTGGTGGGAAATTATGAGATGATGTTTAAAATAGTAACATACATTTCTCTAACAAGAATTTACCTTGTTTATAATTGTTTAGAGGGTGAAGTGTAATTCGACTGAATGGACAAGATCATATTAAAGAATTATTTAAAAAAAATGGTGAATATCGGGGTAACATTTTGTAACGACGTCGGTTTAGTTAGTCCCTTCGTCTTACCTGATCGGGTTGCTTCAGTCGGAGATCCAGTGTTCTTCGAAATAAATCAAACGGTATAAGGAGTTCAATTCAAATCAGGTTTTATTGTCGTAAACGCAAACAAATTATATATACATAAAAGAAAAGAAATGGTAGCATTCGCATACGGAAAAAGTTTTACAAAAGAAAAAAATCTGATGTGGCCAGGCACATGACTTTATCATACAATATATAAAATTAATAGTTTAGCAGCATGAGAATCTATTCTATTGAGATAAATCGTAGATATTGTCAAAGCATCAGCATTTGACACTACCTACACTACGTCATTAGAATAATAGTTATTTATGTCACAAATGCCGAAAGTACGGATCGGCGCGTCATCGAAGGCGGAGTGTCGCCGTTGCATGTGAGCGAGTCGCGCTATCTAGTTTTTGGCAGGAGCGACATCAACGTTTATTGTGTTGCTTTTTAAGAAATGCGTATTAAAAAAAAATCTGATGTGGCCAGGCACATGACTTTATCATACAATATATAAAATTAATAGTTTAGCTGCATGAGAATCTATTCTATAGAGATAAATCGTAGGTATTGTCAAAGCATCAGCATTTGACACTACCTACACTACGTCATTAAAATAATAGTTATTTATGTCACAAATGCCGAAAGTACGGAATAGCGCGACGAGCGGTGATACGGCGCGTCACCGAAGGCGGAGTGTCGCCGTCGCATATGAGCGAGTCGCGCTATCTAGTTTTTGGCAGGAGCGACATCAACGTTTATTGTGTTGCTTTTAAGAAATAAGTATTTTAAAAAAATAAATGATTTCTGTATAGTAAATGCTAGGTTGGTACCACTTTGACGAAAGATGCGTTCCGATTGGTAGGTAATGGTAGCTAATGGCGGTGGTAGAATACGAAATTATAGTATTTCTTACATATCGTGATAATGACACATATTAGTTTGCATGTACATAAACATGAGTCACTAGCAATTATCTATTGGAAATACTATAACGGCGTCTGCTACCACTGCCATTATCACTAATGAAAACGCATCTTAAAAAGGTAATTCAAATTCTGACAGATTTATATTTGTTCATGACACATCCCTACCAACATACTAAAATAAAACTACACTCATCACTATACTTTATTTATAATTTTCTCAATGTATCATTTTTAGAATTAGATATAAAGACGGGTTGATATTTCTTATCAACAAACAATCAAATTGGTGATCTTATTTTATTTGAAATTTGTATTTTATAATTTTGCGCACTACAGCGGCACGTTCCATAGTGGTTCTCCAACCTCTGATGAGATCAGCTGTTTTCGAATGTGACAACACAAAAAAATATTTGTCAAAATCCTGGCTACTATGTAATTTCATATCAATGCAGATGCGACCGAACTCGATCAAATAGAATTTGCTCTTGAAGGTAAACTATTAATTTTACCAAAAAATGTTATAGGCATAAATTATTCAAAATTTCCTCTACTTTAATTTATTAATTAACTATTTTGTCGAAATTACAGAAATGGCGGCTCATTTCCAAAATCCTTGAAAAAGACTTAGAATAAACTAAAAAGCTAAACTATTAATTTTACCAAAACATGTCATAGGCATAAATTATTCAAAATTTCCTCTGCTTTAATTTATTATTTAACTATTTTGACAAAATTACAGAAATGGCGGCGGATTTCTAAAATCCTTGAAAAAGGCTTGGAGTAAACACCCAGTTCCTTTGGACCCTTTTGAACCAAAAGCTTTTCAACTCTAAGTTTGGTCATGAAACTTCTAAATATGAAGTTCCGTGCCGATACCTTTAGTAGTTTCTCCGGAAATGAATTAACAAAAATTGGGTACACACACACACACACACACACACACACACACACACACACACACACACACATACACACACACACACAGACATTTTTTTGTACCTTGGTCAAAAATGTTCACGGGACCCATAAAGACCCATTTCCGCTAAAATCTCAAAAATTTTTTTCGGCACGATTACAATACTTTACATACTGCGTATGATAAAGTAAAAAAATAACTAAAAAATTTCTGTATAGTAAATGCTAGGTTGGTGCCACATTGACGAAACGTCAAGTTTAAAGGTGCGTTCCGATTGGTACGTAATGGTAGCTAATGGCGGTGGTAGAATACGAAATTATAGTATTTCTTACATTCGTGATAATGACACATATTAGTTTGCATGTACATAAACATGAGTCACTAGCAATTTTCTATTTGAAATACTATAATGGCGTCTGCTACCACTGCCATTATCACTAATGAAAACGCACCTTACAAATGTAATTCAAATTCTGACAGATTTATATTTGACACATCCCTACCAACATACTAAAATAAAACTACACTCATCGCTATACTTTATTTATAATTTTCTCAATTTATCGTTTTTAGAATTAGATATAAAGACGGGTGGATATTCCTTATCAACAAACAATCAAATTGGTGATCTTATTCTATTTGAAATTTGTATTTTATAATTTGCCGCACTAGAGCGGCAACGTTCCATAGTGGATCTCCAACCTCTGATGAGATCAGCTGTTTTCAAATGTGACAACACAAACAATATTTGTCAAAATCCTGGCTACTATGTAGTTTCCTATTAATGCAGATGCGACCGATCTCGATCAAATAGAATTTGCTCTTGCAGCTAAACCATGAATTTTACCAAAAAATGTCATAAACATAAATTATTCAAAATTTCCTCTAGTTTAATTTATTATTTAACTATTTTGACGAAATTACAGAAATGGCGGCTCATTTGCAAAATCCTTGAAAAAGACTTAGAATAAACTACCAATTCCTTTGGACCCTTGTGAACCAAAAGCTTTTCAGCTCTAAGTTAGGTCATGAAACTTCTAAATATGAACTTTCGTTCCGATACCTTCAGTAGTTTCTCCGGAATCGTCTCCACAAAAATCGTTTACACACACACACACACACACACACACACACACACACACACACACACACACACACACACACACACACACACACACACACACACACACACACACACACACACACACACACACACACACACACACACACACACACACACACACACACACACACACACACACACACACACACACACACACACACACACACACACACACACACACACACACACACACACACACACACACACACACACACACACACACACACACACACACACACACACACACACACACACACACACACACACACACACACACACACACACACACACACACACACACACACACACACACACACACACACACACACACACACACACACACACACACACACACACACACACACACACACACACACACACACACACACACACACACACACACACACACACACACACACACACACACACACACACACACACACACACACACACACACACACACACACACACACACACACACACACACACACACACACACACACACACACACACACACACACACACACACACACACACACACACACACACACACACACACACACACACACACACACACACACACACACACACACACACACACACACACACACACACACACACACACACAGACACACACACAGACATTTTTTTGAACCTTGGTCAAAAATGTTCAGGGGACCCAAAAAGACCTATTTCCGCTAAAATCTCAATTTTTTTTTTCGGCACGATTACAATACTTTACATACTGCGTATGATAAAGTAATAAACATTCGTCGAAAAATAGCACTATAAAAATGTACAAAGAAAAACACGCTCCGGAAAAATAACTGGTAAAAATATTTTATCTACAAACCAGTCCTAGACGGGGCAAGTGCCGGGCTGTCTAGCGCGGACGGAAAACAGCTGGGGCCTTCGGCTTCGGCGCACAGTCGGTCGTACTCTCAAACAGTCGGTGTCGGCTATGGCGGGAGCGTTGAAACAGGCAGCCAATGTAAGAATCAGCGTGCGTTTCCGCTAAACGGTCGGCTTCGGAGTCGGCTGGAACGGCGAACGGGAGAGAGCAGCCAATGTAAGAATCAGCGTGCAGCTCTGCGGCTCTGCCTAAATGGTCGGCTTTATATACCGAAATTCTAACCCCTTCTCCACGTATAACTGCTGCAGGAAACCATAGTATCCCTTATACTGGTCATCAAAAATACTCGTATAGCCATACAGGCTTTCCAGGCCAGCGTAAATTCGATTTAAAAAGGCGGTTTTAATACTACCAAAGATAACCACTATAATATTTAAACTAATTTACAATACGAATTAACGAAATTCGTTACAATTTTGTAAAATTTTTGTAAAAGATAGGTTACTAACTGGAGAATAACGCCCACTACAAAAAAAAATCTGATGTGGCCAGGCACATGACTTTATCATACAATATATAAAATTAATAGTTTAGCTGCATGAGAATCTATTCTATAGAGATAAATCGTAGGTATTGTCAAAGCATCAGCATTTGACACTACCTACACTACGTCATTAAAATAATAGTTATTTATGTCACAAATGCCGAAAGTACGGAATAGCGCGACGAGCGGTGATACGGCGCGTCACCGAAGGCGGAGTGTCGCCGTCGCATATGAGCGAGTCGCGCTATCTAGTTTTTGGCAGGAGCGACATCAACGTTTATTGTGTTGCTTTTAAGAAATAAGTATTTTAAAAAAATAAATGATTTCTGTATAGTAAATGCTAGGTTGGTACCACTTTGACGAAAGATGCGTTCCGATTGGTAGGTAATGGTAGCTAATGGCGGTGGTAGAATACGAAATTATAGTATTTCTTACATATCGTGATAATGACACATATTAGTTTGCATGTACATAAACATGAGTCACTAGCAATTATCTATTGGAAATACTATAACGGCGTCTGCTACCACTGCCATTATCACTAATGAAAACGCATCTTAAAAAGGTAATTCAAATTCTGACAGATTTATATTTGTTCATGACACATCCCTACCAACATACTAAAATAAAACTACACTCATCACTATACTTTATTTATAATTTTCTCAATGTATCATTTTTAGAATTAGATATAAAGACGGGTTGATATTTCTTATCAACAAACAATCAAATTGGTGATCTTATTTTATTTGAAATTTGTATTTTATAATTTTGCGCACTACAGCGGCACGTTCCATAGTGGTTCTCCAACCTCTGATGAGATCAGCTGTTTTCGAATGTGACAACACAAAAAAATATTTGTCAAAATCCTGGCTACTATGTAATTTCATATCAATGCAGATGCGACCGAACTCGATCAAATAGAATTTGCTCTTGAAGGTAAACTATTAATTTTACCAAAAATGTTATAGGCATAAATTATTCAAAATTTCCTCTACTTTAATTTATTAATTAACTATTTTGTCGAAATTACAGAAATGGCGGCTCATTTCCAAAATCCTTGAAAAAGACTTAGAATAAACTAAAAAGCTAAACTATTAATTTTACCAAAACATGTCATAGGCATAAATTATTCAAAATTTCCTCTGCTTTAATTTATTATTTAACTATTTTGACAAAATTACAGAAATGGCGGCGGATTTCTAAAATCCTTGAAAAAGGCTTGGAGTAAACACCCAGTTCCTTTGGACCCTTTTGAACCAAAAGCTTTTCAACTCTAAGTTTGGTCATGAAACTTCTAAATATGAAGTTCCGTGCCGATACCTTTAGTAGTTTCTCCGGAAATGAATTAACAAAAATTGGGTACACACACACACACACACACACACACACACACACACACACACACACACACACACACACACACACACACACACACACACACACACACACACACACACACACACACACACACACACACACACACACACATACACACACACACACAGACATTTTTTTGTACCTTGGTCAAAAATGTTCAGGGGACCCATAAAGACCCATTTCCGCTAAAATCTCAAAATTTTTTTTCGGCACGATTACAATACTTTACATACTGCGTATGATAAAGTAAAAACGTGACCTTAACACGCTATGTAACATAATCACTAATGTTTGAAAAACACATACGTTAAAATTTTCGACTAAGAGGGTTTTTTAGGTACCTCGATTTCTCGTTTGTTCAAAGGTCAAGGTCGAACCGTACACGGAGTCCATGCGGAATCGACCGTCCACGGTCGCTTGTGTGCTTACACACAGGCAGTTGTGCAGAGTTGAGCGGCGGTTCAGTA
>CAXIES010000199.1:0-118340 GCA_964023965.1 Melinopterus prodromus
ATAAGTGTATTAGTAGATTTGCATATTGTAGATAGATAGATAGATAGACTTTATTATGAAAAACCAACAAGGTGTACATAATTACAACATTTACAATTAACAATATATACATAAACATTAAACATTAAACTTAGCATCGCAATATTGACAACATTTACATTTACCTTTACAACCCGGTTGAATGTCAGTATGCTTGAAGCAGCCCAGAGCAAAAATGGCAAGATAGTACTAACATGAGCTATAGCCTCTCGTCAAAATACTCTTGGAGTGAATAATAGACTTTACCTAATAGTAGCTCACGCAGACCCTTCCTGACAGGAACACTACTGTTTAACTCCTTCAGGTGATTTGGTAGATTGTTAAATATTTTAATCCCAGTAAACAATAAGGAGTTATGGAATTTCGCATACCTGGGCAAAGGTAACCGCAAATCACCGGCAGCGCGCGTTGGGTGCAAAACTAGAGGACGACCAAACCCGGCACGAATCTTAAAAACCGTGACACATACCTCAAAAATAAACATATTAAAGACTGAGAAAATCTGCAACTATCTCTCTGTCCAACCCCAACAATAGACCTAATGGTTCTCTTCTGAAGCTTAAATATCAGATCCATCTCACCAGCCGAACAAAAGCCCCAAAACATTATACCATAAGGCATCAAGCTTCCAAAATAAGCATGATACACAGTGACAGCACAAGCTTCACCCAGCTCCCTCGCAACTGCACGAACCGCATAGTGTGCTCCGCCTAATCGTGTGAGTAGCTGACCAACATGGGAAGACCATCTAAGGGAACGATCCAGAGTTACGCCTAAGAATCTAGTGCTCTCCAGAAAACGCAGTTGATCATCACCAAACCGCAACAACCCTGCCGGAGACTCATTACCGCTGGAAAAATACATGGCCGCAGTCTTAGACAAGTTCAACACTAGCCCGTTCAAAGAAAACCAACCGCGCAGACGCTCAAGATCGGCGTTTACTCTGCTGACCAGCGACGGCACGCTCACGTCTGACCACACAATGCTTGTGTCGTCAGCAAACATTGTTACTTTACCGCTAATTATGCAGTCGGGAAGATCGTTTATATACAACGAGAAAAGTACAGGGCCCAAAACAGAACCCTGGGGCACACCACAGGGCACAGAAGCAAAACGCGAACACCGACCATCAACAGACACAAACTGACGCCTCCCGGATAAATAACTCTGACACCACTGGAAATGAATTCCTCTAACGCCAATGGAACTTAATTTACGCAGAAGCACTTCATGGTTTACGCAATCAAAGGCTTTCCTAATATCACAGAAGACAGCCACAGTGCACCGGCTCCCGTTAATACCGTTATATACATCGCTTAGAACATTATAAATTGCATCGGCAGTACAAACCCCGATCGAAAGCCAAACTGAGCACTAGACAATATTTGCTCGCCCTGTAAAAAACCTGTGAATTGATTTTTAAATATTGTTTCACAGTCTTAGACAGAACCGGTAGTAGCGAAATGGGCCGATAATTCACTTTATCACTCCGATCTCCCGATTTATATATTGGCACAACCTTAGCTAACTTTAGGCAGTCAGGAAATATTCCTTCCGTAAAAGAATTATTAATTAAGTCAACCAGACTCGCTCGAACGTCGGGAGGCAAAACCTTAAGCACTTTAGCTGTCAACAAATCATACCCAGCCGAATTCTTATTTTTCATAAGACCAATTATACTATCGACCTCCGCCAATGTAGTGGGAAAAAGAAAAAAACTATTTTGGTGGTTTCTAAAATCACCCGCCGCTCCTGCATTGGTCGAACCAGCGTCAGAAATCATTCCAGCAACAGTATCAACAAAATGATCATTCAATACCGAAGACAGCTGCACTGGATCACTCACTAACTGCCCATCAACGTCAAGCGACAGGGACCGGTATCCCGACTAAGTCCTCCCGCTGAGCTCCCCCACTACTCTCCAAGATTCTCTAATAATGTTATCGGACTCTGCAATGCGTGTTCTATAATACTGTTTCTTGGCCAATGAAATAACTGCCTTCAATACAGATTTGTAATTAGAAACATAATTAATGAAGTTCGGGCATATAGAAAACTTTCGCAGATACAATAAACTTCGTTTATTTCGACAAGAAATTTTTATTCCCTTTGTCAACCATCTTTTTCTCATAACTGATGCTTTAATTCGCCTCATAGGAAATGCCAGACTGTAAACTCTAGAAAGCCCATTTACAAAGTTAGAAAATCTTTCATTAATAGTTCCCATGCCTCGAAAATCCTCACATCCACACATTCCGACAAACCTACTAAATCCAGCGTTCGTACTCGAACGACTAAAACGCATCCCGTCATCATCACACATGCGCTTCACATGCGCATCACACATAGAGGGAGCTGTCGGCAGCTTTTCTGTGGTAGTATTATTATGATATTTTTATTATTATTATGACTTTGGGTGGGACGACTAAAAATTATGATACGGACGTTAATTTTACATAACAAATGTTTACCTATTTTGAGGCGATAAAATCCAACGTTTTCAAGAAAAACGCAATTAAGCGTATTGTGTATTTAATAACAGTAGTTTATGCAATGATATTCTATCAAGTTACTATGTGTCGAACGTAAATGCATTTGTCAGTTTGTACAGTTAACGATACTATATTTAATTGATTATTTAACAGTTTATTACATATTTGTGGTATTTTATCGCAAAAAAATATACCTCGGCACAATTTTAAACCAACCTCGGAATTGACCGATATTGCTGTTTATGCTCAAGAGCAATTGAATGGAGCAGCAGCAGCGGGAAGAGCTACAGGCAGTTGTACCAATATCGTCGCCAACCTAATATAAAGCCTTTCCAAAATTTATTTCAACGGCTGAAAGAACATGGAAGTTTTCGGGTAAAGCGCCATGCAGGACGGCCAACTTCGCGAACCATTGAGGAGGAGGAATATATTTTGTTCCGAATAGAAGTAGATCCTGAAGCAAGTGTAGGAAATTATGCGCAGATACTGTAGTACCCCGGACAAGTGTGCATAACATTATTCGTACAGAACTGGTTTCTCCATACCACCTCACTAATGCGCAGGCGTTCCTACCAAATGATTTGCCACAAAGATTGAACTTTGTCGATGGTTATAAAAGAAACAAAATAACGTCCCAATATTTTTTGGCCGTATGTTATTCACCGATGAGTTAGTTATTCACCGACTTTTACACGCTGTGGTATCCTAAACACACGAAATTCTCACTCCTGGAATGTAGAAAAGCCCCATTTATCCAGAAATAAACATTTCCAACATGAATTTTCAGTAAATAATTTGATCGGGCCTTACGAACTTCCTCCTCGATTAAATGGTGCATCGTAAATTAAGAATAAGTGAAAATTAAGTTTAATTTTTTTTATAATGGCATAGCTTTTAGCAAATACACACAATGTTTGATTGCGTTTTTCTTGAAAACGGTGGATTTTATTGCCATCAAATAGGTAAACATTTTTTATGTGTAATTAACGTCCGTGCCATAATTTTTAGTCCTCCCGCCCAAAGTCATAATAACAAAAATATCATAATAATACTACCCCAGAAAAGCTACTGACAGCGCCCTCTACAATATGCAAATCTCCTCTTACACTTACAATGTTTGGCGTCTCCAAAAGCCTAAGGGTACCACTTTTCAGCTTGACGGGCGTTTCTTTTCTGAAATATACGCAAAACAAGAAATATATTTTCTAACTTCAACACCTTATAACTTCTGAAGGAAGCACTTCTTGCTATGGGATGTTTAGTTTAATCGGTCCCATTTGACATCAAGAATATATGGGTCCCATTACTTTCCAGACACTGTATAACCGCACTTGTCTCTATGCGGCACCAGTGATTGTGGTAGTTTACCGTCAATAATATGAAATGTCAGTAATATGAAAAAATGTTTGCTGTTACTTAAGGGGCTATTAGGGGGTGGTGGGTGATTATTTATTTCAACGAGGCTTCATATAATCAAGAGCGAACTTCACTTAGGTAAGTTCGTTTGATCTTGTAATTATATTACAGCCTCGTCTCATAAATAATACATTGTAGATGTTTAGAGATATAAACAGCAAAATTTTATTTCTCCCACATAAGAAGGTTTGTTTCAACAAACGATAATCCAAATTATTAACTCCAAATTAGCTTCCTATGATCCTAATAAAGCTAATATTAAACTCTCTTCTACGTATGTTAACATTATTAACTAATTTATTTTTAATTGTTTCCGAAAAAAAAAACAAAAACTGCAGACTATAACTTTTGGTGACTTATCTAAAATTTACAAAAGTATTAGAACTATCTATCCGTCTCCTTGTTAATCTTACTGTAATTAAGCAAGTAAGTTCAGCAGCGGGTAATGTGGAGGCACCTGGTTTGTAATGTGAGACGGAAATGTGTACATCTCAAACCACTTTTATTATTATCATCTAGGAATTTTTGTAATATTTAGTTTTATTACAGTACTGTACACCAGCAGTTACTGCACATATATTGCGATTTTGATGGAAATATGGCAGTTTCAGAGTAGGCCGTCTGATTGGCCCGGATGTTATTATCCGCTTGCCATTTTTTAAGACAATGCATGTTCATTGCTTTTATTATGCAATTAATTACGTCATGTAGCTAGTGCCATCAACACTGCAAATTTGGTGGACAACAGCTCCAATATGTCATGTACATTGTACATACCCTAGGACCAGCTCCGATTCCCAGGTAACGTTATATTTTGACGAACACGGTCGTAACCCAAACGCGCCTTTAATAAAGCTCTAAAACCTTCTGCTAATCACCAAAATTTGCAATATGGCTGCTAGTCAAACGTTAATTATTGAAAATTCCAAAACAAATACTACCGTTGGATTCTAACATTGAAACATCGATATCTAAGACGCTCCAGGTGTCCAGCTTTCTACAATGACTTGTACGACAGCTGTGACGGCCAAAGAAGGACTACTATCCCTACTTCTCACCAAATTGACAAGAGCATCAAACCAACAAAACTTTCCGGATATTTCAAGCACGAAATAAAATTTTACATTTTGTGTTCGTCCTAAATGCAAAAATATCAATTTTTGGCTTTTCAAACTTAACTAACATATCCCAAAAGTAGCCCTTTTGTACCGTTATATCCCATTCTCGACTCATGTTTGTCTAAAGATGCCTGTAGTACTGATGCCTGTAAGTAAATATTTTTTTTTGCGCCACATCCATGTCTCCCTGGTCCACCTAACTAGATAATAAAATTGTACTGTCCCTATAGATGATATAAGATAAGGGTGTTGTATTATCAACACTACATATAATATTACAGTTTGATGTGTTTTTGGAAAAACCTACTTAAAAATCTCTACTTAGAAATCTCTAATTAAAAAATAGAGCCAGTAATTCTAAATAAATTTATAGAAAACCCTGTTCTAATTTTTCTCAGTCTCCCAGTACCCCATCTGGTTTTATAACGCATCTGAATAATATAAAGTTTTGTGGATTTTTTCGAATTGTTTTGGGGATATTCTGTACCCACTAATGACGTCTTTCGAAGGATTATCAGAGATGTTTATTACAGCATTAAACCCTCAATTTAACAAAATTCAATCGAAAGATTTCAAGAGTCATCATAGCGCCCAGCGGCACCGGCTGAAGACTTTACCCCTAAGAATCTTCTAAATTCACGTATTTTGCACATATTTATTTCTTGAGTTTGTTACGGTAAGACAAAATTTCCCCCTTTTTTTATTTGGCGACGAAATTGCTATTGTAACGGAATTACGAATGCAACCTAAAAGTATTTCTTCTTTAGTGCATAATATACACTGTGTAGTTTACGTTTATGATAGTTAATTCCATATCCCAAAATTCTAGCAGTTTAATTGTATCGTTAACCTTTTCTGACAATTCACTGCTGTTTTATTTTATAGCAGAAAATCATTCAGGTAGCTACCGGTTAGCTAACCGGCAAAAAAAAACATCTTTCTTATCTTTCACCACCGTTTCATTATTTTGATAAAATAATAGGTAAGCAGAGGATAATATAAGCGGCATACAATGACATTGATAAGGTACATTGTTAAATTTAAATCTAGATATTTTTTAACCAATTCTCTTACAGCGACTGGTAAATAGGTGTCTAAAGTTGCCATTTAGTAATTTTTACCAATTTAATAAAAACTGAGAATGACAGCTCAGTTTGTTAGAGCATTGCGCTAACTACACAATAGTCACTGAGTAATTTCCAGGTTATTGCTGTAATTTATTTAAAATCTTTATCCCTCCGGAATATCACCATCTTTTATACATTTGAGAATAGTTAATATTAACCAATTCTACCCTCGTAGGCACAATGTTTTGGACGGGACATTTTACAAAAACCAAATTTACCCAACATCCGAGCTAATTTTCCATCTTAATTTTAGTAACGTTACATCAGCTACTGTAAGAAAGGCTCAAAGTCTAGCAGTTTTTCAAACCTGTACATTTACTTAAAGTTCTTCGCCCCTGTCCGTTCATTGCGTTGGGTGCGACCTGTACCCTGCGTAAGTACTGGTTCTTGTGTAGAGAGTCTTTGATTGTTCACGCTGTTCGCTCTGATCTGGTCCTTTAGACTTTGTCTGAGACGGACCCTTGATATTTAACTTCTTTGACCATTCCTTTCATACTTATTTTTGGTATTCTTAGGTGAAAAAGTCACGTCAAATTACCATTAATTTGTGGGGGCTTTCAATATGGCCACATCAAAACCCTTGCTTAAATTGTAAGCCGCAAGCTCCCGTCTGATTTTGTTTTTGAATCGCTCAAACCCTTTATAAATCGTTGAGTGGATTCTACACCCTCTCCTTTTGCAACCTTGCTGTTAACACCCTACATATAGCTGAACAGAGCTGTCTCCACTTTGAGTCAAATTAGATTGTCATCTATTGTCTCTTTTGATATGAACTCGCGAGATTCCAGCAGTAGCTACTGGATTTAGCTTTGAGCCCGCGGTAACTGACACCTACTAGTAGGCGCCATTAGTACCTGTGACAATATTTCTTCTTCGGATGAACGATTTTCGATACAAACCCCCTCTTTTGTTTGGAAAACAATAATAATAGCCGATTGTATTATTCATGCAAACAAATGCGTTTTCAAAAAACGTGAGTACTTTTGTTATATGTAAATAATATCTTAACATATACTCGTATAATACGAGCAAACAAGCTAATTCCCAAGTATGCTGTCACAAGCAAGCTACTATTATAATGATAACGTATTATATTTTATTCTTAACTTTATCATCAATGATATGTTATATATTCTTGTCCCTTTTTCTATTCGGTTATATATTGTAGATAAATATATGATGAGCATTACTATCACAAGCAAGCGATTTGCAAACTACGCTGTCATAAGCATATTACGGCTATTTTATTGGAGGTCTGTGTTCACAAACACAGCCCTATGTTATATACAAAAGCAGTCCATGCTGTCACAAGCAGGGTTATAATATCTAATGATAATCTATTATTCAATATATATGAATATTAATTATGAGCATTGATATCACAAGTAAGCTATTTGTCAACTATGCTGTCACAAGCAAGTTTATATTATACAATATATATGTAAATACCTATATATTATGAGCATTGCTATCACATGCAAGCTAAGTGCACACCATGCTGTCACAAGCAGGTTTATATTATCTACGATAATATGTTATATTATACACACATATAATATTGCTCTCCCAAGCAAGCTAATTACCAACTATGCTGTCACCAGCAAGTTTTTATTATCTAATGATAATTTATCATACTATATACATACCATATAATATTGCTATCACAAGCAAGGTAATTGCCAACTATGCTGTCACAAGCAAGTTCTTCTTATCTAATGATAAGATATTGTATTATATACCTATAATACGGGCATTGCTAACATAAGCAAGCTAATTGCAAACTATTGCAAATACTGCTGTCACAAGCAAGTTTTTCTTATCTAATGATAAGATATTGCATTATATATCTATAATACGAGCATTGCTAACATAAGCAAGCTAATTGCAAACTATTGCAAATACTGCTGTCACAAGCAAGTTTTTCTTATCTAATGATAAGATATTGTATTATATACCTATAATACGAGCATTGCTAACATAAGCAAGCTAATTACAAACTATTGCAAATACTGCTGTCACAAGCAAGTTTTTCTTATCTAATGATGAGATATTGTATTATATACTTATAATACGGGCATTGCTAACATAAGCAAGCTAATTGCAAACTATTGCAAATACTGCTGTCACAAGCAGGTTTTAAAATTATCTACTGATAATTTGTTTTCTATTGACGGTCTTGTGTTCACAACCAAGTCCATTCTTGCTCACCTTCTACAATTTTCATTGTCCTCAGAACCCGAGAAAATCTCTTCTCGTCGGACTTGCTGTGATGTAGATGGAATATCTCTCCAATCCGGTTCAATCATGACGGAAACACTATCTCTGACCTCTTCGCCCTCTGAGTTGGAACATGCCGTTTCCTTTTTCTTTCCATTTAATTTTGACAACTACTTCTTTAACTTTAAAATTTTTCGGTCCACCGAATAGTCACTGTCACTATCGTTCCTATGCCGTTTTTTCGATTATTTAGGCATTTTTAAATACACAAGATTGTATTAAATTATATTAAATATAATTATATTAAATACACACTGTGCGAAACGATGCGTACGATTCAGCACACGAACGAAGAATGAAATAGTGAATCAGGCATATGCCCGCAGCCGGCGCAGCAGGTAGTTTTTTCAGTTTTTTACTCTAAACGTGTGATTCAGTACAAGAATAGAAGGTACTACAATGTATTATTTATGAGACGAGGCTGTAATATAATAATAATTTATTTCATTAACTAAGAAAACACGGCTATAAAATACTCTGCATGCTTTAAAATTGTACTGTACTAGTATCAGTGGCTCACTAACTCCACAGTTTTATTCGCAATAAAAAACCTTTTAGAATTGAGCAGAAATGGAATTATAAAATTTACATAATTAATTATGAGTTTATGACACCTCTTTACTTTAAGTACTCACTGCATGGAAGTAAATCTTCATATGTATAGTTTTCGTAACCTTTTAGATTCATCCATTTAAAACATTTAAATTTATCTTTTTCAGCTTTTCAAGTATTTGCAATAAATAGTTACAATTGTCTTCGCTGCTTTATTTTGCATAGGTACACCCCAGAGAAGCTTAGCACACTTTTCTTGGCGCCTACGAGTCCTTTTCAAAAGTAGGACATTTTAAGGGAAATGGAAGACACTATATTTTAAAAGGACGACATGTCCTTCTTTTGGATACCATATGGTAACCCTATTCACAATAGAAAGTGAAGACATTTCCAAATCTATATTGGCAACGTTGGAAACAACTGAACAACTAGAAATAAAAATAAATTCATTAAGAGCAATCCGTAGTCATCGGGCCACAGTTTCTAGATGTTTAGAGGTAGCAGGCAAAGGCGGAGCCTAGTCAGCGGGAGTACATTCGAAACGAAATATACAGCTGAGCCAGAAAGTCGCCAGTGACCCTCTTCCGCCCCATGTTGTGATATCAGTATTATCCTTCGCTAACATTCCTCACATTTTACACCCTGTAGTATATAAGGCCGTTGTGCCGTGACTCACAATTTTAAAGAAAGAAACAACTTTTTCCTCTATTACACCAGTATATATCACCTCTCAGGCTAGGACCGTACTCACTATATTTCTATTGTGTCGAAGACCACATCGCGTGCATCTAGGATTAGCGTAAATTACCTTAATGAGAGAGAGAGAGAGAGCAGATTAGCGAGGAATGCAAAAAGGATTAACAGTGACTTGTCAGAACATGTCGGAACAAAGGAGGTTCGGAAAACGGAAGAAAATCAAAAGGGAAGTGTTTATAAAGTGTGCACTTCATAGAGTGAATCAATCAGGTATGTTTTAGAATATATATTTGCTTATTCACTTGGAATACGGACACCAATCGTCGGTACGTGTAATTTCAAATTTGGAATTAATCATAATAATTAATAATTACTGAATTATTGAATAACTTTACTGAAAAAGATATTAAATTAAACTGTACTAAGGAGGGAAGATCGCATAAGTTACGATTAAAACGGTACAAAAAATACGTTTTCTTATGCATGCGGTATATTGAAGCGAACGTAACCTAACCTAACAGTGCAACGTTTTCAAAAACGTTGCCTATTCTAATAAATATTTGTGATCAATTAACTGGTTAGATTCAATGTACAACAACATGTTTTGTTGAATAGTCTTAAAAATCTCAGCATTCAATTGAGATTTTAAGTCGTATTTGCACGTGTGCAGAAGGTAACATGCGTCAGTTTATGGGTCAGTCGATGGACCAAATCAGGTCAATGCTATTTTTATTTGCTTTACTAACAACAGTAATATCTAGTCAGATATGGTTGTTTGTTGCTATCGCCATCTGGGTGGATGGCTCACTAAATTTTTAGGAATGCTTATTATTATGGTCGAATCGGTATTATTTATTCGAGCGCTAGAAATAGAGTACATCTCTTTTTGTCATAAATACGCACACAAACATACACACCCGCTGTGTGTATGGTGCCCCCTGAATTATGTATTTTGATGGTTCACGATAATGGTCCGACGATAAAATGATTTGCTAAGAACAAGCGAATTTTATTCAATAGTTTTATCTTCAGATTATATATATATATATATATATATATATATAATTCTCGTAATTCTTGGGAAAAGGGGTCACTTCAAGAAGTTACTCAATTGTTTCTACTTCAATATATTTCGCTGCTCATTGTCAGCATCATCAGGAAGAACTAAAAAGTTTGTATAAAAAAGAAAACAGTTTAACGGTAAGAACAATCGACAATCAGCAACAACTTACAAACTAGAGTACTCAGCATATTATGCGCAAGGTGTAATGTAATTCTCAATGAACTAACATCAGGCAATAGGTTGTAACTATGCTTTATAGAAATGTACATACAAGTAAGCATGTGGTGCTAAAAACAACAGAAAAACACTTATTACAGATACTCCAACTAAGTACAAAAACAGTACACTCACCAATGACAAACACGAGGGTGATTTATAGACGGAATTTAAAACAGTAGGGTCCAACAAAACTACGAAAGCAAGCCGCTGCTATAATCTAACGATGTCTGTTTGCAGGTTAGGTTCGTGTAAGGGCGCTTCGATCAATGTACAGTGTAGCCACCACAAACCGCAACGTCGCACCTGTGTTCGACCACAATGATGCCAACATAAAGACCAGCGCACTAGTAAAGTCACAGCACTAGCAAAGTCACAGAGGACAGCAGACCCGACAAACCTCTTACTAAGACAAAATAAATACAAAACGCAACGCAACAGTCAACAAGAAATAAAATGATCACATTTCACGATAAACAATATGAATAAAGGAGATGTTAAGCTATGTTCACTTATTCAACAATTGAAAAATATAACTGTACATGCAACTCACCGCATTAGTGTCTGTTTTAAAGTTAACGCAATTATTCCTTTTTATGTGAAACATTTCCTTGAACAACCTTCTCCTGGTGTTATTGTCACGGTCCAACACCTTTGCACTGTCATAATCAAAAAGATGGTCCAAATTGTGAGAATGTGCTGCCAGAGCGCACCTTTTGTTGGTGTTTCCATATACCTTTAGGGAGAAAACTCACCTGTGCGATAAGCAACTAGCGATACGCGACATCCTATATGTTTCTATGGATACATAGATCGGCGATACACAACAGCCTATATGTTTCTATAGAAATCGCGTATCGCAAGTCGCTCATCGCATCGGTCAGTTTTCTGCCTTAAGGTCGGAATTGTTCGCCGCGGCAGCGAACGCGATCAAACGCGTCGTCCTGTATTCAAGGCCAGCTGCCTTGTCGGGCAATCTGTCACCACTGTCACTGCGTATTGTCTTTTAAATGTCAGTCGTTTCCTTGACACGTTGCGTCCCAAGGCTTAGCGGGTTGCCTGCTTCATACGGCTAGGATTCGTACTGCTGAAATACGAGTACGGTCGCGGACGCGTAGCGGCTTTTCGCTATTTGTTGAGAAAGAGATATTTATTTTCGTTGAAGAGGGTCAATAATTAATATTATCGATATTTTGACGTTTGTTTACTGGTATTTCATTATATCCATGTGGAATTGGAGTATTGTATATATATTTTTTTATATATGTGTGAAGAACAAAAGGCCGAACACTATTATTTTGGTAATTTATCTAAATTCAGCCATTTTTAAGATTTTTCAAGACTTTCCAAAAGTAAGTTTCGCTAAAAAGTACAAAAATAACTGCCGAGACGCGCACGCCACTAGTTGTGCAGTTTCGTAGCGTCGTCCTGCGTTCCATGCTGCGTTCGCGGCTAGCAACCAATAGCAACGTCCGTACAATTTTGAACCATACGGTTTGACGTACCGACTCATATGTCAGCAGTGTCACCACTTGTCTATATTATGTAAACTGATTTCACGTATTTTTTCTCACCATTTCACATGCGAAAAAGTGGCTTCTTAATTCTTTATGGAAAATTTGGAGAGGCCTATTCGGGCGCGCGGAGCGCGTCCGATCCACTATATGGGCAATTCTACGTTGCGTGAGTTTTTGAAATCGACGCAAAACGGCCTCTAGGGCGTTTTTGCTTCAAAATTTTCCAAAAAGCGAGCGATTTTGGTGAACGCGCCTCAACATTCCAACAGCCATTTATTACGCGTTGTCATGGTTGCCAGCTAAGAAACGTCAAAAGCGCAGACATAACCTTATCATAACCTCAAACCTATTTACATTGCAGTAGGTATCTACAGAGCTAAGCGATTTGTTACTTCCCCACAAGTATGATATGAAAAACCTATAACCATGTTGATCGTATAAAAATATGTATTAATTTGCGTTAGTTTTTATTACGTACGAATGCGTACTTAATACCTATACCTACGCATAATTGGAAAGATATGTAAAATTTGACAAACTGCGAATATTACCGCGCAGTTAAGTTACTACGAAAACACAGTAAGTAAATTAATAGAGATGATTAGCGTTTCGACTTTCGTTTAGTAGGGCCCCTTACTTACCCTCTAATTGATTACAGTTTGAGAGGTAGTTCTTAGATGGCACCAATGTACACAAGTCGGGCCGGGTCTGCGCACAGCGCCAATATCAAGAACCATCACCTAACCTAATCTAATATTTTGATGGTGAGATTTCTCAAACAACCGCACCCATAGCATAAGGTGAATTTATTGCAGATTATTTGTAAAACACATTTACTTATTTATTAATAATTTCAGGATGTAAACAAACTGTCGTACGTAATTTGTACGTATTTAGCCCCACATACAATAGATCTTCCAGGTCAAAGTATATCGAAAGACATAGATGCCATATAACTCAGTCTACCATACCAGAGCCCCTACAACTACAAGAAAGCCGAAGTTAAAGTAGTGTGCGAATTGACAGAGCGCAAGAGAGAAGCCTAGAACGTGAACATCAGCTCATTATGCGAGAAATGGGGATGCCTCGAAAGAAAATAAACAAGAATTTTTCCTCTAATCAAACATTTAGTACAAGAATTTGAAGGAATGAAACTATTTATCGTTATTTTAAAGTTACATTAATTATTATATTTTTAGTTGAATTTCTTTTCATTCGATTTTTGCACAGGTAACATATACGATGTGATAAATAGCCTGAGGAACAAGGAATCTAATTTTGGGTTAAAGAAAGTTATCTGTTACTTGGAACAAAACAGATTTGTATATATCAGAACAAATGGGACGAATATCGACATTGGTGATTCGGAAGGGTTATTGAAGTAGACTTATCGCAATATCGCATTGGTCTATCGTAACTCTCGGTCACCCGTAATGTTATTGTCAATTTCATATACATACGCGCATCAATCATATTACAAAGAATACAATTTCGAATCAAGGTCTGTATTGCTATAACCATAAATGAGGACAAACTTTGGATTTAGTTAAAATCTATTTATTTCAACACGTTTTTGCACAGCTAAATGTGGCATTTTCTACGGCTAAAAGGTGGGATTCTACGTATGTGTAAATAGACAAAACGTTTTCTCCGGGGCGATTATGGAAAAAGATTCTATTCAAATTAACAGTTACATGTTACGAAGAAATATTTAAATTTGTAAATAATCCATTTTTTACGTATTGTTTTCTGTAATATATACACATGTATACAACAATGATGTGCAATGTTCTACAAATATATATTATATGCACAGTCTCTGTAAAGGAACTAATTTAACTTTTAGACTCAATCCTGTTTTAGTTTCTTAATTATGATTGCTTATTTGTTATTTAAAAATACTAATGTTATTATACATGTATTACATATTCTGCAGTATATGTACAATGTTATGAATCTACAATACCAATCTGTATAAGTAGTGACCAACCAAGCAGTAGAGAGTATAAAATGAACTTTTTGGAAAATCAAAGTTTTAAGTTGATTTATGGTTTCTCTATGGACCCACATATAACATCAACAAGATTAACCCAATTAAGAAAAAATAGGTCTCCCACAAGGGTCTCCCACAAGAGGCCTAATATTTATAATTCTTTCCAATTGTTTGTTGTAGTTAGGTTAAAGTTTTATATATACTATAATTTGTGAAATAATAGTATATAAATATTACTTTACTGCAAGATTTAGATTTCCTGCGCTTGGCATAAAATTGAGTAAATTTAACAATTGAATCTTTTTTTGTATTCCATGTAATGGAATAACTGGGAAGAAAATATAACAATGGTTTTTTTTTTTCAAGTGACAAACATCTTTAATAAAATCTAAAATAAAAAAAAAACAAATCAGAAAAATCTTTTCCATTAAACCCTTCTATATAAGAGTAGATTGTAGTTGCTGGGCCAACAACATGCCATTATATAAAAAATAATTTAGTGTTTAATTTGACAAATAGACAATTATACAAAAATACGTTATATAAGTTGATAAAAAGGTGTCTCTGCGGACCCACGTATACCACCAACAAATTTTGCCCAATTGAAAGCAATCTGAGTCTTCCACAAGTGGTCTAAAATATTTTTACATTTTTATTAAGATCATGTTTACCACTTGAAAAAAAAAACAATTGTTAGATTTGTCATCGTAATTTGCATTGATTATATAATCAAATAATTATGAAAGTAAGCTAAATTTGTTAAAATTACTAAATTTTATGCAATTTAAGTACGTTGCATTAGAATACTATATTTTTATACTTTTGTTTCACACCATATACGTATTGTTAAAATTATTCAACTTGAAAAGAAAAACCAACAAAAAAAAATCTAATTTATTGCGACAAATTATATTTTTGTTTTCAATTGCAGGAGACTAATTTTTACTTTATCATACGCAGTATGTAAAGTATTGTAATCGTGCCGAAAAAAAAAAAAATGGGATTTTAGCGGAGATAGGTCTTTTTGGGTCCCCTGAAAACATTTTTGACCAAGGTACAAAAAAATGTCTGTGTGTGTGTGTGTGTGTGTGTGTGTGTGTGTGTGTGTGTGTGTGTGTGTGTGTGCGTGCGTGCGTGCGTGCGTGCGTGCGTGCGTGCGTGTGTGCGTGCGTGCGTGCGTGCGTGCGTGCGTGCGTGCGTGCGTGCGTGCGTGCGTGAGTGCGTGCGTGCGTGCGTGCGTGCGTGCGTGCGTGCGTGCGTGCGTGCGTGCGTGCGTGCGTGCGTGTGTGTGTGTGTGTGGGTGTGTGTGTGGGTGTGTGTGTGTGTGTGTGTGTGTGTGTGTGTGTGTGTGTGTGTGTGTGTGTGTGTGTGTGTGTGTGTGTGTGTGTGTGTGTGTGTGTGTGTGTGTGTGTGTGTGTGTGTGTGTGTGTGTGTGTGTGTGTGTGTGTGTGTGTGTGTGTGTGTGTGTGTGTGTACCAGATTTTTGTGACGACGATTCCGGAGAAACTACTAAAGGTATCGGGAAGAAAGTGCGTATTTAGAAGTTTTATGACCAAACTTAAAGCTGAAAAGCTTTTGGTTCAAAAGGTTCCACAGGAACTGGCTGTTTCCTCTAAGCGTTTTTCAAGGATATTTTGATTGTTTGTTGATAAGAAATATCAACCCGTTGTTATATCTAATTGTAAAAACAATAAATTGAAAAAATTATATCTAATTGTAAAAGCGATAAATTCAAAAAAAAATTGTAATTAAAGTATAGCGATTAGTGTAGTTATATTTTAGTATGTTGGTACGGATGTGACATCTACAGTGTCATGAACGAATAAAAATCTGTCAGAATTTGAATTAGCTTTTTAAACTTGACGTTTCGTAAAAGTGGTATCAACCTAAAATTTCCTATACAGAAATGTAACCATTTTTGAATTTCTTTTTAAATTTTATTTTATTGTTATTTTAATTTTATATTTTGTATGATAAAGTCATGTGCCTGGCCACATCAGATTTTTTTTTTTATTAAACCATTTTTGTTTTATATGAGTCCATAGAAACAACTTTATAGGTAACAACGTAAAAGTTTGGTTTTGGAAAAAAGTATATTTTAAAGACTGTAATCGTACTGTATATGCGGTCTATCGATTCCTGCGATGTACCGATTCACTGATCTACCCAATAGGCGGTCTATAGGTCCACTAGTCACAATTAAAATCATTATAGCCATCTAAACTTTAGTGCGTTTAAAAAATAAACTCCAGTTCACACTAGGAAAAACCATCAGAAATGTCACCGCTGTTATTTTAATGCATTGTAGCAGTGCTAGGCAACCGGACGTGGCCGTGGCCGTGAACGCAGCCGTCGCTACCAACCTACACCTTTACGTCGCTCTTGTGTTGTATAAGGCGATTGCGCAACCACTGAGACGTATGTCCGACATAGCACTGTTCACATTGTGAGCATGGTACACTATATACAACATGTGACTTGTACTGGTCCGGTGTCTTATCTTTCAGTTGTTTGAAGAGGTTGCCAATTTTTGTGCCATTGTATTTGACAATCCTCACACCATATATATATATATATATATATATATATATAGTGCTATGATATTATAGTTTATCTCTTTTGGAGCACACAATAGTGATTCGACTACAGATAATTATGCAATATAGGGCATTCTGCTGAATGGTTCACGGAATCTTTATGATTCCTTATTGTTACATGTTTATGCAATACAGCATTTTGTCTGAGCATTTTGTCGAATGGCTCAATGAATCTGTATGATTCCGTATGGTTACATGTTTATGCAATACAGAGCATTCTGTGAAATGGGTCACTCAATCTTTATGATTCCTTATTGTTCATGTTTATGCAATACAGAGCATTCTGCGGAATGGCTCACTGAATCTTTACGATTCCTCATTGTTGCATGTTTATGCAATACAGAGCATTCTGCGAAATGGCTCACTGAATCTTTATGATTCCTTATTGTTACATGTTTATACAATACAGATTATTACATGTTTATGCAATACAGAGCATTCTGCGAAATGGCTCACTGAATCTTTATGATTCCTTATTGTTACATGTTTATGCAATACAGAGCATTCTGCGGAATGGCTCACTGAATCTTTATGATTCCGTATTGTTTCAAGTTCACATAATACATGTAATACAGAGCATTGAGTTGAATAACATTAACGTTAACGTTATGCTATACTGAGCATTCTCTTGAATGGCTCACTGAATCTATGATTTCAGGGTTAAATGCTTATACTATACAGAGTGTTCTGTTGAACGGCACACAGAATTTAATATAGATTTAAGTTATTGTCTTCATTTTATATAAGCAGACCACTATTGATGTACTGCTATTGTTAACGAAGATATAATAAACTGGAAAATCAAATTGCATTCGGTTTGATGATGTAACCAATTAACACATTTATCTCTGCGCTTGTAGAGCAAGGACCAAAGGCCAACTCGGACAAGAATTTTGCCGATATTTTTAATATCACTCTATCAAACCACCACAAACCGCAACGTCGCACCTGTGTTCGACCACAATGATGCCAACATAAAGACCAGCGCACTAGTAAAGTCACAGCACTAGCAAAGTCACAGAGGACAGCAGACCCGACAAACCTCTTACTAAGACAAAATAAATACAAAACGCAACGCAACAGTCAACAAGAAATAAAATGATCACATTTCACGATAAACAATATGAATAAAGGAGATGTTAAGCTATGTTCACTTATTCAACAATTGAAAAATATAACTGTACATGCAACTCACCGCATTAGTGTCTGTTTTAAAGTTAACGCAATTATTCCTTTTTATGTGAAACATTTCCTTGAACAACCTTCTCCTGGTGTTATTGTCACGGTCCAACACCTTTGCACTGTCATAATCAAAAAGATGGTCCAAATTGTGAGAATGTGCTGCCAGAGCGCACCTTTTGTTGGTGTTTCCATATACCTTTAGGGAGAAAACTCACCTGTGCGATAAGCAACTAGCGATACGCGACATCCTATATGTTTCTATGGATACATAGATCGATACACAACAGCCTATATGTTTCTATAGAAATCGCGTATCGCAAGTCGCTCATCGCATCGGTCAGTTTTCTGCCTTAAGGTCGGAATTGTTCGCCGCGGCAGCGAACGCGATCAAACGCGTCGTCCTGTATTCAAGGCCAGCTGCCTTGTCGGGCAATCTGTCACCACTGTCACTGCGTATTGTCTTTTAAATGTCAGTCGTTTCCTTGACACGTTGCGTCCCAAGGCTTAGCGGGTTGCCTGCTTCATACGGCTAGGATTCGTACTGCTGAAATACGAGTACGGTCGCGGACGCGTAGCGGCTTTTCGCTATTTGTTGAGAAAGAGATATTTATTTTCGTTGAAGAGGGTCAATAATTAATATTATCGATATTTTGACGTTTGTTTACTGGTATTTCATTATATCCATGTGGAATTGGAGTATTGTATATATATTTTTTTATATATGTGTGAAGAACAAAAGGCCGAACACTATTATTTTGGTAATTTATCTAAATTCAGCCATTTTTAAGATTTTTCAAGACTTTCCAAAAGTAAGTTTCGCTAAAAAGTACAAAAATAACTGCCGAGACGCGCACGCCACTAGTTGTGCAGTTTCGTAGCGTCGTCCTGCGTTCCATGATGCGTTCGCGGCTAGCAACCAATAGCAACGTCCGTACAATTTTGAACCATACGGTTTGACGTACCGACTCATATGTCAGCAGTGTCACCACTTGTCTATATTATGTAAACTGATTTCACGTATTTTTTCTCACCATTTCACATGCGAAAAAGTGGCTTCTTAATTCTTTATGGAAAATTTGGAGAGGCCTATTCGGGCGCGCGGAGCGCGTCCGATCCACTATATGGGCAATTCTACGTTGCGTGAGTTTTTGAAATCGACGCAAAACGGCCTCTAGGGCGTTTTTGCTTCAAAATTTTCCAAAAAGGCGAGCGATTTTGGTGAACGCGCCTCAACATTCCAACAGCCATTTATTACGCGTTGTCATGGTTGCCAGCTAAGAAACGTCAAAAGCGCAGACATAACCTTATCATAACCTCAAACCTATTTACATTGCAGTAGGTATCTACAGAGCTAAGCGATTTGTTACTTCCCCACAAGTATGATATGAAAAACCTATAACCATGTTGATCGTATAAAAATATGTATTAATTTGCGTTAGTTTTTATTACGTACGAATGCGTACTTAATACCTATACCTACGCATAATTGGAAAGATATGTAAAATTTGACAAACTGCGAATATTACCGCGCAGTTAAGTTACTACGAAAACACAGTAAGTAAATTAATAGAGATGATTAGCGTTTCGACTTTCGTTTAGTAGGGCCCCTTACTTACCCTCTAATTGATTACAGTTTGAGAGGTAGTTCTTAGATGGCACCAATGTACACAAGTCGGGCCGGGTCTGCGCACAGCGCCAATATCAAGAACCATCACCTAACCTAATCTAATATTTTGATGGTGAGATTTCTCAAACAACCGCACCCATAGCATAAGGTGAATTTATTGCAGATTATTTGTAAAACACATTTACTTATTTATTAATAATTTCAGGATGTAAACAAACTGTCGTACGTAATTTGTACGTATTTAGCCCCACATACAATAGATCTTCCAGGTCAAAGTATATCGAAAGACATAGATGCCATATAACTCAGTCTACCATACCAGAGCCCCTACAACTACAAGAAAGCCGAAGTTAAAGTAGTGTGCGAATTGACAGAGCGCAAGAGAGAAGCCTAGAACGTGAACATCAGCTCATTATGCCAGAAATGGGGATGCCTCGAAAGAAAATAAACAAGAATTTTTCCTCTAATCAAACATTTAGTACAAGAATTTGAAGGAATGAAACTATTTATCGTTATTTTAAAGTTACATTAATTATTATATTTTTAGTTGAATTTCTTTTCATTCGATTTTTGCACAGGTAACATATACGATGTGATAAATAGCCTGAGGAACAAGGAATCTAATTTTGGGTTAAAGAAAGTTATCTGTTACTTGGAACAAAACAGATTTGTATATATCAGAACAAATGGGACGAATATCGACATTGGTGATTCGGAAGGGTTATTGAAGTAGACTTATCGCAATATCGCATTGGTCTATCGTAACTCTCGGTCACCCGTAATGTTATTGTCAATTTCATATACATACGCGCATCAATCATATTACAAAGAATACAATTTCGAATCAAGGTCTGTATTGCTATAACCATAAATGAGGACAAACTTTGGATTTAGTTAAAATCTATTTATTTCAACACGTTTTTGCACAGCTAAATGTGGCATTTTCTACGGCTAAAAGGTGGGATTCTACGTATGTGTAAATAGACAAAACGTTTTCTCCGGGGCGATTATGGAAAAAGATTCTATTCAAATTAACAGTTACATGTTACGAAGAAATATTTAAATTTGTAAATAATCCATTTTTTACGTATTGTTTTCTGTAATATATACACATGTATACAACAATGATGTGCAATGTTCTACAAATATATATTATATGCACAGTCTCTGTAAAGGAACTAATTTAACTTTTAGACTCAATCATGTTTTAGTTTCTTAATTATGATTGCTTATTTGTTATTTAAAAATACTAATGTTATTATACATGTATTACATATTCTGCAGTATATGTACAATGTTATGAATCTACAATACCAATCTGTATAAGTAGTGACCAACCAAGCAGTAGAGAGTATAAAATGAACTTTTTGGAAAATCAAAGTTTTAAGTTGATTTATGGTTTCTCTATGGACCCACATATAACATCAACAAGATTAACCCAATTAAGAAAAAATAGGTCTCCCACAAGAGGCCTAATATTTATAATTCTTTCCAATTGTTTGTTGTAGTTAGGTTAAAGTTTTATATATACTATAATTTGTGAAATAATAGTATATAAATATTACTTTACTGCAAGATTTAGATTTCCTGCGCTTGGCATAAAATTGAGTAAATTTAACAATTGAATCTTTTTTTGTATTCCATGTAATGGAATAACTGGGAAGAAAATATAACAATGGTTTTTTTTTTTCAAGTGACAAACATCTTTAATAAAATCTAAAATAAAAAAAAAACAAATCAGAAAAATCTTTTCCATTAAACCCTTCTATATAAGAGTAGATTGTAGTTGCTGGGCCAACAACATGCCATTATATAAAAAATAATTTAGTGTTTAATTTGACAAATAGACAATTATACAAAAATACGTTATATAAGTTGATAAAAAGGTGTCTCTGCGGACCCACGTATACCACCAACAAATTTTGCCCAATTGAAAGCAATCTGAGTCTTCCACAAGTGGTCTAAAATATTTTTACATTTTTATTAAGATCATGTTTACCACTTGAAAAAAAAAACAATTGTTAGATTTGTCATCGTAATTTGCATTGATTATATAATCAAATAATTATGAAAGTAAGCTAAATTTGTTAAAATTACTAAATTTTATGCAATTTAAGTACGTTGCATTAGAATACTATATTTTTATACTTTTGTTTCACACCATATACGTATTGTTAAAATTATTCAACTTGAAAAGAAAAACCAACAAAAAAAAATCTAATTTATTGCGACAAATTATATTTTTGTTTTCAATTGCAGGAGACTAATTTTTACTTTATCATACGCAGTATGTAAAGTATTGTAATCGTGCCGAAAAAAAAAAAAATGGGATTTTAGCGGAGATAGGTCTTTTTGGGTCCCCTGAAAACATTTTTGACCAAGGTACAAAAAAATGTCTGTGTGTGTGTGTGTGTGTGTGTGTGTGTGTGTGTGTGTGTGTGTGTGTGTGTGTGTGTGTGTGTGTGCGTGCGTGCGTGCGTGCGTGCGTGCGTGCGTGCGTGCGTGCGTGCGTGCGTGCGTGCGTGCGTGCGTGCGTGCGTGCGTGCGTGCGTGCGTGCGTGCGTGCGTGAGTGCGTGCGTGCGTGCGTGCGTGCGTGCGTGCGTGCGTGCGTGCGTGCGTGCGTGGGTGTGTGTGTGGGTGTGTGTGTGGGTGTGTGTGTGTGTGTGTGTGTGTGTGTGTGTGTGTGTGTGTGTGTGTGTGTGTGTGTGTGTGTGTGTGTGTGTGTGTGTGTGTGTGTGTGTGTGTGTGTGTGTGTGTGTGTGTGTGTGTGTGTGTGTGTGTGTGTGTGTGTGTGTGTGTGTGTGTGTGTGTGTGTGTGTGTGTACCAGATTTTTGTGACGACGATTCCGGAGAAACTACTAAAGGTATCGGGAAGAAAGTGCGTATTTAGAAGTTTTATGACCAAACTTAAAGCTGAAAAGCTTTTGGTTCAAAAGGTTCCACAGGAACTGGCTGTTTCCTCTAAGCGTTTTTCAAGGATATTTTGATTGTTTGTTGATAAGAAATATCAACCCGTTGTTATATCTAATTGTAAAAACAATAAATTGAAAAAATTATATCTAATTGTAAAAGCGATAAATTCAAAAAAAAATTGTAATTAAAGTATAGCGATTAGTGTAGTTATATTTTAGTATGTTGGTACGGATGTGACATCTACAGTGTCATGAACGAATAAAAATCTGTCAGAATTTGAATTAGCTTTTTAAACTTGACGTTTCGTAAAAGTGGTATCAACCTAAAATTTCCTATACAGAAATGTAACCATTTTTGAATTTCTTTTTAAATTTTATTTTATTGTTATTTTAATTTTATATTTTGTATGATAAAGTCATGTGCCTGGCCACATCAGATTTTTTTTTTTATTAAACCATTTTTGTTTTATATGAGTCCATAGAAACAACTTTATAGGTAACAACGTAAAAGTTTGGTTTTGGAAAAAAGTATATTTTAAAGACTGTAATCGTACTGTATATGCGGTCTATCGATTCCTGCGATGTACCGATTCACTGATCTACCCAATAGGCGGTCTATAGGTCCACTAGTCACAATTAAAATCATTATAGCCATCTAAACTTTAGTGCGTTTAAAAAATAAACTCCAGTTCACACTAGGAAAAACCATCAGAAATGTCACCGCTGTTATTTTAATGCATTGTAGCAGTGCTAGGCAACCGGACGTGGCCGTGGCCGTGAACGCAGCCGTCGCTACCAACCTACACCTTTACGTCGCTCTTGTGTTGTATAAGGCGATTGCGCAACCACTGAGACGTATGTCCGACATAGCACTGTTCACATTGTGAGCATGGTACACTATATACAACATGTGACTTGTACTGGTCCGGTGTCTTATCTTTCAGTTGTTTGAAGAGGTTGCCAATTTTTGTGCCATTGTATTTGACAATCCTCACACCATATATATATATATATATATATATATATATATATATACATATATATATATATATATATATATATATATATATATATATATATATATATATATATATATATATATATATATAGTCCTATGATATTATAGTTTATCTCTTTTGGAGCACACAATAGTGATTCGACTACAGATAATTATGCAATATAGGGCATTCTGCTGAATGGTTCACGGAATCTTTATGATTCCTTATTGTTACATGTTTATGCAATACAGCATTTTGTCTGAGCATTTTGTCGAATGGCTCAATGAATCTGTATGATTCCGTATGGTTACATGTTTATGCAATACAGAGCATTCTGTGAAATGGGTCACTCAATCTTTATGATTCCTTATTGTTCATGTTTATGCAATACAGAGCATTCTGCGGAATGGCTCACTGAATCTTTACGATTCCTCATTGTTGCATGTTTATGCAATACAGAGCATTCTGCGAAATGGCTCACTGAATCTTTATGATTCCTTATTGTTACATGTTTATACAATACAGATTATTACATGTTTATGCAATACAGAGCATTCTGCGAAATGGCTCACTGAATCTTTATGATTCCTTATTGTTACATGTTTATGCAATACAGAGCATTCTGCGGAATGGCTCACTGAATCTTTATGATTCCGTATTGTTTCAAGTTCACATAATACATGTAATACAGAGCATTGAGTTGAATAACATTAACGTTAACGTTATGCTATACTGAGCATTCTCTTGAATGGCTCACTGAATCTATGATTTCAGGGTTAAATGCTTATACTATACAGAGTGTTCTGTTGAACGGCACACAGAATTTAATATAGATTTAAGTTATTGTCTTCATTTTATATAAGCAGACCACTATTGATGTACTGCTATTGTTAACGAAGATATAATAAACTGGAAAATCAAATTGCATTCGGTTTGATGATGTAACCAATTAACACATTTATCTCTGCGCTTGTAGAGCAAGGACCAAAGGCCAACTCGGACAAGAATTTTGCCGATATTTTTAATATCACTCTATCAAAGTTTTAACTCGAATATATGGAACACCTATTTTGTTGTAAAAACGTATGGTAAACCGTAGGGAAAAGAGAGAGAGAGAGAGAGGGCAAGAGAGAGAGAGCAGATTAACGAGGACATTGTTAAGTTACAATGCTAGAAATCAGCGGCAAATTAATTTGCACAAAGTTGTTTTAAATTTTAAATTTTTTGTTAAAAAAATATAAATAAAAAATCTCTCTCTGGAAGTAATATAAGTACGGGCTCGTCAAAATTAACCAATTTCAATTAAACAAGTTGTTGTTCAAACAACAAAATAATCAAACACGTCAATTAGAAAAAAAAATAGCAGTGACAAGTAGTGAGAGTTTGAATACATGGAACGTTAGTAGGAACTTGCCGTGTTTTTGCTTAAATACCGCTTCGAATACTATATTCACAAATCCATCAAACCTAGCATTCAGGTCACAGGTTAGTTGTTGAATTGGAATACATGTTTCTTGGTTCTTATCATAAACTATGTCAATGATCGTAGACTTTACAAAACCTATTGGGATCATTGGGTTCAGTATTAAGACATACAGTGACCGCCTATAGATCCACAGGCGGATAAAAGACACTTCAAAAATGCCGATTTTCGTAAAAGGTTGACGTTTCGTCAAAATCAAAATAAAACCACCAATGTGTACAAATACCGGACAGCTTCCTTATTACAGGAAACGTTAATAGTATAGTGGTAAACTGAACAAGTGTGTTCAAATTGGAAACCGGAAGTTTACAGATGGGTTACCAATGCCCTGAGGGTTCGCTTTGTTTTAAAACACAAGTACGACACATAAGGCGTTGGGATACAACTAAAAAGGACTCTCATAGTAAGTACAAAAGCTTGCTAGCTTGAACGGTCTAAAAATCTTCTGTGAACAATGCGATTTTCTTATTTACCATTCTTCTAAGAATTAAAAATATATGTGCGATAGTTTCCATTACGAAAATGAACAGTATTTAATACAAATATTAAAATATCCAAGTACTTGCTTCTAACAAAAAATACAATAAATAAATAAATAAAATAAAATAAAATAAAATCAAGGAAAAATCAATAGCTGATTCATAATAGTCATATACTGCAACTATTGAAAATTGCTTCAGTATTATGTAGTAAAAGATACGAAGACATATATACCTCTAATTTGTTAGATGTCACGATAAGGATCCTGTTACTAGCGAAGCAAACAGAAAATGCACCTACGTGATTAGAAAGCCCCAGACTTTAGAATCGTCAGTGATGGTGCTTTTATACCGAAGTAAGCAAAGCATTTGCAAACTGGCCATAATCCCTACAAACGAACGAACGAATGTATAATTTAATGTAATTGTTAATATCTACACTTCGCGTTTCGGTATATTGTGGCTTCAATATTCCTAAGGATATTAAAGCAATATGTATGATGCGATGAATCTTATACTGATAATTAAGTTGACCGCATAGCTACTAATTAGAATGCGGCATTAATTTTATAGAATCTAGTAAATAGCAGTTTAGATAGATCATTAAACGCATAAAAAAATCAGCTTTAATACAGACTATATTACTTTATCATACGCAGTATGTCTTAGGTCTTTTTGGGTCCCCTGGACATTTTTGACCAAGGTACAAAAAAATGTCTGTGTGTGTGTGTGTGTGTGTATGTATGTCTGTGTGTGTAAACGATTTTTGTGGCGACGATTCCGGAGAAACTACTAACGATATCGGGACGAAAGTTCATATTTAGAAGTTTTATGACCAAACTTAGAGCTGAAAAGCTTTTGGTTCAAAAGGGTCCAAAGGAACTGGTAGTTTATTCTAAGCCTTTTTCAAGGATTTTGCAAATGAGGCGCCATTTATGTAATTTCGACAAAATAGTTAAATAATAAATTAAAGTAGAGGAACTTTTGAATAATTTAAGCCTATGACATTTTTTGGTTAAACTAATAGTTTAGCTTCAAGAGACAATTTTTATTTGATCGAGATCGGTCGCATCTGCATTGATATGAAATTACATAGTAGCCAGGATTTTGCAAATATTTTCTGTCTAACGACAGTACCGGTAGTGTCAAATGCTGATGTTTTGACAATATCTCACTATATCTGCTGTCAACAGTAAAAAGATCTCATATTGTGATAGCGTGTACGGTCCTTGCCTGCCGGCGCGCCGGCGTCGGATAGGCAGCGTGTTCAGCGTGTCCAAAATGCATGTGTTCTGTTTGTTTTTGGTTTCAGCAAGTATGATCATGTATCGAATGGGCTGGGCGACTTGTGGTGGTTGAACATGGATAACACTAGGGTGTTTCGTGCAGCAATATTATATCATAAGTTGCTATCCAAGAGGATCCCACAATACCTCATGCGGAAGATACGCTGTAGAACGGATGTCCATAACCTTAATTTAAGATTCAGGGGTTTGCTTGCTCCAACTGCCCATCGCGCTGAGCTGTATAAACGGTCATTCTCTTACCAGGTCAGTCACATATACAATGGTCTCAGGGAAGATATGCAAAAATTATCGTTAAACAGTGTTGGGGAAAAGGTGAAGTGTTGTTTGTCTGTTTGCTCAACAGGGGACTTTAGGCATTGAGCGCACATCGGAGGCTGTTTTAGTTTTTATTTTTTTTATGGGCATGTGCGATGTTTTGTTGAGTTGGATTTGCTGCAATTACGTATAATTAGACTTTAGAGTAATTTTTTGTTTTCTTTTGTTTTGATAAGTTCTTGGAATTATTGCTATATTATTGGTACAATTATGTCTTAGTTCTAGTTTGCGTAAGGGGTTCAGTGGAAGAGCAAGGCAATTTGGAAACAAGTGTGCTGATCTCCGCCCTAAATATAAATATTATTTTGTTGCATTTAATATTGTTTTATGTTAATAAAGGAATTATTTATTATTTAATTATTTATTTATCGGTCAAATTCTGGCTAACTAGTTTTATTTTAATGCAGACACGACTGATCTCAACAAAATAGATTCTCATGCAGCTAAACTACTAATTTTATATATTGTATGATAAAGTCATGTGCCTGGCCACATCAGATTAAATACAGACTATATTTTTTTTATAGTGATGACTACATTTTTCAAAAGTTTATGAAGGGTATATGTTTCATTTAACCCTCACCAAATAATTTATGTGCTGGATGGCGGTATTTACAATAGATTCGTTTTTAGAACAGCTTACCTATAAATTATAATGCCCATTAGCATTATCGGAAACTCGATTGCACAAATAAACTCAGAAGTGTTCTATTCTATAATTACATAATTAGGTAAGCAATATTTAACTATGTATATCCGAAGACCACGTTAAATAAAACCACTCAGGGAAAACTCGCAGCTTAGAATATCGTATTGGAATATTAACATGTTAGGCAGACAATAAGTTATTATATTTGTATACTTATTCCGAAAAAAAATGTAATTCCGCCTCTAGTGTACATTCTATACCTCACTATTGCTGCAGAAGCGGCTGTAGATTTGATAAATATGTATTTAAAGTAACTTTACTTGATACACATTTTATAAGACGTCTTTACCCACCGATTGAACTAATATGGTCTATTTTAAATACCTTAAGGGTAACGCCCATGGTTATTGATAGTATTGCTACTAGGGACGTATCACGATGATACTATTGTGATACATATATCTTTCTTACATATCAAATTGTTAAAAGAATATTGAATATTTGAATTCTAATCTAAGATCATCAACTAAATAATTATTCGAGACAAAGATAACATAATTAAATAATTATTGTTATAAATTTGTTTTATCTTGAATGTTCATAGATCGTAGTTTTTCTTTAACATCTACAGGGTGTAAAATGTGAGGAATGTTAGCGAAATAATTAACAGATTGGACGACTTACCTGTAAGGAAGGACAATCGTAATTATCCGAGCTAACATTCCGAACATTTTACAACCCACCCTAGGTTCCCAACCCTATACGATCTATTCACTTATTGAGCACGCGGCAATATAATGAGTACGGTCCTAGCCTGAGAGGTGATATACATATACTGGTGTAATAGAGGAAAAAGTTGTTTCTTTCTTTAAAATTGTGAGTCACGGCACAACGGCCTTATATACTACAGGGTGTAAAATGTTCGGAATGTTAGCTCGGATAATTACGATTGTCCTTCCTTACAGGTAAGTCGTCCAATCTGTTAATTCTCAATCATCGCGGACATCGGAGAGAGACGGACAGAGGTACTGCAGGCGGAGCTGGCTGACGGCTGCCAGACGGTTCATATAAATAGATGTTACAAAGAGCGCGAAATATAATTGTTTAACACTTGTTAATTAAAAAAAAACAATTTATTTAAATATTACATACAGAGTTTGATGTGCGTAATATCTAAGAGTATATTACTGACTATAATTATAACTGCTAAGTGGAACAATGCTACTGCTTATATACTATTCTTAATCTACTCCTAGGAATGTGCTGCCTCAGCATATCTGGGTACGTAACTCCTCCATCCCGAGACGAAAGACATCCCGTTGGCCTTAGTGGGACAATGGATGACTTTTGTTTATTGATATCGCTTCTCCGCGGATGCTGACTGTTGAAGGTTGCGGAATGAGCTTCGACTTCCGGTATTTGATAATAAACTTGGCTACGATTCCAAGGATTGCTAAACATAAAATAACATATAAAATGATTGTCCAATATATAGGTAATTGGTGAAGTTTTGGTGTTGTTACATGTTGTAACTCTTCTTTTAATTTGTATAGTCCGGTGTGGATGTCCGTCAAGTTCTGATAGTGGACCTCTTGTAGTTGCCGAATTTCATGAATTTTTTCTTCGCTGGATTTTGGTCCGCGATTCAGCTGTAGCTGCGGGATATTGGGTCTTCTTATCCGTTGTGTTTTGGACTCGTACACTTGTAGAGTCCTGTCGTTGATGGTGATCATGCAGCCTGATGTAATCTCTACTAGGTGGGTCCCACGTAGTTTGTCCATTTCTTCTGTCTTATCACAGCGTTTCTTGACATTGGTTGAATTTGGGGCAGTGATGATCCATTGGTTAGGTGCAATCTTTGTGATCTCTATATCCTGGATTTTGGTAAAGGTCTGCCTGCATACATCATAGTTATTAGTAAATCGTAATAATTGTATCTCACATGGTGACGTGTTGGAAATGATGTTACTATGCTCTGCTTGGCATATGTATTCCCCGGGCCATACTTCTCTGCATTGGTCTCTTGAAGATACAAACTTATTTTCGTTTATTGCCAGGTAAGGATTAGATGGTAAGATATACTTAAAATAGGAATTATTTGTTGGTAAAGGTAAGGGGAAGAGATGGTAGTAATTGTATGATTCGGGTTCCACCAATGGTACCATTATGATAAATATAATACTTTCTCCCTTTACGTAAGCTTTGATTTTTAATACATTTTCTAGGTATCTTATTGTTTTGATTGATGGTTTAACAGGTAATTTATTTACATGTCCGGGTAACTTTATTTTTAATAATTCATCGATTAATTCTCCTGGTTGTATTATTGATGGGTGGAATGTTTCTAATTTGGCGAATGTAAGAGCGTTGATAATGGTGTTTGTAATCTCATTTATATTGTTCGTGAGAAATATCAGTTGATTGAAGATGGTGTTGATCGTCATCTGATGTTCTTGTTTTAACAAATGGTCTTGAGTCTTATTTATTGTAGCTGCCATCTGTTTCATCCTAGATTGTAAGCTCATTTGGTTGCTTTGGATGGTGTTTATTGATTCATTAAACAATGTGATGGATGTAGTGGCTAAAGAAATTTGTTTATCCACTATAGCTTTAATTTTTCCTTGTGAATCTATAATTTCGGTTATTGCCTGATCATATCGTATGGCATCCTCGTTATCAAGATTACCAGTGACTGCTTTTAGAATGTTTCCTAAAAAGTTGAAAGCTCCACGTTGTTTTCTTCTGTTGTTTGTTGGTACAATTTGTTGTAACTCTCTTTTCATCATGTTTATGCTGTTCTGTAAGATCTTACAATAGTTATTGACGTCTTCCTCATAGATGCCCTTTCTTGTATCGGTGTTAATCGTTTTCACCCATTTTTTGTAGTTATTTTCCAGTTTAATTGCTTCTACAATCAGCGATGTTAAGTTATACACATTGATAATGTTCCAATATGTATTGATGTTCTGTGCTGTTCCCAGTTGGATTGGCAACAGTCCTGTTGTTTCTTCTATTGATTTTATGGTAACGTCTCCCCGGAGTCCACGGATGATCCATCCAAGGATTCTAGAACAGTAGTGCCATGTTTTAGATTCTTAATATGTACTTTTCTAGTTTTATTCTTATCGTCTATTACAGTTGCAGTGTTATCATCGTGTAGTGTTTGAATCCTATACGGTCCTTGAAACATGTGTGTTATTTTATTTCTATTTCCAGATCTTAATCTGACATATACTTCTTGTCCTACCTCCAAAGGTTTTGTTTTTGCTTTTTCGTTCCTTTTCTCTATTACGTTGGTCTTTTGTTGTTGCATTTGATTTCCTAGGTTCTGGTATAAAGTCTTCAATCTGTTTACATGTTTCTCGATGTAATCACTGTAAAAATGTTTATCATAATACAGATCAAATGGATCACGGCTCTTTGTATGTCCAAATGTTAGTTCATGTGGTGTAAGTCCTGTTGTTGTGTGTATCGAGTTGTTGTATGCTATGATCGCAATACGCATCAGTTTCGTCATGCTACAAGTTTTGTCGTTTTCTCTTAAAATCCGTAAATGTTCAATTAACGTTGAATGAAGTCTTTCAATGTGTCCGTTCGAATTGGGATTGTTTGGTGTGCAATAATGAATTTTAATTTTATGTTTTAACAATAATTCCTTTATTAGTCCATTATTGAATTCTGCTCCTGCGTCCGTTATCATTTCTTCTGGTGTTCCGAATGTAGCAAAGTATGTAATTAATGCGTCGGCAATTTCAACGGCATTCTTACTTTTAATGCTTATCGCCTGTGCATGTTTTGTGAATGCATCTATTATTGTTAAGGACTGTTGTCCGCCTATGGTGAATACGTCGACATGAATTCGTTGAAATGGCACATCTACCTTATCAGTTATATTTAGACTTGGGTGTGGTTGCTGACGATCGTATTTCGTCCTGTTACATAATTGACATCGTTTTATGTAGATTGAAACAGTTTCTTTCATGTTGTTCCAATAATAGCGACGTTGTAGTTGTTTTAATGTTTCGTTTATTCCTCGATGATTATTTTTACCTTCATGATAGTTCTTGACTATCTCCATTTGTTCTTCTGGGTCATTTATTGTCTGTAATTTCCTCATGCATCTAAATAATTTAGGTCCGTTATCATTGAAGTATTTAGTATAAGTTGTACAGAAATTTTTGTACATTTGTTCTTGTTTGAAATATAAATATTGTTTTCCTTGTGGCATGTAGTCCCTTATTAATTTGAATATTTCTTCTTCGTTGTTTGATTTAGGCATGGTTACTCTGTAAATTTTCTTCCCTTGATTTATCTGTAGTGTAATCTTACATGTGTCCAAATATGTCTGATCGATATGATATTGAGGATTTTTGTTGTCTATCGCTTCATCCAATGTTGGTATTGTATCTCGTGGTTCGTCGTTTAAGTTTGAATGTACCGTACTTGCAGGTTCCATTGGTTGGTCTTGGTCTCTGGTGACTGATGTACTAGGTTGTTGTACGTCATCTGTAACAAATGACGCATTTGGTAATTGTTCTATTGTTGGGGGATCTTCTTCTCCTTCTAGTAGTTCTCTTATAAGTTGGTCTATGTCGTCTCCGACATTTCCTTGTATTGATTCTGTTTCCAAAGCGTTGATTTTTATTCGAGGTAAGGCGTCTGCGTTAGTATTATACTTGCCTTTCTTGTATAGAATTTCATAATCATACTCTTCTAGTCTTATTTTCCATCGGGCTAACTTGGAATTTGGTTCTTTTAGTGATGTTAACCAGACCAAGGGTCTGTGGTCTGTGTAGATGATGAATGGTCTACCGTAGATGTAGGGCCTAAAGTATTTGGTTGCCCATACGATGGCCAAAAGCTCCTTCTCTATTGTAGAATATAGTTGTTCTGAATCTGATAAAGTTCTAGAAGCATAACTTATAGGTTTATCTTGTCCTATTCTTCCTTGAGAGAGTACTGCGCCGATTGCTACGTTCGAGGCGTCCGTTGTTAATACAAATGGTTTTGCAAAGTCTGGGTACTGTAACACTGGTTCATTAGTTAATATATGTTTACATGTTTCAAATGCTTTTATAAATTCTTCATCATGTACTATTTTTGCATGTTTGTTTAGACATCTTGTCATTGGTTTCGTAATTTTGCCAAAGTCCTTGATAAACTTTCGATAGTAACCTACCAAGCCTAGAAATGCTTTGATCTCCTTTGTTGTCGTAGGTATTGGATATTTCAGGATGGCTTTAATTTTTTCCGGATTTGGTTTCACACCTTGATCTGATATTACGTGTCCTAGGTAAGTTGTTTCCTTCCGTAAAAATTCACATTTGTCTAATTTTATTTTCAAATTTGCTTTTCGTAATCTTTCAAATACGGTTGCAAGTTTTTCCAAATGTTCTTGAAGACTTGTTGAATAGATAACAATATCATCTAAGTACACGTGACATACGTCTTCCTGAAGACCTCGTAGTATATTGTCCATAACTCTTTGAAAAGTTTCTGGAGCATTCTTCAGTCCAAAAGGCATTCTTTTAAATTCATAGTGTCCTTGTTCTGTAGAAAAGGCTGTTTTCTGTATATCCTTGGGGTCCATTTCAAGTTGATGATAACCACTAGCAAGGTCAAGGGTGGTAAAGTACTGACTCCTTCCTAACTTATCTAAGATGTCGGTTATGTTAGGTATAGGATACTTATCGTCAATGGTTTGGTCATTTAATCGTCTGTAGTCGATTACCATTCGATATTTAACCTTCCCTGATGCATCCATCTTCTTTGGTACTACAGTAACTGGACAGCTCCAAGGGCTGTAGCTTTCCTGAATGATATCTTGTTCCAATAGTTTTTGGACCTGTTGTTTTATTTCGTCTTTCTTCTGTTGGGGCTGTCTATATGGTCTGGAATATGCGGGTGTTTCATCTTTAAGTCTTAGAGTATGTTTAATTTGATTTGTAAATATCAATGGTAAACGTTCATCATAACATATGTCCTTGTATTCTAAACATATACTTTGTATTTGTTGGTATTCGTCATCATTCAGGTGAACTAACCTTAAGTTCATCATAACATTTTCAATCTGCATTTTTTCAATTTGTTTTGGTGTATATGGTGTCTTGTTGCTTTTACCGATGTTAGTCCTGGGGTCATACTCCTCAGCGTCGATTGGTTGATCGATCTCGATTTCTACAGGAAAATTGTTGAAATTTACAGCGATGGTCAGTGCTTCGAAATCTTTCGAATTTGATATAGCCTCTGGTATTTCTACTCCAGGTGCTAATACTTGATGATGCACTATTATGTTCTTCCTATTTCTAGTCACAGGTATTTTGATTACTTTTCTTTCACGTGGTCCTAAAGAAATTTTTGAGTCTTCAAATAAAATGGGTATGTTCACAAATTTCGTCTTCAAAGTTCTATTGATGATGTCGATTGTCGCTTCTAATTGTTCCAATAATGTTATTCCTATCAGGCCATCATATTTGTCACTAAAGTCAAATATATGGAATTTGTGTTGTTGATTTTTTGCTTTGAACGTAATTAATGATGGTATCTCAATTACATGTTGATGTTTTGTGATTGCATGTGCCGTTTGTACAGTGAATGGTTCATACTTTATATGTTCTTGAAAATATCTATGAGCTAAATTTGAACTTATCATAGATCTTGATGCTCCGGTGTCAATTAGAAATTTTGCTCTAATTTCAGGAATAATAATATATAATAATAATATATAATTTAACTGCCGAATGTGTGTTTAATTTGATTTTTTCCATGTATTCTTCTTGTGGGTCTTCATTTGCTATGTTATTTGACTTGTGGAGGCTTCTGCCATAAAATTTTCTTCGTATTCCTCTTCATGTTTATCTTCTTCATAAGTGTACTCGCCTTCTTCGTAGTATTGTTGATTTTCTTCATATTCTTCAATTTGTTCAACATCTTGTTGATCTTCAGTATGATAATACAATTTCTGGGGTGCTGATCTTGTCGAACTACCAATATCCATTGGTGTTTGCTTCGGTTGACGAGTTTGTTGTATTTGTCCAGGGGATTTTGCAAATCTCCAAGATGGTGGTTTCTGGAACGGTTGTTGCTGTTGAGGCTGTTGTTGTCTCCAATGTTGTTGTGGTTTGGGTGGCCATTGGTTTTGCTGTTGCCATTGATTTGGTTGCTGCCACTGGTTCGGTGGTTGCCATTGTCTTGGTTGTTGCCACTGCCTAGGTTGTTGCCACTGTTTTGATTGTTGTTGCCACTGTTTTTGTTGATGTTGTTTTGGTGGTGCTTGTTGTGATGGTATTTGTTGTCTGAGTGGTTTGAATTCGTGATTAACGTTCACACTGTTGGGCTGTTTGGCAAAGTAGTTGAAATTTTCTTCTTCTAATACATATGCCATAGCTGTTTCTATGTTATCAGGTATTCTGTACCTGACACGATGGCCAACTTCTCCCATTATAACGATTCCTCGGAGGTATGTTTGTAATGTTGTATCTTCATGCAATTCGCATTTAATTTTTCTTCTTGCTGCATCCTCCTCTGTCATCTTGACTTTGGATAACAATAAATTCCTTATATTCTTACAACGCATGCCAAAGTTGTACGCTGTTTCTTGCCTTTCTGGCCTAAGATTAATTAAATCCTGTGTCAAACACTTTTCTGATCTCTGATCACAGAAATTTAATTGCAAGAGGTCCTTAAGTTCCTTCCAGGTTCTTATGGTTTCATAACTTCCTACTAACTGAAGAGCTTTTCCTGTTAATTTAGATTGGATGGCTCTCATGATGAATTGGTTAATTGGGTCATCTGCCTCTTCACTGGCAAATGTGTCAATCAAATATTGACATCCCGCGATGTACATGGTGAGGGTGTTTGGATTTCCATCGTACTGCGGTATGATGGCAAGATGATTGGTGGTGATATCTTTTACTGTAGACATTGTTATTGTTGTCGTAGTACTTTTTTGATCACTATTATTAGCACTGGTTTGATTTTCTTGTAGCGATAATTTATTTAAAATTTCCGCTAATGCAAGTTCAGGATCGGACATGGATTTGAGGGATGCAATAAACTAAACTTAGTTTGTGCTTACATGAATTTAAATAATCCAATCATGTCCTTTGGTATCCTTTATTTTCACTTCCACGAACCGATGTGAGATTCTTCGACCGATGTGAGGTCTATGGGTGTGGTTCTTTTCGCGTAAATCGTAGACACGAACCGTTTTCAAAAAGAGTTTTATTTTCGAAAAACGTCCCGAAATACTGCCGACTGCGCCAAATATAATTGTTTAACACTTGTTAATTAAAAAAAAAACAATTTATTTAAATATTACATACAGAGTTTGATGTGCGTAATATCTAAGAGTATATTACTGACTATAATTATAACTGCTAAGTGGAACAATGCTACTGCTTATATACTATTCTTAATCTACTCCTAGGAATGTGCTGCCTCAGCATATCTGGGTACGTAACTCGCGCTCGCTATTATTGTTAAATATTGTAATATTTTAACCTTTTAACAAGCAGGGCGTCTTATTGCATCCATGTTGCAGATCTTGATTAAATCTTGTAACATTTACTATATGCATAACACAATATTGTACAAATTCCGATGTCGCCAGGCACACATTTGGCAATGTTTTCAATTTCCATAGTTATGTTTAAAAAATGATGTATGTAGGTGAAATGCGTTTTATGTATAGGACATTTTACACAAAGTTGATCTAAAATTTTCCATACAATAATAGAAATGCATTCAAATGGGTTGTCAAACGAGTTTTACTACTTTTCACGAGTTTAACTTTGATTTTATAATTTGGACACCTTTTCGAGAAACTCTTCCGATGTGTCGATATGTTATCTTCACAATAATTTTGCCATACAATTTTTTTCCGATGGCCACAGCGAATAATTTATAAATAATTGAAAGACCCGTCGCAGTTATCATTTTTTACTGAAAAAAAAAAATGTCTCAAAAATGACACATGTTAGGTATAGGGTATGTAAAATACCTAAAATTGACCTAAAATTGGCGAAGTTTTCAAAAATGCTATAAAATACATCGTGTCTATTTGATATATGAAAGTTGACACCATTTCTGGTAAAACCGAAAGTAACCTAAAACTCAAAATACTTTAGTTAAAAATATCGGATCCAACAACATAAGTCCACACGTTTTCAATCCCTTATTTCTGTTAGTTCTTCATATACTGATCCTGTATAATAACAATACTCTAAATACGCTTTCAATGTTAGATAACAAATTTCATTATTATTACACTAAAGAAAGTAACCAAATGTAATAAAGAGCTAAATACTAACGCGCTTGCTTAAAAAAATCCCCGAATATTTACTTTTAATCTGCGTTAAAATGTTAACACGCGCTCTTGGGATACATGTTTGCAGGGTTAGTTGTGTAAAAGGTCAAGTCAAGTGCATACAAATTCACTATTAAAATAGAAACAAAAAAAAATAATACATATATTTCAGCTGCTTACAACTGCTCTTTTATTTAGTAAGTCTGGCCAATCGATCTTTTTACACAAATGTTTTTAAAGACTTTGTCCTATTTTGCGCGCCCATTCTTTGCTCCAACTGCCTCACGGTAGCTAAGCGACTGGTAACTACTTATGTTTGAAGTTCAACAAGTAAATTATACGCAAAAACGTCAAACATTTACATAAACCATAGTTACCTGAATTTAAGATCCATTGTTTGGTTCGATTTATATCATGTATCATGTATCATGGTGACAGATTATATTTTCGTGCATGCAAATTGGTTAATTTTATGAATTCATATTAACAAAAGTTCAGGATATAAGAGTATAAATTAATAAAATAAAACTGCACTATTAGCCAGCCAAAATTCCCATGCAAGAAGTGAAGCAAATTTCCCAGAAACTTCTTGTTTTAATTTTGTTATCTATAATTTATTAAAAGGGACAGGTATAGGTATAAAATAGGTATATGAAACCACAATATTGAATGATATAGAGCACAAAATATATTATTGAGTGGTGTATTATTACATAGGTGTTCCATTTGACAAAAATTACCTACTACTTGCGATAAAATTGTATCACCGGCAATGATTATGTACATACACAGTTTAAAATAAACGTTAATAAGTTTTGTCCATAAATCAATTACATAATAAAAAAACATTTCTTATACGTAGTTGCATATTTATTTCTATGCCCAAGAAAATATTTTAGATTAGTAAACAAACCATGAAAAAGTATAGAGTAATTTTCAATAGTGCACCTGAAATAAAACCTTAAAAAACACATTCTGTAATTGTAAAATTTATAATATATTTATTAATATTATTAATATTAATATAATATATTTTCCAACGTACAAAAATATACACCATTGACCGTTTATTACATGTGTTCCTTTTGCGATCTGTACTGGGTACGCGCGATAAGTTTGCATTGTAAATAGATCTTTGATAAATGCTCCCAACAAATTTTATTTCTTACATAACAAAATACAAAAAGCAAAATAACGCATTTTAAATACAAAACTTAACATAATTTAATTATAGTGCGCACACTCAAAAACTAACACAGAAAAAAATATTTTTTGGTAAAAAAATAGCAAAAAAATGCTGAATGCTTACTTTTTCAAATTCATATGTTTTTCCAAAATGCGCCGCTGACTTGCCGGCACGTCAGCGGCGCACCCCTGTATCTCAAAAACCAACAAAGCAAAGAAAAATCTTTTTTTGTAACCAATCAGCAAAAAATTAGCCACAAAATTTAGACTGCTCATATTTTTCAAATTAATTTGTTTTTACATACTGCGCCGCTGGCTTGCCGGTACGTCAGCGGCGCACAGTATACAATTTGCCCAATCTAGCGGGACAAAATTCACATAAGCGTGTTTGATACACCTGAGTATACGTTGGTAACTTTTTAACAGGATGTTAACCTAACTAAAAATATGGCATTTAGCAATTATACTCTATACAGGGTGCCCATTTTCGAGAATACACGTGACTCTCGATTATTTAAAGGCATTCAGGAACGGTAGCACAGGGATAAAGTTGCGTATTTCTATGCAAATCAATTTCAGAAAGTTATTTCAAACAAGAATAAGCATCTTTTTTAGTTTTGGTGATAAAAAAGTAATTTTGATTTTTGCTTAAAAAGTAATGGGATTAGAAATTTATTATTTTAACATTGTGGACCACCTCATTACTATAAACCGAATAGTGCAAATGGATTTAAACAACTTTAAAGATGACAATATTTTGGAGACTGTGGCGAACTTAATAATAAAATTATAAACCCCTAACCACAACAAGTATTTTAGAACCTAAATACGTATTTCAGCAACTATGTTGCCATCTTCAGTAGAACCTAAAAAGAGGAAAAAAGAGATTAGCACTTCATAGTATCTTTACTGGATATTGTCCAAGCAAATCACTAGTGGAAGTTCTTTTTAGGTTCTGCTGAAGATGGCAACATAGTTGCTGAAATACGTATTTAGGTTCTAAAATACTTGTTGTGGTTAGGGGTTTATAATTTTATTAACTTTAAAGATGGCGGAGAAAACATAGCGAACTCGTTTTTTTTCTATAAAAAGCTTATGTAAACTATATTTTTCCAAAAGATTTATTTTATCGAGTTTGGCATTCTGTTTAAAACAGTGCAAAAGTATTTAAATAATAATAGTTTATAATATTAAAAAAATATTTATTAAAAAGTAATATTATGTGAACAGTAAATGAAACATGATAATAACATTTAAAACATATTATTTTAGTAGAGAAATAAAATCTTCGTTATTTTTGGTTAATATGTTCCTTGTCAATTTTCGTAGCAGTGTAATATATGGATCTGAAGAAATTAACAAATATTTGAAAAGATCTGTATTTGTTCGAAGGCGAGATATTTTGCATGTGTTGCCAAGCCGTATTTTTCTAGTTTCTTTATTTTTTGGTTCTGAGGGTTCCTCTGACAATTGTCCAATTGGTATTATAGATTTGTTTATAATTTCTGTGCCATGAACAAGACGTTTATGCAATGTTGGAGGCATAACAAACCAATTATACAAATGTAGATACAGGAGCCTTGCTTCATGGCAATATTTTTGAAATTTTGTCGGATCAATTTCATATCCTGAAGAAACACGCTTAGTAAAATGCTGAGACGGTAAATAAGATTTTTGTCAAGTCCTGTGATAGATGCTGTAGCAGTATTGTCTGCGAAAAATCGTCTAGCCGTATTGCCATCATTGCTGGTGCCAAGTCCTGGCTTCACTTTGTATATTATAAGTTCTATCGCTTTGAATTTTTTTATTATAGCGTATTTTCTTGTTTTGACAATTGTTTTCTGATCAGCTCCTCTTACTTGCCATTCTTTGATGTCCAACCGATAAGCTATGCGTAGACGGCATTCCATAGTTCTAATATATGCGTGTAATGTTGACATACCAAATCGATACATATCGGGGTTAGGTTTATTGTTTATTTCCACAGAATTTAATTGTTTTCCACTAGCTTTGCAAATAAAACATGCTTGCGTTGATTTGTTTTCTGCTAAAACATTACAAACCTTTCCATCTATCATCGATAGAATGAACTTGTGGTGTACAGTAATGGTTTTATTTATTATTAATTTAGTTGGTAAAAGTGTACGAATTTGTTTTTCAATATTATTGCATTCTTCTTTAATTAACTGTGCGGTTTCCCTTTGGTATATAAATTTAATAACTCTGCACAATCGTGGCGAAGAAGGACGTGGATTCTGCCATATTATCTTTTCGCCACTACTGTCCACTAATCTAATAGGTACTAAAGATAATACGAACATATATTCGTCTGTACCGTTGGGGTTTGCGAATGGTTGTTTGTATACACTATGGCCTGAAGATCCATCGCAGCCCCATTTATAAATTATTGTGCAATTCAAGTTGGAAGCATCTGGCCTTAGAAACACTTCTTCAAGAACATTCCTGCATAACCTGGTGGCAGTATGATCCACAAGACCTTGAGTATTTACTTCGGCAGAAATATATGTGACTATAATATTTTCCATTTGTGGGCAAGATCTCTCCTTTGCTTTCTGGACAAGGTCGTGAGAAGGATATAAGTGAAATCCTGCCTTCCTGTTGAATGTTTTTGTATTGTTGCACCGTAAAGTTATTTAATATAAACAAAGCCAACGCTTCATTTGGGGTATATGGACGTTGATCTTGTCCGACATTTGCTCGGCTTGTCGCTTTTTTATATTTCGTTGCGCGCTCAGGAGAGGCTGAAGATATTTCCTTAATCAAATTTGCAGCATCTCTTTTACCGCTTGCGCGTGTTTTGACCTGTGCAGCGAAATTTAGTTGTTCTACGTCATAATTTTCAAGCAGATCCTTAACCCTTCTAACCTACGATTTTTGGCCGCTTTCTTGAAATGATTTTGTGGGTCGACCTGAGCCAGACCCTGGCTCTTGATTTCTGGTTATAGGCTTCACTTCAAAGACTATAACTTCTTCCAGCCAACTCTCATACTTCTTATAAAAAGCGTCAATGCGTCTTATTTTCTGGGCCCATTTTAACCGAATTTTTTCACATTCTTTCTTCACAAAAGCTTTCAACCTTTGCTCTTGTTGTTGATTGAAAACTTCATTAACAAAGAAACTCCTAATAAATTCCATTAGAGTAGGTATTTTCACATCGGCCGAAGTAGAGCGCCATAAATAAAAGAAATCTTTTCGCCGGGGCCCTACACCTGCAGAAAAAAATGCGAAATATCTCAAAAAACGCACAAATGCGCACAAAGAAATGTTATTGACTAGATGCAAACCAACCTAAAGTACAAAAAAAAACTAATAACACATTTTGACTACGCTTGACACAAAAACTAACGACCTTATAATTCGTTTTTTTTTTTTTGTAAATTATGTATACAGTATATAACTTAATATATCTATTGTAGTCAATAGATATGTACACAAATAATGCGTAATAATATAGCTACATACCTACAAAAGATGATTCCATCGTGAAAATAATATTCGACTTCTGCCGTAAGACAGTACACGCTAACTGTCAAAAGCAAACATAACCAACAAATTATGTTTCAACTCATTAGACGACCGCACCAAACTGATCTATGCGGTAATCAGGAGTAGATTGACATGTTTTGTTGTCACTACTAGTTACGCGATATTTATGATAACTTGAAAGGATGCTTTTGTAATTTTGACAATTTGATACATTTTACCTTTTGTCCTGCTAGATTAGTCAAATCGTATACTGTGCGGCGCACCCCTATATCTCAAAAACCAACAAAGCAAAAAAAAGATCTTTTTTGGTAATAAAATTAATAACAAAATACTGACTGCTTAGTTTTTTCAAATTTATTTGTTTTTTCAAAATGCGCCGCTTGTTTGCGAACACGTCAGCGGCGCACCCCTAGATCTCACAAAACAACAAAGCCAAAAAAACTTTTTAGGTAAAACATTAGCAAAAAATTAGCAAAAAATTAGCAAAAAATATAGACTGCTCACATTTTTCAAATTCATTTGTTTTTCCAAATTGCGCCGCTGGCTTGCCGGCACGTTAGCGGCGCCTCGGTAACTCGAAAACTAAGAGAGCAAAAAAAATCGATAATTTGGTAAAAAAATAGCAAAAAATATGGATATAAAGATTATCATTTTGCAAAAGTTGTGCCGCTGGCTTGCCCGACCTCTTATTACACAAGCTTTCTGAGACGTCAACTGGCGCTGTTTGATAATTAACAATTATGTATGTCGAAAATTATGTCATCGTGAGTCTATTTCAAGTCAATTATATATTAAGTAAGGAAATAAACGTTATACACAATTTAAAATTCGCGGTAAAATTGAGTCTGCGCATGGCGAACAAAAACATTCTCACCATCTCCTTTCATACGCGGAAAAATGATTATTACTGTGACACCGGCAGACCCATCACATTGCACAAAGTTGCGCTTTTAATGCGATATGTCGGCTTATTAGTCGGTTCCAAAACTGTTTTTATTTGATACCTATGTCGGGGCACAGATAACGGAGCTATTCAAGGTAAAAAAAGCAAAAACCCAAAACGCTTTTTGAAATTTTTTCGAGTGGAATTCGATTTTGGGCATATGTCGGGATATGTCGGTGAAAAACCCCGATATGTCGGGGCAAAAACCTCAAAGTTATTCAAGGTCAAATTTTTCCATGAGGTTTCTTGATATGTCGGGCAGTAAAATTCGAATCTAGACATATGGTGGAATACATCCGTGTAAAAAAATCATATATCGAAGCAATGACCGAAAAGTTATTCAAGGTCAAAGTTTGGCGCCAAAAACCCAAAACGCTTTTTGAAATTTTTTCGAGTGGAATTCGATTCTGGCCATATGTCGGGATATGTCGGTGAAAAACCCCGATATGTCGGGGCAAAAACCTCAAAGTTATTCAAGGTCAAATTTTTCCATGAGGTTTCTTGATATGTCGGGCAGTAAAATTCGAATCTAGACATATGGTGGAATACATCCGTGTAAAAAAATCATATATCGAAGCAATGACCGAAAAGTTATTCAAGGTCAAAGTTTGGCGCCAAAAACCCAAAACGCTTTTTGAAATTTTTTCGAGTGGAATTCGATTCTGGCCATATGTCGGGATATGTCGGTGAAAAAAACCGATATGTCGGGGCAAAAACCTCAAAGTTATTCAAGGTAAAATTTTTCATAGAGGTTTCTTGATATGTCGGGCAGTAAAATTCGAATCTAGACATATGCCGGAATACATCCGTGTAAAAAAATCATATATCGGAGCAATGACCGAAAAGTTATTCAAGGTCAAAGTTTGGCGCCAAAAACCCAAAACGCGTTTTGAATTTTTTTCGAGTGGAATTCGATTCTGGGCATATGTCGGGATATGTCGGTGAAAAAACCGATATGTCGGGGCAAAAACCTCAAAGTTATTCAAGGTAAAATTTTTCCAAGAGGTTTCTTGATATGTCGTGCAGTAAAATTCGAATCTAGACATATGGCGCAATACATCCGTGTAAAAAAATCATACATCGGAGCAATGACCGAAACGTTATTCAAGGTCAAAGTTTGGCGCCAAAAACCCAAAACGCTTTTTGAAATTTTTTCGAGTGGCATTCGATTCTGGGCATATGTCGGGAAATGTCGGTGAAAAGAACCGATATGTCGGGGCAAAAACCTCAAAGTTATTCAAGGTCAAATGTTTCCAAGATGTTTCTTGATATGTCGGGGAGTAAAATTCGAATCTAGACATATGTCGGAATACACCCGTGTAAACAAATCATATATCGGAACAATGATCGAAAAGTTATTCAAGGTAATATATATTACCAACTGCTCTATCTACGGTGACCTTGAAACGATTTTCGCCACTTTTTCGTTCGTTGTAATTGTTTATTTCTAAATATTTTGCTGTCCGGTAATGAAACAAAAACGAACAAAATCACACCAGACAGAGCCTATCTAAACTATAAATACATAACCAATTTGTAGCGACAATTTGCACAACGAGATGGCGCCAAGTGTCAACAAGCACGATTACAGTACTACATTATTTAAGTGATTTATGTACAAGACGCGTTAATTACAATTTCGTAACTCTTATATAATAATAAAAGATTGTGTGAGGTTTTCTTCCAGTTTTATTTAGACTGTTTGATACAAGCAACCGCACGCCATGCAGGTAGGGCGAGGAATGCCTCGGAATAAGAAAATCAATAACGAGTCGTGCTCGTACGGGAAAGGTCGGAGACCGTGCATGGCCCGAGTATTTAAGAACATAGTAAAATACAAATACACAAAAACAAAAACAGAAGGACATACTGGTTTTTATCTCTATTTTATCCCTATTTTATCTCCATTGTATCTATTTCAGAGATAAATAAAATCAGATGTTCATTAACAATCTTGCCAATTCAGATATTAATTTAATTGTCTCTAACGAACGAACGCCTTGTACATATTTATTTTACATGATTTCTGTGTGGTCAGCTTAATCGGTTGCCGACCCTTAATATAGAATATAATCAATTCCAATAAGTAATAACACAATTTACAAAAGAAAGAATAATTAACAAGCATTTTCAAGTGCAGTCACACAAAAAAAAAAACGTTTTCGGCACGACATAGGGCAGCCAATATTGTGCTGATCCTGACAACAAGAAAAACAATGTTGCTACAGGTAAAGTTAAATGTTAAACCAGTATAAAAATAAACTGTTCCGAGTCTTTTCAAATATGTGCACTAACCAATAACAGCATTATAATTGCCTTTATTTTAAACACTCGTCGGCTAACTTAAGACACATTTTTTTTATTTTTGTACTGATCAATTGTGTCAAAATATATATAACTAAAAGCATGCATAAAAGCAAGCATGCATTATTACTATTATTATTACTTATTGGAAATCTCTGATACATCTCATTAAATATTTGACACCTAGATAATATAATTTAGATGCAACATATAAATACTAAAATTACAGTAATTGAATTTTAAAAAGTAATGAAGAGGTTCAGGGCAAATTGGTAGTACCGAACTTCGCTGAAGCCTAAGGTACTCCCTTTGCAACACCCCTTGCTTTGCAACACTATTTGCAAAACAAAGGAAAACAGTGGCAACCCCGTGCAATTTGGATAGGTCAGTAAAAACACACGAAGACATTATTTATTAATAGACAAATGAAAAAAAAAATGCAGAAGTGTTTGCCGTCCTTAAATCTCTGAAACTTTTATTGCAGCCGACTGCTACTTTTCTTCAAAAGCATGCACAATACGCCGTCATACCGCTGCATAATTTACTGTCACCAGTGACCAGAAGGGGTAATCTTACATTGAAAGGTGTCATCGCGGTAGAGGAACAGGTAGTATCGTCTTCGTTAGATTACATGCTGCAATTTAAACCATACACAACCAGAAATGACTTGCAAAAAAACATCCGCTGCTAGTAAAAACAAAAATATGACACCGATAATTGTTATCAATACCGTCTAATATCACATAATACATGTTTAGTAACTATCGACCGCCGGCCGGGGTACTAATAACCTCTTGGAAAAATTTTACCTTGAATACGTTTGAGGTTTTTGCCCCGACATATCGGTTCTTTTCACCGACGTATCCCGACATATGACCAGAATCGATTTCCACTTGAAAATATTTCAAAAAGCGCTTTGGGTTTTTGCCGCCAAGCTTTGACCGTGAATAACTTTTCGGTCGTTGCTCCGATATATGATTTTTTTACACGGATGTATTCCGACATATGTCTAGATTCTAATTTAACTCCCCGACATATCAAGAAACCTCTTGGAAAAATTTGACCTTGAATAACTTTGAGGTTTTTGCCCCGACATATCGGTTACTTTCACCGACATATGGGCAGAATCGAATTCCACTCGAAACAATTTCAAAAAGCGTTTTGGGTTTTTGCCGCCAAACTTTGACCTTGAATAAATTTTCGGTCATTGCTCCGATATATGATTTTTTACATGGATGTATTCCAACATATGTCTAGATTCGAATTTTAATGCCCGACATATCAAGAAACCTCTTGGAAAAATTTGACCTTGAATAACTTTGAGGTTTTTGCCCCGACATATCGGTTTTTTCACCGACATATCCCGACATATGGCCAGAATCGAATTCCACTCGAAAAAATTTGACAAAGCGTTTTGGGCTTTTTGCTTTTTTTACCTTGAATATCTCCGTTATCTGTGCCCCGACAAATAAAAACAGCTTTGGAACCGACTAATGAGCCGACATATCGCATTAAAAGCGCAACTTTGTGCAATGTCATGGGTCTGCCGGTGTCACAGTAATGGAAAAATGTAACATTGGTCGGCTGGGGAAGACGCAGGTTCCGGTTTCGTCTCGCACTGACGTCATTTGTAAGTGGAGCCGATGCGCGTGAGCAGACCGTGGTTGGACCGGTAGTTACCAAACAGATATTGGACGCGAGAGGTGCTATAATGGCCGACTTTATTAACGCGAACGATGTGACGCTTATCAACACCCCTGGAGTACCCACGTGGCAGAGACGTCAGCAATCCTCCATCCTGGACTTGTCGCTGGCTAACAAAATGTTCAAAAACACTGAATTCCAGTGGAGAGTCGAAGAGGAGGAAAATCTTAGTGATCACAAGGATATTATTATCACCCTAAAAAGCGATAAAATAGAGTACACCGAATGGAACGAGAAGAGATGGGTGGTCACAGAGGCAAACTAACGAGTGCACCAAGTATTATTGAGACAAACCTGCGGACGGTCAAACAACTAACACCTCAAAAACTGGACAATATAACCAGAGATATCTGCAACAAGGTATTTGGCAGAAAGACAAGCACCCAGAAAAAAAAAATGCATTTACTGGTGGAGCGAGGAAATTGCAAAAAAGAGACGAGAGTGTAACCAAAGAAGGAGAAAGTACACAAGACAACTTTCACAACAGACAGTAGATATCGAGAATAGTGGGGACAGATATAGAGAAAGTAGAAAGATACTTAACAACGCCATCAAAAATGCAAAGAGAGAGGCTTGGACCAGACTTCTAGATGACCTGAACGAAAATGTCTGGGGAGACGCTTACCAGCTGACCTGTAAGAGACTTAAAACTCTCCTGCCAACGAAGATAGATGCGCAGAAGGCAGACGCTGTGATTGCGGAGCTCTTCCCAACGGCCCCAGTGATCGTGTGGAAGAAGCCTAACAGACAACAAATGGGGATCGAGCATAAGACGGTAACGAAGGAAGAGATCACTCAAGCGGCAAAAGACCTCAAAGCGGGGAAGGCGGCGGGTCCGGACGGAGTACCGGCCGACATCGTCAAGATTATGCTTGTACAGAAGCCGAAATCTTTAGAGTTCTCTTCGATAAAATGCTCAGAGAAGGACAATACCCACAGCAATGGAACCAGGCAAAACTCGTGCTTATAGAAAAACCGAAGAAAGACATGGAAGAGATCAAATATAGACCGATATGCCGTGTAAACGCATGGGCGAAGGCGTACGAGATGATTGTTAGAAATCGACTAGTCCTTGAACTGGAAGATGGAAAACTATCCCCGCAACAGTACGAATTCAGGAAAGGGAGATCCACCACCGACGCAATCGAGCAGGTCCTAAAAATCAACAAAGACTGTGACAAGTACAACAGAGGAAAGAGGAGATACTGCTTGTTGGTAACAATCGACGTTAAGAACGCCTTCAACTCCATTCGGTGGTAGAAAGTGATAAGCGCCTTACAAAAAAAAGAAACATCGCAATACGTCATCGAGTGTACGAAGAACTACCTAAAGGATAGGACAGTTACCTACAGGGGGAAGACGTATCACATGAAGAGGGGCGTACCGCAGGGCTCTGTGATGGGAGCGACGCTCTGGAACGTCGCCTATGACGACCTCCTGGACATCCCGGTTTTGAGCAATGTCCATCTACTGGCATATGCGGATGACCTGGCGGTGGTGGTGCAAGGGTGGAGTGCAAAAGAGATCAAAGAGGACACTGAGGAGGCTCTAGAAACCATCGAAGAATGGTTCCGGGAGAAGGAACTACAGATCGCCTACCAGAAGACCGAGGCCACCGTCATAAAAGGAAGGAAACCTGTTTATAAACTGGAGTTCCAGTTTGGAGGACACAACGTGACAACGCAGCAGTCACTTAAGTACCTGGGGGTCGTCATCGACCGCAACGCGACGTTCAGTGCACAGGTGTTATACACGATAAACAAGGCTGAAAAGAGCATAAATGCTTTAAAACGCATTATGCCCAGAATCGCGGGTCCGAGCACCCGGAAGAGGCGAATAATAGCTACTGCGGCAGAAAGCACGCTGCTATACGCGTGCACGACATGGGCGGAAGTACTAATACACCAAAAGTACACGAATATCCTCCTAAGCTCCCAACGCAGACTAAACATCTTGGTGACCAGTGCGTACAGGACAGTGTCGACGGAGGCCCTGTCGGTCATTGAGGAGTACATTTTTTTTATTAAATTTAGAAACTTCGGACATGTTACGTCACATATTAGACCATTTTTGGCTGCGACAGTGGTGTCTACTCAACTGTCTACTGGTAGCCACATTGTGGTTATGTATTTTGCTTGACAATACTTATTTTGCAAGCGATATCGCCAATCGCCCAAAACTGAAAGTTAGCAAAAATTGCTTGCAATAAATTGATTTTATCAGAACACTGTTTTGGAAGCTACTGTTTTAGAACTAAATAACATTTGGTTTCAACAAGATGGTGCCCTCCGCAGCACGGTGTCCAAGTGCGAAATTATTTAAATTCAATTTTCCGCAGAGGTGGATTGGAAGGAGATGATCCATTGAATGGCCACCTAGGTCGCCGGATTTGCAATTATTGGATTTTTCTATTTGGGGACACCTAAAGTCTAAGGGTTACACCAATAGGCCGCAAAATATTGATGAGTTGAAGCAAAGGATAGTGGACGAAGTTCAAAGTATTACTGTCGAACATTTAGAAAACTGTTTACGGGAATTTGTTGATAGGTTGTGGCTTTCTCAAACCGCTCAGGGATTGCTGATTGAAAATTTAATTTAATTACTTTGTTATTTTATGTTGAATTGGTTATTATTTATCCGTTTGGTCAAAATAAATGTTTTGGAGGTTTGATTAATTGCTGATAACTAAAAAATGATGCAGATGATGCTATGTACAGGATGTTTGATGAAAAAAAGAAAAGGTTTCCATACTTCCATAATAAAATAAGCACCTCTATATTAAGAGTACATTTAAGCAGAGGTTGTTTAAAAAATATGTTTTTATGGTTGGAGAATTAGGTAGGTGTTCCGGTAATTATCACTAATTTTAATTCATTGCTTATAACTCAAAAATAATGCATTCTACAAGAAAATTATATCAATAAAAAATGTTTTGAATTAGTCTTAGAATTACAAAAAGTAAAAAACAACGTGCTCCATTTTTTAAAAAAGTTATCTAAATTTCCGTAATAAAATGAATATTAATGTATATTAAAAATGTATTTTAACGATAGCTTGTTTAAAATAAAAAAACATTTGCTTGAATGGTTTTTTGATTTTTTTGCGGTTGGAGAGTTATGTCGGTGTAATTTTGACTAAATTTAATTAATTGCTTATAACTCAAAAATGGTGCACAATATAAAAAGATTATTTTAATAAAAAAAATTTGGAATTAGTCCTAAAATTACAAAATGTAAATTCTGACTTTTTTGCAAAAAGCTGCCGAATACTATGGGTTATCGACTGAAACGCGAGCATTAATTATTAACGATCATACAATAGGAAAAAGTAATAGGCAGATTGCCAGAGACTTGCAGATTAGTAGAAAAACAGCCGATTAATACATCCGCAAAGTTGAGTTTTGGTACTTTTTCTAACAAAAAGATGATTGGGCGACTGAAAACGACTACAAAAGTGGAAGATCGTCTCACAGCAGTACTTAGTATAAGAAATAAACGGAAAACAACACCAGAAATTACAGCAGAAATGAACTTCGACCGTGCAAAACCTTTGAGTATTTCGACAGTTAAACGGAGACTGACGCCTTGTGGACTGGATGGACGAATTGCGGTCAGAAAGCCGTTGTTACGGAAACAAAACATAAGGAAACGTCGGGTATGGGCGGTACAACATAAAGATTGGACATTAGAGCAGTGGAATAGTGTGTTATGGACCGATGAGTGAAAATTAGAAATTTATGGATGAAGAAAGCGCGTGTTTCTGCGCAGGTCGGTTGGAGAGCGAGTGTCGAAACACTGTATTGTACCCACCGCCAAACTCTCAAACTCTGTGATGACTTGGGGATGTTTTGCTGGTACAACAGCGGGTGACATTGTAAAAATAGAAGGGGTATTGAGAAAAGAGTGCTACCAAAATATTATGCAAAATAATACAATTCCATCTGGATTAAAACTTATCGGAAAAAACCTTAGTGTTTCAATACGATGATGATCCAAAGCATACGGAAATAATTTGTCGTGATTACTTGCATGTTAAGGAAACTGAAGGAACACTGTGCGTGGTGGAATGGCCCCCTCAGTCGTCGGACCTTAACCCTATAGAATTAGTCTGGGATGAACTGGATAGAAAGGTTAGAAAATCAACATCTGCGGCGGCCATGTGGACACTTCTCCAAGAAGAATGGAGGAAAATAACACCAGAAACATTGGCAAAATTAATAAAAAGAATGCCTAAATTGTGTGCTGAAGTAAGTGAAAGCCATTTTGAAGCTATTGCGGTAAAAAATTTGGTGAATATGTGTCGCTGAAGTTTGACTTGTAGTCCTTTTGAGACAATAAATAAAAACATATATAAAGGTTGCTCTAAAGGTTATTTATTTAGTCAATATATTAGCAAAATTAATTTAACTTCAATAATATACGCCTCGGTAGGCAACGTATTTACTGTAGTGTACGAGGAAATAAATAACGTTTGGATGCGTGCGCAGCCACATCCCCCTCTTAGGTATTATTTTGTTGTATGCTAGAATAAACTATTATATTATATTATCATATGTATCAGACGCATGTACACCTGTGATATAGAGAAGTTGAAGTAAAGTGTGTTGTGCAAATCTGCGTATTATTTCCAACCCTTACTGAACACAGCATTTACAGTGTTTTTTTACAGTATTTTCTGACTTTTAAAACATATAAATTGATTGAGACTGATGTCAACTTCATAATCAACTGTGATTATCATGCTCATGATACTAGGAGCAATCAGACCTTCTATATTCTACCACATACATCTAATGTAGGCAATAAGCGCATTGCCACCTATGCTGTTCAATTGTTTAATGACCTTCCAAACTGCATTAAAAATATAAAAAATGTTACCAGTTTCAAAAACGCTGTGAAAACCCATTTAATCCAAATGAGATTTCTGTAAATAGTTGTATTGCATGGCATGCAGAGGGATGTGCCATGGTGGAACAACGAACTTCAACGCCTTAAAACTGACACTAGGCACTCTTTCAATAGAGCCAAAGTGTCGGGTAACTGGGCCGACTATAGGAAAGTCCTCACACACTACTGTGCGGAAATCCGCAAATCTAAAAGAAAAACCTGGAGGAAGTTCTGTGAAGGGATAAATGATTTGCCCCCCGCACAACGTCTTCAGAAAATCCTATCAAAAGATCACACAAACGGCATTGGACTACTCAAAAAGTCCAACGGAAACTTTACGGCAACCATACACGAAAGCTTGCAAGTGCTACTTAGCACTCACTTTTCCGGTTCCCAAGAATGTTGGAATAGAGTACATGCTGACAATGGTATAGAGGCAATCAGATGCCCATCCAGAGAAAGCAAAAAACTCGCTAAGAAAATTTTCACTCCAACCAAAATAACGTGGGCAGTCAACGGATTCAAACCGTTCAAAACTGCAGGCCAAGATGGTATATTCCCAGCCCTACTGCAAAAGGGACTCAAGGAAATCACACCACGCCTCACAAATATCTTTCGAGCCAGCTTTGCACATGGCTACATACCTAAGGTCTGGAGAGGGGTGAATGTAGTGTTCATACCAAAGGCTGGAAAAACCCCAGATGAGCCCAAATCATTCCGCCCCATAAGCCTAACCTCGTTTCTCCTAAAAACGATGGAGAAACTCATTGACAATCACATCAGAAGTACGTACCTTCGGATACATCCACTTCACAAAGAACAATTTGCCTATCAAACAGGCAAATCAACAATAACTGCTCTACACAGACCGACAACAGTAATAGAAAAGAGCATATTGAGCAAGCAAGTTGCTCTATGTGCATTCCTAGACATCCAAGGTGCTTTTGATAACACCACCTACGAATCTATAGACACAGGAACGCGGATAAAAGGCATCGATGCCTCCACGACCACATGGATCCAAGGAATGCTTAAAGGCCGGAGGGTCACAGCAACCACTGGTGAAGAATCCGCCACGATAACCACTGCTCGGGGCTGTCCACAAGGGGGGGGTGCTATCACCTCTATTGTGGTCACTTGTGGTCGACGAGCTGATGGTGTTGTTATCGAATGAAGGCTTTGACATACAGGGATACGCAGACGACCTGGTTGTCATTATAAGGGGCATGCACGATGACATCTTGTCAAATCGAATGCAAAGGGCCCTGCAATTAATTAACAACTGGTGCTCTGATAAAGGACTCGCTGTTAACCCAAATAAAACCACAATAATCCTATTCACAAAAAGGAGGAAGTTTCATTTAAAAGCACCCACTATGAAAGGGACGATCATCAACTTTTCAACAGAGGTCAAATACCTGGGGATCACCCTGGACCACAAACTCAGCTGGAAAGCCCACATTGACAGGACCATAACTAGAGCCACCAGAGCGACATGGTCATGTAACAAACTGTTCGGCAGAAGTTGGGGCCTGGCCCCGAGGATGATCTACTGGCTCTACACCACGGTGATTAGACCAGTCATCACCTACGGGTCGATTGTCTGGTGGAACAAGAGATCGGAAAAGGCAACCCAGACGAAACTGACAAAGGTACAACGATTTATATGTTTGGGCATCACAGGGGCAATGCGAACATGCCCTACTGGCGCAATGGAGGCAATGCTAAACCTCACACCTCTGCACATGCATGTTAAAAGAGAGGCTGCTCTCGACGCCATAAGAATAATCCAGGCAGAGAACCTCAAGGCAAACCAGGCCTACGGTCACTTAAGCATTGCCAACATGATATGTGGCAATGCCGTGGAAATGCCAAAGGACATGATGTCACCTGTCTACGCCTTTGATGGGGGAGTAGAAGTGGTAATTGAAGACCGCGCGAATGCAGCCCAGAGGCTTAGACAGATCAGCGATTCCGCATCACTGTGGTTCACAGACGGATCAAAAACCAAGGAAGGTGTTGGGGTCGGCATTAGTGGACCGGATTTCTCCCTATCCAAAGCCATGGGCCATTCTCCAACCATTTTCCAAGCGGAAGTTCACGCAATTGACTTATGTGCCCAGGAATGTTCCCATAGGAACTTACAAAGGGCAAACATCTACATATGCTCAGACAGTCAGGCGACATTGAAAGCGCTGCAATCAAAAGCCCACAAATCCAAAACTGTCTGGGACTGCGAAATTTCCCTGGAAAAACTAGCAAAAGAGAACAAGGTTTCACTCATGTGGGTTCCAGGACATTCAGTGATCGAAGGCAATGAACAAGCTGATATCCTAGCCCGAGAAGGCTCTAAGACTCCCTTTTGCGGACCTGAACCCTGTTGCGGCATCACAAAGAGCTACATCAGGAAGATGGTGCAAAACTGGGAAGATAAAGCTAAACGAGCTTACTGGGAAACATCACCTGGCATGAGGCAAGCCAAGGCTACCATAACCTTCTCCACCTCCAAGGCCAGACAGTATCTCCAGCTACAAAAAACAGATCTTCGACTGATTACAGGTCTCCTTACAGGACACTGTCCACTGAGATATCATCTCACAAAGATTGAACGGACAAACAACGCAGACTGTAGATTCTGCGGGGGGTCCCCCGAAACAGCGGTGCACCTATTGTGCGAATGTGACGCCCTAATGCGCACAAGACACAACCACCTGGGAGCCGCCATCATTGAACCAGCAGAGCTGGCACAACTCACTCCTCGAACAATAACGGACTTCGTGAAAAGGCTCAATATCGAAGGACTATAATGTATGAGGGAAATACAAAAGATCTTCTAGGTCAAAGTATTTCGAAAGGCACAGATGCCAAACGTCCCAACTCTACCATACCATACCATACCATGGCATGTATTGCTAAAGTTACATTACGTTAATATGTATTATCTTATCGTGTTATGAACTGGTAGTCCTTCTGGGACAATAAATAAATTAAAGGTTGCCCTAAAGGTCATTTATTTAGTAAATATAATAGAAAAATTAATTTAATTTCTATAATATACGCCTCGGTAGGCAACGTATGTACAGTGATCTATGTTCGGTTGCCTATGCACAAGAATCAAGCTGCGCGATACGTCAAAATCATGGTTCATACACTTAAAGCGATGGGTAAGTTGCAGCAGTCGTGGGATCGACTATACCTGATGACTGTGTAGCTGCATAGTCACAAACAATGCATTTAAATGGTTTCTCATCTGATACATTAAAACTGATAACTGTATAGCTGCATAGTCACAAACATTGCGTTTAAATGGTTTTTGTATGTATAATTTTTATAGTAATGTTGTGTTGTATTTTTTATCTAATATTTTTTTTTAAATATCGCACGTTTGTGGTTGCTTTTCAAAATGTCTAATCATTAAAGATTGCCAAAACCGTTCTTTTTTGTAGAACTATGCCCTTTAAGATAGAATAGCCTAAAATCAAGAAAATTTGCTAAATCGTAAATTTAAATTCTTCTAAATTGTTAATCAGAGTTTTATTTTATGCTGTTAATATGTTCCCTGCTTTTAGATCGCGTTTTTAGTATTCCTTAGTATATTGTCTGACTTTTAAAACATAAATGGATTGAGACTGATGAACTTGATAATCAACTGTGATATTCATATTCATGATACTAGAAGCTAACAAAATTTCTATATTCTACCACATACATCTAATGTAGGCAATGAGCGCGTTACCACCTATGGTCTTCAATTGTTTAATAACCTGCCAAAATGCATTAAATATATAAAAAGCTGTTAACAGTTTCAAAAATTCTGTGAAAACCCATTTAATCCAAATGAGATCTCTGTAAATAGTTGTATTGCATTGCATGTATAGTTACATTGCTAAAGTTACATTACGTTAATATGTATTATATTATCCAGTTATGGACTTGTAGTCTTTTTGGGACAATAAATAAATAAATAAATATATATTAAGGTTGCTCTAAAGGTTATTTATTTAGTAAATGTAATAGCAATATTAATTTAAATTCTATAAATACGCGTCGGTATGCAACATATATCTAGTGTCAGTGATTTATATATGTTCGGTTACCTATGCACAGCAATCAAGCTGTGCGATACGTCCAAATCTTGGTTCATTCCTTCCTGGTTCATACACTTATAAGCGATGAGTAGTTTGCAGCAGTCATGAGATCGACTATACCTGATGACTGTGTAGCGTAGCTCCATAGACACAAACAGTGCATTTAAACGGTTTCTCTCATGTATCCTTTCTCATGTGATACTTTAAAACTCATGAATGTATAGCCGCATAGTCACAAACAGTGCATTTAAATGGTTTCTCTCCTGTATGTTTCCTCATATGATTATTTATACCTGATAACTGTGTAGCTCGATAGTCACAAACAGTGCAGTTATATGGTTTCTCTTCTATATGTTTTCTGATATGCGTTGTAAGATTAGAACGGAATGCACACGAATATTCACATGTGCCGCACTGAAATGCTTTCTCTCCTGTATGCGTATTCATATGATTTTTGACTTCGTCTGAACGTGTAGCAGAGTAATCGCAAACCATGCATTTATACGGTGTCTCTCCGGTATGCGTTCTCATATGCGCTGTAAGATTATAACGTCGTGAATAAGTATATTCACATTCACAGCACTTAAATTGAGTCTCTCCCATATGGGTTCTCATATGCAATGTTAGACAATAGCTTCGCGTAGAAGTATATTTGCATTCGTTGCATTTGAATAGTTTCTCCCCTGTATGCTTTCTTATATGCACTGTAAGAGAATATCGCCGTGCACAAGTATATTTACATTTATTGCATTTAAAGGCAGCTCACCTGTGTGCGTACTATATGCACTGTAAGACTATCTGCGCGTGCAAAAGCATATTCACACTTACTGCATTTAAGTGTTTCCTCCTGTGTGGGTTCTAATATGCCGTATAAGGAAATGACGACATGCACTAGAATAATCACAAATTGTACATTAGAATTTATCTCTCAAGAGCGTCGTTTCACTAAAATTAGGAAAATATGCTAAACAAACAGAAAATTTTATTTAAAAGCCAAGTTTGTTTCAGCATAAAATAAAACAAATTTTCTGTTTAAATAATTTTGTTTGTAAATTGTTCTAAATTGTTAATCAGATTTTTTATTTTGATCTCTTTCGCGGTTTCTCATGTATGCTTTCTCATATGATACTTTAAAACGGATGACTGTGTAGCTGCATAATCACAAACAGTGCATTTAAATGGTTTCTCTCCTGTATGCTTTCTCATGTGAGTCTTTATACCTGATAACTGTGTAGCTGAATAGTCATTGTAGTCTATGAACGTATTTTTATTTAGACTAACTTATTATATTACGTACTAGTAAAGCGACATGCGTCTTGCTTGAATCTATTTTTAATAATTCAATAAAACATAAACAACCATAACGTGGCAACCAGACATTATATAGTCACGGCGTTCTATATACAATTTTATGCTGTTTGCTGTAGGGTGTGCGCCGCCACAGTCATAAACACTGCATTTAAATGATCTCTCTCCTGTATGTTTTCTCATATGACTTCTAAGACTTGAACGCATTGCACAAGTATATTCACATGTGCCGCACTGAAATGGTTTCTCTCCTGTATGCGTTCTCAAATGATTTTTGAGACTGTCTGAACGTGTAGCATAGTCGCAAACCATGCATTTATACGGTTTCTCTCCGGTATGTATTCTCATATGCGCAGTAAGATTGTAGCGTCGTGAATAAGTATATTCACATTCACAGCACTTAAATGGAGTCTCTCCCGTATGGGTCCTCATCTGCATTGTTAGACAATAGCTTCGCGTAGCAGTATATTTGCATTCGTTGCATTTGAATAGTTTCTCCCCTGTACCTATGCTTTCTTATATGCAGCGTAAGCCAATATCGCCGTGCACAAGTATATTTACATTTACTGCATTTAAAAGGCAGCTCAGCTGTGTGCGTACTGATGTACGTACACAGACTATCTGCGCGTGCACAAGCATAGCAACCACTTACTGCAATTAAGTGGTTTCTCTCCTGTGTACGTTCTAAAGCCTTTTACAGACTGCAGTTGCAACGTGTAATGCAACACGTAATGTAACATGCAATGCGCGTGCACGGTGTTAACGAAAACCGCAGTCGGTGGGTCACGGCGCACTTACAGTGCAACGTGCGCTGCAACATGGCTGTTACGCGCAACACCCCGTCCACACAGGTTGCGTTGCATGTTACATTACGTGTTGCGTTACACGTTGCAACTGTAGTCTGTACAAGGCTTTATATACCGTAAAAGAAAATGACGACATGCACTAGCATAATCACAAATTGTACACTAGAATGTTTTCACTCTAGAGCAGTGGTTCTTAACCGGTGCTCCGCGGAACACTGGTGCTCCGCGAGCTTGCTGCAAGTGCTCCGCAAAGTTATGAAAGCCAAAATTGTTGACTCATTTACCGTATGTGATTGAAATAATAATATTTGTATTAGTATATTATTAACGTACAAAACATACTAACTTCAACAAAACTATTAATTAGAGTATATTATATTACAAGAAGACACCCAAAGTAAGAGATGGAGCAGGGCAGAAAGACCTAGGTCAATAGCCCGTTCGAACACCAAATGAAATTTATTAAATGAAACTAACTGTGTAATAAACCTGTACAAAGCTGGATGTTGGAATAAAGATTATTACTACTACTATAATACCTACAAGTTTTATAAGACAAAAATTCGCGCAAGAGTTGTTTTGTTATATACTATTTATTTCTACCTTGCGACATTAATTTTACATAAATTTCGTAAAGTGCGGTTGTTATCTTACAATTTAAAGTAATTTTATATTCAACAGTTGGTAGTTAGTGTAAAATTCACTGACGCGAACCAATAGCGATTGAGATGTCAGCCTTATTTGACACTTGACGTCAATATCATAAATCTTGGAAAACCAAAAGTTACTGAAAGTTTGTGATCTAGTGTTTTCATAATGACACCGAAAGCGGTTTCGTTTATGAGTTTATAACGAACGCGAAGTAGAAAAAAACATTTACAATATTCAAATAGTAATAAATATGAATAAAATAAATAAGGAATTTAGAACATAATAGAACTAAAATAAAACTGGGTATAGCTCTGCTACACATGCCACATAAAAAGTTCTGAAAATAAGTAAACATTTTAAAATATACTTCCTAAAATAAAGATAATAAATATGATGTTTTGATAATATATATTTTTTGCCCTCATCTACATATCATCCACATTTTATGTGCGGATTTATTAAGCCTTAGATTAGTATAAAGTTGTAGTAAGTGAGATTACGCTGGTATATTTTGTTTTAAGACGGAATCGAGGTTGGTATTTGCCAGGCGTCTGTGGCTTTTTGGGCGCGAAATGTTAAGGGCTGGACAAGGCACACAGGGATGCACGCTCCTTGGGTATCGGGTTTTGAACGAGGCGGACGTGCGTCGAACGTCCGCCCAAGCGGCCCCAATATGGGGGCAGTGTTGTAGAAATTGTGCTGTCTTGTGTTTTCTCGTTCCCAGCTGTGTAACTCGTAAGTTAATGTTTACTGTATTTATATTGTGACCATCTCTGCCAAAAGAATATTATCATTGTTTAGAATTAACGTTCATATCCTTTGTAAGCGGTTCTGCATTGTTCATGTTATTTGTTAATAGACATTAAGTGTTTTGTTGGATTTGCGTTTTATTATGATAGAATAATTTAAATCAGTCCTTTTTGTGGAGAAGCATTTTGGCTTCTATAGTCTTGATTAATTTGTTAGCGAGTTCAAACTTCTCTGACAAAGTCTCAGAGAAAGAACTCAGAGTTTAAGCCTTCGGAAGAGAGATATTTAATTCACGCTACCATAAGAATTAAAGTAAGTAGAGCTTTAGAAAGTCAGCTTAGATTTCGAATAAAATAAAGTATATTCAAAAAGGCGGGAAAGCACCTTTATCAGTCTAGTAATAATAAGTGAGAAGGGCCCCCCTTACAAAGTTGTCTCGGTAGGCAACGTATTTACAGTCAACTATGTTTGGTTGCCTATGCACAACCATCGATCTGCGCGATACGTCATAATCTTGGTTCATACACTTATAAGTGATGAGTAATTTGCAGCAGCCGTGGGATCGACTATACCTGATGACTGTGTAGCTGCATAGTCACAAATAGTGCATTTAAACGGTTTCTCTCCTATAGCTTTCTCATGTGATTCTTTATACTTGATAACTGTGTAGCTGAAAAGTCACAATAGTGCATTTAAATGGTTTCTCTCATGTGTGCTTTCTCATGTGATACTTTAAAACTGATGACTGTATAGCTGCATAGTCACAAATAGTGCATTTAAATGGTTTCTCTCCTGTAGCTTTCTCATGTGATTCCTTATACTTGATAACTATGTAGCTGAATAGTCACAACAGTGCATTTAAATGGTTTCTCTCATGTATGCTTTCTCATGTGATACCTTAAAACTGATGACTGTGTAGCTGAATAGTCACAAACAGTGCATTTAAATGGTTTCTCTCCTGTATGCTGTCTCATGTGAGTCTTTATACTTGATAACTGTGTAGCTGAATAGTCACAAACACTGCATTTAAATGGTCTCTCTCCTGTATGTTTTCTCACATGACTTCTAAGACTTGAACGCAATGCACATGTATATTCACATGTGCCGCACTGAAATGGTTTCTCTCCTGTATGCGTTCTCATATGATTTTTGAGATTGTATGAACGTGTAGCAGAGTAATTGCAAACCATGCATTTATACGGTGTCTCTCCGGTATGCGTTCTCGTATGCGCTGTAAGATTATAACGTCGTGAATTAGTATATTCACATTCACAGCACTTAAATGGAGTCTCTCCCGTATGGGTTCTCAGATGCAATGTTAGAGAATAACTTCGCGTCGAAGTATATTTGCATTCGCTGCATTTGAATAGTTTCTCCCCTGTATGCTTTCTCATATGCAGCGTAAGCCAAGATCGCCGTGCACAAGTATATGTACATTTACTGCATTTAAAAGGCAGCTCAGCTGAGTGCGTACTCATATGCACTCTAAGACTATATGCCCGTGCACAAGCATGGTCACACTTACTGCATTTAAATTTTTTCTCTCCAGAGCGTCGTTTCATGAGTACTTTAGGCAATTTCTTCAATGCTTGTTTTCGCTTTTGTACATTTAGGCATTTAGATTGCTTTGTAGTATAGTCACAAACGTCACTCTTGTCACATATCTTGTCTCCATTATGTACTTTCAGATGGTCTTCAAGTTCTGCTGCTTCTGCAGCTGCATACTCACACCTGCTGCACTTGAATGATAGTTTTGTAGTTTCCGTTTTCAGATTTTTGATAGGTTGTTCAGCACAAGTAGAACCAGCAATAGTAGTTTCGGTTACTTCTACTTCTTCAGCTTTCATGTAAAATCTGTAAAATTAACAAATACAGATTAGATAAGATATTTAAACAAGAAAATATAATTTTTCTACTTTGCGTTTCTTTAAAACTCATAACGAAACCGCTTTCGGTGTCGTTATGAAAGCATTAAATCGCAAACTTTTAGTTTTCTAAGATTGATGATATTGACGTCAAGTGTCAAATAAGACTGACATCTCAATCGCTATTGGCTTGCCTCAAGGTGCGTTATGATTGCTGGGAATGGTATGGTAGAGAATGGCAGTGTTAGCACACGAAATTATAGTAATTCTCACCAGACGTGATAGTTACACATATTAGTTTGCATGTACATAAACATGAGTCACTAGTCTACTACCACTGCCATTATCACTAATCAGAACGCACCTTCAATCGTATTTGTGAATTTTATGGAATTTTACCACAACTACCAACTGTTAAAGATAAAAACTACTCTAGATTGCAAGATGACAACCGCAATTTTTAAAATCTATGTAAAATTAATGTCGCAAAGTTGAAAGAATAGTATATAACACTCGTTTTATGAGATATATTAGCGCACCCGTTCCATTTGGAACTCGTGCGCCAATTGTTGCCTTATAAAACATGTATTATAATATACTTATGTGTAGGCACACTGACCACTAGGGTGTATCGAAAAAACGTTCTTTTAGAAATTCAAAATTTCAAGATGATAACAAGTTGTCCCTGTGGACCCTCATATAACAAAAAAAATGGTTCGATTGGATAATATTTAGGTCTCCGCAGGAGGCCTAAGGTTTATGATTTTCTTTAAAAATTCAAATTTGTTCATATTTTTTTAAAAGTAAAATTTTGTGTGGTTTTTCTTTTTCAAAGCCCACATGTCCGAACATAAAAAAATTAATGACAAATAAACTTTTATCAACATTAAAGCACATTTTTAAATTTAACGAAAATGGTAATTATTCTAAAAATTGTATCGATTCTAAATAAACAGCAGGCGATCTAAATGTTTCATTAGAGTAATATATTTTTGTATACGGTAATTTCACACCTTATTGTTAAACTTCTTGTATTTCAAAAGGAAAAATCACTGAATCTTTCATAGAAAAAAATCTAATTCTTAAAGAAAACGATGAACTTTACTAATCAGAACGCACTAATTATGAACTTCACTAATCAGAACAGTAGATAAGCTATAGGACTTCTAGCGCAATTTTACGTGTAAATTCAAAGGGGGGTATAAATTTACTTTACTTCCGGTCCATTAGAAAGAGATAGCTATAAGACGATGGTTAGTGTGACAAGGATAGCCGATATCAATGAAGTCATTGTATTTTAGCACACGTCGCGCCACCTGTCGTCCGGTAGCGCAAAGAAGGCGGCGCGCCAACTAGTGGTCAGTTAACGAATCAGAGCCCTAACTTACCGACTACATCTTAATTTTTTTTTGCTAAATTAAAAAACTTTGCCATATCTCCTAAACTAAGGTCCGTATCGAAAAACTAATTGAAAAATTACCCCCTAACACAGCGGTTCTCAAACTTTTTTAAATTTCCTGCGTCATGGTCCCTTTAAAAATTGTGCGATACCTTTCGGACCCCATTAATAAAAAACGAAAATTGTAGTAAATAAAACATTTCTTTGCAAACATTATGTATTTAGAAAATATTACAGGTTATGTAATCGCCGTAAATAACAATGTTAATGGGATGGATGCATTTCCTGTGCCTAAAGTAGTTCTTCAATGTTTGGCTTTGTCTTGGCCAGTGCAACTCGTATGTTTTTTTATCAAAATCAATTAATTTTTAATCAAAACAAAAAATTATTAGTAAGAAATACAATGCATTTTTTAAATTCTACTAAATAAATTACCGAAAAAGTGCCATGAAATACTATAAATCCAGTTTATTAGTCTACTTATGAAATATATATTTGGCCATATAAAAATATAAAAGTGTAGTTATGTTTACGATTAATTTTATTACATGAAATCAAATTCTGTGGAATCACTAACTAAGCAATGTTTACTTTAAAAATATTATTATTGAATAAAATAAAAATAATAATTCTCATTAATAATAGGTATCTTTAATGCATCCACATTCAGTTAAATCTTAAAATATTTATTACTTGAACATTTTTGTATATTTATTTTTGATTGGAACGTAACCCCCCATACAGCATTGAGAGATAGACTTAACATTCGCATATTTGACATTCGCGGAAGTTTTCTAGAACGTAACCCTCGCGAATTTACGTAAAAAAAACACGGGGTCATTATAAATCAAAATAGGCGATGACCATGTTAATAATTTTTTTCCGCTATACACGAACAACTATCAAACTTAGATTATGTTATGCAAGTAATTTAACTCTTGCGTATAGAACAGTAACATTGAATATTTATGGAGCGGCAACTAGAAATCTTTACATTTAATATCATAGCCAAGCATTATGACCCTGTATAAATATATTAGGGTTAAACAGCGTGTTAGTAAATAAGTGCGACAAACTTCAGGGGGTGATTCTGTATGAAAAAATAATAAATTGCTATATAAACGTATGTCCGCAAATGCTTCGTTTTCTGAGATACGAGGTGTTAAAGTTTTTCTTAAAAACTGACTATTGAATCTTGTGTTACATCAGAGGGAGGCCATTTTGAACATTTTTGTAGTTTTACGCCTATTTTTAATTTTATTAGTCTTATTTTCTGTTTTTGTTTTAGTTTAATGTTATTGTATTAAATAGTTCTTTAAAAAAATTGAGATCATTAAGATGTTTTATTTTTTATTGTATAAAAACGGTGCGCCCTACGAAAAAATGCAGAGAAAGATTTTTTTGTCACAAATTGAACAAGGAATTCTAAAATGGTTTTTACTTTGAAATATCCCAGTGGCGTACCATTTTTTTCTTTAAAAAAATTGATGTCATTACCCGTATGCGCGCCAATGATGAACATAAAATTCTTAATTTCATGTCAAAAAATGTCTCATAAAACCCATCAAATTTTATTTGTATTTCTCGACCGGTTTCAGGGCACTACATAAATCGTCAGTTTTTAAGAAAAACTTTAACACCCCGTGTCTCAGAAAACGACGCATTTGCGATTATACGTTTGTATAAGAAAAGGTCATTATTTTTTCATGCAAAATCACCCCCTGAAGTTTTCCGCACTTATTTACACCCTGTTGCGTCTTCGGGGCATTGTGCATACTATCATAGAATATAATCTCGTACAGAAAGGATTACTCCTCTCGCATTGTTTTCGCGCATCGAAAGTCCGCCATGTACGACGCTTAGTACTAGTATAGTTCTAGAGTTCTAGTCATACCCTCGGAACTAATACTCCAGAACACCGTAAGATGCCGCCACCAACTAATACTTTTGCGGTGGGGGTAACGACAGAGTTCAGTTCCCACTCTATCGATATTTTCGCAGTATACTTTTCAAGAGTCGTGGCGTAATGACGGTTCCATACGGTAAAATATAAATAAAAAAGCGTTCGTTTGTCGCGGTCCTACCGAAACCGCTTGGCGGTCCCCTAGTGGACCGCGGACCCCACTTTGAGAACCGCTGCCCTAACACAACCACACCCCTGTCCGCTTTGACAACTGCAGACACGATAGTGTTGTGAAAATGTCAAAATGGCACTATAAAGATTTTTTTTTAATTTTTTTGATAAATTTAAAAACTGGCTATATCTCCTAAACTAAGGTCTGTATCGGCAAAACTAATTGAAAAATTACCCCTGATTATATTCACGGGCTTTGGCTCAAACGGTGGAAGTCAGTCACTGGAGAAATGGCAGCAGTGTTAATGAAGTATAGTGTCCCTGTATTTATAGAGTACCGCAATTGGTTATGCCACTACTTGGACTCAAAATGGCTGCTAAGTATTGACAGCTGGCCTGATTGGAAAGTCAACATAACCTTACTATAACCTTTCGCCCATAAGAAATGGATTAAAAATGGCGACTATTGCGGTACTCTCTAAATACAGGGACACTAATGAAGTACAGCTTGAGACGCCATCTGTCGGCTGGTAGTGCAAGGTTAGTGTGCTACCTGGTGGTCCAGATATCGCGCCACCTGTCGGCCATTTTGTGCGACTTGTTTCAAGAAAAACTGCGCCGTCTGTCGGTCGTTTTGTGTACCATTGATTGGCCATATTGCGAATTGTTGCGCATGCGTGTCATCAGTTGATCGTTTTTATAATTTAAATTTAATTAAAAAATACCCTTGAATAGACTCGAACATAGCCTCGGGGAGTACGCGCATATGCCAGTTTGGTCACCTACACACAGGTGAACCATCAGAGTAATTTATCAGCAATTGTTTATTTCTGAATGATAAGGAGGTCGGTTATATTTGAAATAAAACATTGCGGTGTTTAAACCAATTAATTTTTTAACGCTACAAATTTAGTTATATGACGTTTGTTAGACATAAACTTACATTGTCGGTGTAAAATTTGGAAGAAAAAAAAAATGTGACCAAAACGTTCACATTAGTATATTAACTTTTTTATATATCAATGACCTTTATTGAACGCTGGAATCGATTATGCATTGCAAATTAACAAAGTAATAGTACGGAATATATGCCAATGCATCAACCTCGAATGAGACCGGTTTCCAGTTGTACGGGTATATGTGTGTGTTTTGAACGGAGAATTTATATTCGTAGAAACTTGCAAGTACAAATTAATTAAAAAACAGAAAACTAAAATTTTAAAAGATTTGTTTCAAATTCTTGTGGTAATTGATCCTGTTTGTGGTAATTGACTAGGTATTTCGTTTACTGAAAAAAGTACTTGTTTTAATTTTTTTGTTGTCGGATTAGTTTCTACAACGGATTTACCGGAGTCTATTTTGTTACAGAACTAAGCTCAATCATAATTTGCTGGCTAGTTTTTGTAGTACGTTTGCGAGGAAAACGGCGACTTCACTTTCTAACGGCCAGCGTAATTGGTAAAACGCGATATACGACTATACTTGCATTGCATCATACGCAATGCAAATTGAGTTTGAATTCAATTCTTTTTTAAATACAAGATATATATATATATATATATATATATATATATATATATATATATATATATATATATATATATATATATATACATTGACATGAAATAGGTAGTATAAATATCAAAGTAAAAATCCTTCCATGACTAGTGACTTTAGTGCATGTAGTGTTCAACGCTGGAGAAATAGAAAAAAAATCAACATTTCTGTCAAAATGTCTTCAGAAAACATAGTAAAGCCCGTCTTCAAGTTTACCAAAGTTGTTCCTCATGCGTACACCCCTACCAAGGGGTCCATCAAATCAGCAGGATATGATTTGAGGAGTATTTACGATTGTGTTGTAGAACCAAACGGTAAGCAAATTATAAATACCGGAATCAAAATTGAATTACCCGACGGATGCTATGGAAGAATTGCCCCAAGGTCCGGCTTGGCGGTTAAGAATTTTATCAACGTAGGAGGTAAGATAATAAGCAAAACGATTTGATTCGTATAACTGACATAACAATCATTTATAGCGGGAGTAATTGATGAAGATTATCGAGGAGTTATTAAAGTGGTCCTTTTTAATCACTCCTCGATATCTTTTGATGTAAAGAAAGGTGATCGCATCGCTCAACTTATTTGTGAGCGTATATTCTATCCAGAAATTGAAGAAGTAACGGTAAGAATAATTGTATCTAGCACCTAACCTAAACGAAAGCAATTTTGTTTGAATTTAGGAGCTTGATGTAACCGCTCGAGGTGATGGTAGTTTTGGATCTACGGACATCAATTAGTGTCACATCTTAATTAAAAATATATACATGTCACCGAATAAAGTAGAGGGGTATACACCAGCTACCCAGAGTGGGGGACGCTAGCGTACCAGAGTGGGGAACGCGTTGCCGGACCACGCGGAGACCACTGACCAGACGGGTGGTGGCTTTCCATTGTGATGGGCGCAACCGTACCGCTATCCACTCGTTATATTAGTTACTGCAGTTATTGCGTATTTCTATTTGGTTTCACTATATTGGTTGAAACAGTTGTGTATTCGTTGTTTAAAAATTGAGATTTATAATATCAGAAGAGGGATCTAATTCGCGTGCAAAATCCAACAACAAAGAAACAGCTGAAAATGTTAACCCTTGCTGCCTGACGGAAGTACTTGAGATCATATTATAGAGATTATGGTACTTGGGATCAAAAATGGTTGTTTTCAAGGTATTAGTGATGCTTAAAAGAGATCGTTTAATTTTGGTGAGTCATACCTTGTTGAGAATTATTATTTGTACTGCATTGAATGGAAAATCATGTAAGTACGGGTCTGCTTAATTGCAGTATGCAAAACTATTGTCTATTTTCGATATGAATTTAATTGTTGTTATCTTTGTGTTGATACCAAGAGAGTTGCACACTGGTAGTGATTGTTAAATGAGATTTTATAATTTGTTGGGTCATAACTTGTTGAGATTATGTTGTTTGAACTGCATTGAAAGGAAAATCATGCAAGTACAGGTGTGCATAATTGCAAATTGTAAACCTATTGTAGAGCGACCTCGAGCCCTGAGTCATCGCAAATGCCGGAGAACCACTAAATCCATGTACCTGACTAACTGGTGGAGTGTTTTTTCTACTATTGTGGATTATTATTTCATGTACCGAGTGTTCGACGCTGTCGAATGTTTCTTGCATAGTCTCGGCGGCGCGGCGCCGGTTTTAGACAGTGGATGCCAACGATACGACGCACTTGTAGTAGTATTGTTCTGGTATCATTGTGATTCGTTCAACTTGACTACGACTTTTGTTTGTTTAATTTACGATCGATAACACTATTGTCAATTTTCAATATGATCTTAATGTGTTGTTTTTATTTGTTTATATCGAGAGAATTGCATACTAACTGAAGTTCATGGATGCCAGATGAGTTTCAAAAATGCCACACTTGTCAGAATGGACGAGTAGTTTGTAAAAGTTTTTGCTGATGCTTGTTATACGCCACTTAGAGACGTGTTGGAGAGAGTGTTTTAACATTAGAAACGTATGCATTGTTGGTACCAGTGCCGAGACGGAGTAAGATCAAAACCAATGTTTTTACGGTTTGTGATTGATAATTAATAGATCATAGTTGAAATAGTGGAATGCCTCAGTGGTTTGTGATTTATAATTTAACGATTGATTGTTTTTCATAATAAGTGTAGGTAACTACTGTAGCCTTTAAAAAGTGTTTTATTCGTAAAACATTGAGAATACGAAAAATCGGTATAATTTCTGATTTAAACTTATTCATTTCTTAACCTAAAACAAGAATCTCCCTATCATTTTGTTGTTTAAAAATTGAAAGTACTTTTGCTAAGAGTACTGTAATTGGCGCGTTTGAAGAGCTTACGCTTGTATTTGATATTTAGAAATATGAAGGTGCCTTTTCTTGGCATATTATAAATTGGAAATAGGCAATCTTTTGTTTTGTAACTTCATAATGCAAAATTGAAAGTTACTTGTTTAAGAATAGTAAGGTTACGTTTCTAATCATTATTGGTGAATTGAAGGTTCACGTTCTTCATGAATTGTAAATTAACGATTGAAGTATCTTATGCCGTGTGTGGCTTAATTTGCGAATTTAAGGTTGATGCTTGTGACCTTTATTGGAGAGTTGAAATTTATTAGCTTTGTGTAGCTGAATTTGAGAGTGTAGCTTTTGGAGTTTGTGTATTATGATTTGAACATTGAAAATTAATGTTCGTCGTGAACCATAATTAGAGAATTGAAATTTATAGCTTTGTGTACCTGAATCTGAGAATTTGGAGTTTATGTGTTTTGGTGTATAATAACCAGACACTTGTAAGATACTGTTCTTCGTGTGTTATAATTTGAGAATGGAAAGTCTTGACTATCAAAAATTGAGTATTGGTAGATATCAATGTTTTGTGATTCATAATTTATGGATCGTAAGTTTATGTTCTTTAGGTATTATAATTAGAGAACGGAAACCCCTTGTGTTTTGTCTAACATAATTTGTGAAATGAATTGGAATTTGTGTGTTATAAATTGAGGATTTAAATACCTTATTCCGTTTACGTAACGTATTAGGGATAAATAGGACATGCCTATTATGGATACGCACTGTATGCATGTCTGTAATGACTCACGTTGTCCCAGGTACCGCCGTACCGGTTATACCCGGTCGGACATCAGTGGTTAATCATGAGCCTTGCTGAACGCAGTGTTTATTGCTTTATAGTTATAAGTTATAGTTAATACTTATAACTAATTGTGTACATCTAACATGTGCCTCTAACATAACGTAATGTGAGAATTGTACGTTTGTGTACTTCGAGTATCATAATAGCAGACATTGATGTCCTTGATCGTTATGTGTCATAATTTCAGAATTAAAGGATAATTCGTTTTGTTGGCATGTTAGAAAGTTGAACGTTGTTATGTAATTCAAAAGTTTTTCTAGTTTATGTATCCCAATAAAAAAGGGAGTGGACCATTTGTACGCTTTGCATTTATTTAATTAGTAATTGTTGATAATTGTGAACTGGTCTTTGCACATTGATACAGATGAAGAAGGTATGTGTGGTAATAGTTAGTTTTGAGAGAAATATAACATCATTTTGTGTAAGCCAAACTACGGTTCCTGAGTTTAAGATGTAAAATAAGCTACATGTAGTTCCTGAGCTTGGAGTGGAAAAGAGAAAATATAGAAATGAATTGTAAAAGTCACTATTGTTGTGAATGCGAGAATGTTGATGGTTGTTGAGTTAAACTGGTCGTTGTACAGTCCCTGAACTCTTGTGTTGTTGTTTGATACGGCTCTAAACCTTGGTAAAGCAGTTATGGTGATAACTCTATACTTGGTTAAAGCAGTCGGGATTGTTGTTTGATACCGTTTACGTAACGTATTAGGGATAAATAGGACAGGCCTATTATGGATACGCACTGTATGCATGTCTGTAATGACTCACGTTGTCCCAGGTACCGCCGTACCGGTTATACCCGGTCGGACATCAGTGGTTAATCATGAGCCTTGCTGAACGCAGTGTTTATTGCTTTATAGTTATAAGTTATAGTTAATACTTATAACTAATTGTGTACATCTAACATGTGCCTCTAACATCAGAAGTGGAATTCGCCCATGCGATTTTTTTCTTGATTTACGAATTTCAGCGACATTTCAAGAACAAAGAAAACCAGACCGTATGCGTCATACTTGGTACATTGGAAAATTCACTCGAGCACGCAGGTTGTTGATTATATAACTATGTGCCGGCTGGAAATCCTGACAAATTGCGATAATTTGTGCCAAGTTGAACCATAGCAATAGGCGGACTAAATTTCGGAGATGACTGTTTTGTGGGATAGAATTACGTAACTATTTGGTATTGTATCAGCTGTTTTTGATGTTTTAGTACTGGTGAGTTTGTTTTTAATTATTGGAGTATCGTAGACGTACGTTGTTGGTTAATTTGGAAGCAGATTTATGTGAAAAAGGTGCGTGTTTTGATTATTTGACTCACGATGCTATGACGGATAGGTTAGATGTCATGTGAGTGTCCGTTATATTTGTTTTTCGGTAATATAATGTGACAAACGCTAAATTCAATGTGCGTTTCCTTCTTACATGAACAGTTTTGAGTTTATTCTGTTGTTGGCCGATGTCATTCTGAAGTGTAACTTTATGCCGTTTTTCGGCGTACTTTTATTTTTGCCTCTGTAGACACGCTATGTGGAAAGAGAGCGTTTGTCGGTGCTGGGTTCGAGCAAATGGACTGAGCCTTTATAAGTGGCCTCAAACATTGTAGATACTTTATTGTTTTCAACGTTACTACTGTAAGACGTTTTAAAAGCCGTTAAGTAGAAGTGCAATTTTGTTTATCGTGTGACCCAAGATTTTGATTAGGTAATCGAACATAGGTACAACTGGAAAATAAAGAGTCGCTTTATAATTTACATGTCTTTTCAATTTATAGGGGTAAAAATAAAAACGATTGTATTACTTCTATACAAAGTATCATATCTAAATCGTCATCGCTGACTAACTCTAACAGCTACCTGGTTTTGGGTGTTTCAATTATTTTAGTTGTATAAATAACACCAACTTCAAAGCCAGTAATTATAATTGTACGACTGGCTGTAGCTGAGTTTGAGATTTTAGCGTTTGCAGTTTGTGTATTATGGTTTGAACATTGAAAATTAATGTTCATCGTGAATCATAATTAGAGAATTGAAGTTTATAGTTTTGTGTACCTGAATCTGAGAATTTGGAGTTTATGTGTTTTGGTGTATAATAATCAGACACTTATAAGATACTGTTCTTCGTGTGTTATAAATTGAGAATGGAAAGTCTTGTCTATCAAGTAATTCAGTATTGGTACTTATCAATGTTTTGTGATTCATAATTCATGAATCGTAAGTTTATGTTCTTTAGGTATTATAATTAGAGAACGGAAAACCCTTATGTTTTGTGTAACATATGTTGTGAAATGAATTAGCCTTTGCACATTGGGCAGATGAATAAGGTATGTGTGGTAATAGTTTAATCTTTTTTTTTTTTTTAGTTTTTTAGTTTTGAGAGAAATATAACATCATTTTGTGCCAAATTACGGTTCCTGAGTTTGAGATGTAAAGTAAACCACATGTAGTTCCTGAGCTAGGAGCCGAAAACAGAAGATATAGAAATGAATAGTAAAGTCACCAGCATTGTTGTGAATATGTGAATGTTGATGCGGCTCTAAACCTTGTTAAAGCAGTTATTGTGATAACTCTAAACTTGGTTAAAGCAGTCGGGGTTTGTTGTTGCCTTCTGGCGGATATCACACTGGGCTGGCGTACTGCGGTGTTGATGCTTGGGCCTTTGTTGCCTTCTGGCGGAGATCACACTGGGCTGGCGTACTGCGGTGTTGATGCTTGGGCGTTTGTTGTTGCCTTCTGGCGGATATCACACTGGGCTGGCGTACTGCGGTGTTGATGCTTGGGCCTTTGTTGCCTTCTGGCGGAGATCACACTGGGCTGGCGTACTGCGGTGTTGATGCTTGGGCGTTTGTTGTTGCCTTCTGGCGGATATCACACTGGGCTGGCGTACTGCGGTGTTGATGCTTGGGCCTTTGTTGCCTTCTGGCGGAGATCACACTGGGCTGGCGTACTGCGGTGTTGATGCTTGGGCGTTTGTTGTTGCCTTCTGGCGGATATCACACTGGGCTGGCGTACTGCGGTGTTGATGCTTGGGCCTTTGTTGCCTTCTGGCGGAGATCACACTGGGCTGGCGTACTGCGGTGTTGATGCTTGGGCGTTTGTTGTTGCCTTCTGGCGGATATCACACTGGGCTGGCGTACTGCGGTGTTGATGCTTGGGCCTTTGTTGCCTTCTGGCGGAGATCACACTGGGCTGGCGTACTGCGGTGTTGATGCTTGGGCGTTTGTTGTTGCATGCTGGCGGATATCACACAAGGCAGATGTACTGCAGTGTTGATGCCATTGCGTTTGTAATAGTGCGAAATGATTAAGTTATTGTTTGTTTTGATTCTAGTTGTTTCAGTGACTGTGAGAGTCAGGAAAGAGCCGAGAGGATTGGGCCGAGAACGTCCCAACGTCAGGCTGGCCGTATTAGGGATAAATAGGACAGGCCTATTATGGATACGCACTGTATGCATGTCTGTAATGACTCACGTTGTCCCAGGTACCGCCGTACCGGTTATACCCGGTCGGACATCAGTGGTTAATCATGAGCCTTGCTGAACGCAGTGTTTATTGCTTTATAGTTATAAGTTATAGTTAATACTTATAACTAATTGTGTACATCTAACATGTGCCTCTAACATAACGTAATGTGAGAATTGTACGTTTGTGTACTTCGAGTATCATAATAGCAGACATTGATGTCCTTGATCGTTATGTGTCATAATTTCAGAATTAAAGGATAATTCGTTTTGTTGGCATGTTAGAAAGTTGAACGTTGTTATGTAATTCAAAAGTTTTTCTAGTTTATGTATCCCAATAAAAAAGGGAGTGGACCATTTGTACGCTTTGCATTTATTTAATTAGTAATTGTTGATAATTGTGAACTGGTCTTTGCACATTGGTACAGATGAAGAAGGTATGTGTGGTAATAGTTAGTTTTGAGAGAAATATAACATCATTTTGTGTAAGCCAAACTACGGTTCCTGAGTTTAAGATGTAAAATAAGCTACATGTAGTTCCTGAGCTTGGAGTGGAAAAGAGAAAATATAGAAATGAATTGTAAAAGTCACTATTGTTGTGAATGCGAGAATGTTGATGGTTGTTGAGTTAAACTGGTCGTTGTACAGTCCCTGAACTCTTGTGTTGTTGTTTGATACGGCTCTAAACCTTGGTAAAGCAGTTATGGTGATAACTCTATACTTGGTTAAAGCAGTCGGGATTGTTGTTTGATACCGTTTACGTAACGTATTAGGGATAAATAGGACAGGCCTATTATGGATACGCACTGTATGCATGTCTGTAATGACTCACGTTGTCCCAGGTACCGCCGTACCGGTTATACCCGGTCGGACATCAGTGGTTAATCATGAGCCTTGCTGAACGCAGTGTTTATTGCTTTATAGTTATAAGTTATAGTTAATACGTATAACTAATTGTGTACATCTAACATGTGCCTCTAACATCAGAAGTGGAATTCGCCCATGCGATTTTTTTCTTGATTTACGAATTTCAGCGACATTTCAAGAACAAAGAAAACCAGACCGTATGCGTCATACTTGGTACATTGGAAAATTCACTCGAGCACGCAGGTTGTTGATTATATAACTATGTGCCGGCTGGAAATCCTGACAAATTGCGATAATTTGTGCCAAGTTGAACCATAGCAATAGGCGGACTAAATTTCGGAGATGACTGTTTTGTGGGATGGAATTACGTAACTATTTGGTATTGTATCAGCTGTTTTTGATGTTTTAGTACTGGTGAGTTTGTTTCTAATTATTGGAGTATCGTAGACGTACGTTGTTGGTTAATTTGGAAGCAGATTTATGTGAAAAAGGTGCGTGTTTTGATTATTTGACTCACGATGCTATGACGGATAGGTTAGATGTCATGTGAGTGTCCGTTATATTTGTTTTTCGGTAATATAATGTGACAAACGCTAAATTCAATGTGCGTTTCCTTCTTACATGAACAGTTTTGAGTTTATTCTGTTGTTGGCCGATGTCATTCTGAAGTGTAACTTTATGCCGTTTTTCGGCGTACTTTTATTTTTGCCTCTGTAGACACGCTATGTGGAAAGAGAGCGTTTGTCGGTGCTGGGTTCGAGCAAATGGACTGAGCCTTTATAAGTGGCCTCAAACATTGTAGATACTTTATTGTTTTCAACGTTACTACTGTAAGACGTTTTAAAAGCCGTTAAGTAGAAGTGCAATTTTGTTTATCGTGTGACCCAAGATTTTGATTAGGTAATCGAATATAGGTACAACTGGAAAATAAAGAGTCGCTTTATAATTTACATGTCTTTTCAATTTATAGGGGTAAAAATAAAAACGATTGTATTACTTCTATACAAAGTATCATATCTAAATCGTCATCGCTGACTAACTCTAACAGCTAGCTGGTTTTGGGTGTTTCAATTATTTTAGTTGTATAAATAACACCAACTTCAAAGCCAGTAATTATAATTGTACGACTGGCTGTAGCTGAGTTTGAGATTTTAGCGTTTGCAGTTTGTGTATTATGGTTTGAACATTGAAAATTAATGTTCATCGTGAATCATAATTAGAGAATTGAAGTTTATAGTTTTGTGTACCTGAATCTGAGAATTTGGAGTTTATGTGTTTTGGTGTATAATAATCAGACACTTATAAGATACTGTTCTTCGTGTGTTATAAATTGAGAATGGAAAGTCTTGTCTATCAAGTAATTGAGTATTGGTACTTATCAATGTTTTGTGATTCATAATTCATGAATCGTAAGTTTATGTTCTTTAGGTATTATAATTAGAGAACGGAAAACCCTTATGTTTTGTGTAACATATGTTGTGAAATGAATTAGCCTTTGCACATTGGGCAGATGAATAAGGTATGTGTGGTAATAGTTAAATCTTTTTTTTTTTTTAGTTTTTTAGTTTTGAGAGAAATATAACATCATTTTGTGCCAAATTACGGTTCCTGAGTTTGAGATGTAAAGTAAACCACATGTAGTTCCTGAGCTAGGAGCCGAAAACAGAAGATATAGAAATGAATAGTAAAGTCACCAGCATTGTTGTGAATATGTGAATGTTGATGCGGCTCTAAACCTTGTTAAAGCAGTTATTGTGATAACTCTAAACTTGGTTAAAGCAGTCGGGGTTTGTTGTTGCCTTCTGGCGGATATCACACTGGGCTGGCGTACTGCGGTGTTGATGCTTGGGCCTTTGTTGCCTTCTGGCGGAGATCACACTGGGCTGGCGTACTGCGGTGTTGATGCTTGGGCGTTTGTTGTTGCCTTCTGGCGGATATCACACTGGGCTGGCGTACTGCGGTGTTGATGCTTGGGCCTTTGTTGCCTTCTGGCGGAGATCACACTGGGCTGGCGTACTGCGGTGTTGATGCTTGGGCGTTTGTTGTTGCCTTCTGGCGGATATCACACTGGGCTGGCGTACTGCGGTGTTGATGCTTGGGCCTTTGTTGCCTTCTGGCGGAGATCACACTGGGCTGGCGTACTGCGGTGTTGATGCTTGGGCGTTTGTTGTTGCCTTCTGGCGGATATCACACTGGGCTGGCGTACTGCGGTGTTGATGCTTGGGCCTTTGTTGCCTTCTGGCGGAGATCACACTGGGCTGGCGTACTGCGGTGTTGATGCTTGGGCGTTTGTTGTTGCCTTCTGGCGGATATCACACTGGGCTGGCGTACTGCGGTGTTGATGCTTGGGCCTTTGTTGCCTTCTGGCGGAGATCACACTGGGCTGGCGTACTGCGGTGTTGATGCTTGGGCGTTTGTTGTTGCATGCTGGCGGATATCACACAAGGCAGATGTACTGCAGTGTTGATGCCATTGCGTTTGTAATAGTGCGAAATGATTAAGTTATTGTTTGTTTTGATTCTAGTTGTTTCAGTGACTGTGAGAGTCAGGAAAGAGCCGAGAGCATTGGGCCGAGAACGTCCCAACGTCAGGCTGGCCGTATTAGGGATAAATAGGACAGGCCTATTATGGATACGCACTGTATGCATGTCTGTAATGACTCACGTTGTCCCAGGTACCGCCGTACCGGTTATACCCGGTCGGACATCAGTGGTTAATCATGAGCCTTGCTGAACGCAGTGTTTATTGCTTTATAGTTATAAGTTATAGTTAATACTTATAACTAATTGTGTACATCTAACATGTGCCTCTAACATAACGTAATGTGAGAATTGTACGTTTGTGTACTTCGAGTATCATAATAGCAGACATTGATGTCCTTGATCGTTATGTGTCATAATTTCAGAATTAAAGGATAATTCGTTTTGTTGGCATGTTAGAAAGTTGAACGTTGTTATGTAATTCAAAAGTTTTTCTAGTTTATGTATCCCAATAAAAAAGGGAGTGGACCATTTGTACGCTTTGCATTTATTTAATTAGTAATTGTTGATAATTGTGAACTGGTCTTTGCACATTGGTACAGATGAAGAAGGTATGTGTGGTAATAGTTAGTTTTGAGAGAAATATAACATCATTTTGTGTAAGCCAAACTACGGTTCCTGAGTTTAAGATGTAAAATAAGCTACATGTAGTTCCTGAGCTTGGAGTGGAAAAGAGAAAATATAGAAATGAATTGTAAAAGTCACTATTGTTGTGAATGCGAGAATGTTGATGGTTGTTGAGTTAAACTGGTCGTTGTACAGTCCCTGAACTCTTGTGTTGTTGTTTGATACGGCTCTAAACCTTGGTAAAGCAGTTATGGTGATAACTCTATACTTGGTTAAAGCAGTCGGGATTGTTGTTTGATACCGTTTACGTAACGTATTAGGGATAAATAGGACAGGCCTATTATGGATACGCACTGTATGCATGTCTGTAATGACTCACGTTGTCCCAGGTACCGCCGTACCGGTTATACCCGGTCGGACATCAGTGGTTAATCATGAGCCTTGCTGAACGCAGTGTTTATTGCTTTATAGTTATAAGTTATAGTTAATACGTATAACTAATTGTGTACATCTAACATGTGCCTCTAACATCAGAAGTGGAATTCGCCCATGCGATTTTTTTCTTGATTTACGAATTTCAGCGACATTTCAAGAACAAAGAAAACCAGACCGTATGCGTCATACTTGGTACATTGGAAAATTCACTCGAGCACGCAGGTTGTTGATTATATAACTATGTGCCGGCTGGAAATCCTGACAAATTGCGATAATTTGTGCCAAGTTGAACCATAGCAATAGGCGGACTAAATTTCGGAGATGACTGTTTTGTGGGATGGAATTACGTAACTATTTGGTATTGTATCAGCTGTTTTTGATGTTTTAGTACTGGTGAGTTTGTTTCTAATTATTGGAGTATCGTAGACGTACGTTGTTGGTTAATTTGGAAGCAGATTTATGTGAAAAAGGTGCGTGTTTTGATTATTTGACTCACGATGCTATGACGGATAGGTTAGATGTCATGTGAGTGTCCGTTATATTTGTTTTTCGGTAATATAATGTGACAAACGCTAAATTCAATGTGCGTTTCCTTCTTACATGAACAGTTTTGAGTTTATTCTGTTGTTGGCCGATGTCATTCTGAAGTGTAACTTTATGCCGTTTTTCGGCGTACTTTTATTTTTGCCTCTGTAGACACGCTATGTGGAAAGAGAGCGTTTGTCGGTGCTGGGTTCGAGCAAATGGACTGAGCCTTTATAAGTGGCCTCAAACATTGTAGATACTTTATTGTTTTCAACGTTACTACTGTAAGACGTTTTAAAAGCCGTTAAGTAGAAGTGCAATTTTGTTTATCGTGTGACCCAAGATTTTGATTAGGTAATCGAATATAGGTACAACTGGAAAATAAAGAGTCGCTTTATAATTTACATGTCTTTTCAATTTATAGGGGTAAAAATAAAAACGATTGTATTACTTCTATACAAAGTATCATATCTAAATCGTCATCGCTGACTAACTCTAACAGCTAGCTGGTTTTTGGTGTTTCAATTATTTTAGTTGTATAAATATCACCAACTTCAAAGCCAGTAATTATAATTGTACGACTGGCTGTAGCTGAGTTTGAGATTTTAGCGTTTGCAGTTTGTGTATTATGGTTTGAACATTGAAAATTAATGTTCATCGTGAATCATAATTAGAGAATTGAAGTTTATAGTTTTGTGTACCTGAATCTGAGAATTTGGAGTTTATGTGTTTTGGTGTATAATAATCAGACACTTATAAGATACTGTTCTTCGTGTGTTATAAATTGAGAATGGAAAGTCTTGTCTATCAAGTAATTGAGTATTGGTACTTATCAATGTTTTGTGATTCATAATTCATGAATCGTAAGTTTATGTTCTTTAGGTATTATAATTAGAGAACGGAAAACCCTTATGTTTTGTGTAACATATGTTGTGAAATGAATTAGCCTTTGCACATTGGGCAGATGAATAAGGTATGTGTGGTAATAGTTAAATCTTTTTTTTTTTTTAGTTTTTTAGTTTTGAGAGAAATATAACATCATTTTGTGCCAAATTACGGTTCCTGAGTTTGAGATGTAAAGTAAACCACATGTAGTTCCTGAGCTAGGAGCCGAAAACAGAAGATATAGAAATGAATAGTAAAGTCACCAGCATTGTTGTGAATATGTGAATGTTGATGCGGCTCTAAACCTTGTTAAAGCAGTTATTGTGATAACTCTAAACTTGGTTAAAGCAGTCGGGGTTTGTTGTTGCCTTCTGGCGGATATCACACTGGGCTGGCGTACTGCGGTGTTGATGCTTGGGCCTTTGTTGCCTTCTGGCGGAGATCACACTGGGCTGGCGTACTGCGGTGTTGATGCTTGGGCGTTTGTTGTTGCCTTCTGGCGGATATCACACTGGGCTGGCGTACTGCGGTGTTGATGCTTGGGCCTTTGTTGCCTTCTGGCGGAGATCACACTGGGCTGGCGTACTGCGGTGTTGATGCTTGGGCGTTTGTTGTTGCCTTCTGGCGGATATCACACTGGGCTGGCGTACTGCGGTGTTGATGCTTGGGCCTTTGTTGCCTTCTGGCGGAGATCACACTGGGCTGGCGTACTGCGGTGTTGATGCTTGGGCGTTTGTTGTTGCCTTCTGGCGGATATCACACTGGGCTGGCGTACTGCGGTGTTGATGCTTGGGCCTTTGTTGCCTTCTGGCGGAGATCACACTGGGCTGGCGTACTGCGGTGTTGATGCTTGGGCGTTTGTTGTTGCCTTCTGGCGGATATCACACTGGGCTGGCGTACTGCGGTGTTGATGCTTGGGCCTTTGTTGCCTTCTGGCGGAGATCACACTGGGCTGGCGTACTGCGGTGTTGATGCTTGGGCGTTTGTTGTTGCATGCTGGCGGATATCACACAAGGCAGATGTACTGCAGTGTTGATGCCATTGCGTTTGTAATAGTGCGAAATGATTAAGTTATTGTTTGTTTTGATTCTAGTTGTTTCAGTGACTGTGAGAGTCAGGAAAGAGCCGAGAGCATTGGGCCGAGAACGTCCCAACGTCAGGCTGGCCGTATTAGGGATAAATAGGACAGGCCTATTATGGATACGCACTGTATGCATGTCTGTAATGACTCACGTTGTCCCAGGTACCGCCGTACCGGTTATACCCGGTCGGACATCAGTGGTTAATCATGAGCCTTGCTGAACGCAGTGTTTATTGCTTTATAGTTATAAGTTATAGTTAATACTTATAACTAATTGTGTACATCTAACATGTGCCTCTAACATAACGTAATGTGAGAATTGTACGTTTGTGTACTTCGAGTATCATAATAGCAGACATTGATGTCCTTGATCGTTATGTGTCATAATTTCAGAATTAAAGGATAATTCGTTTTGTTGGCATGTTAGAAAGTTGAACGTTGTTATGTAATTCAAAAGTTTTTCTAGTTTATGTATCCCAATAAAAAAGGGAGTGGACCATTTGTACGCTTTGCATTTATTTAATTAGTAATTGTTGATAATTGTGAACTGGTCTTTGCACATTGGTACAGATGAAGAAGGTATGTGTGGTAATAGTTAGTTTTGAGAGAAATATAACATCATTTTGTGTAAGCCAAACTACGGTTCCTGAGTTTAAGATGTAAAATAAGCTACATGTAGTTCCTGAGCTTGGAGTGGAAAAGAGAAAATATAGAAATGAATTGTAAAAGTCACTATTGTTGTGAATGCGAGAATGTTGATGGTTGTTGAGTTAAACTGGTCGTTGTACAGTCCCTGAACTCTTGTGTTGTTGTTTGATACGGCTCTAAACCTTGGTAAAGCAGTTATGGTGATAACTCTATACTTGGTTAAAGCAGTCGGGATTGTTGTTTGATACCGTTTACGTAACGTATTAGGGATAAATAGGACAAGCCTATTATGGATACGCACTGTATGCATGTCTGTAATGACTCACGTTGTCCCAGGTACCGCCGTACCGGTTATACCCGGTCGGACATCAGTGGTTAATCATGAGCCTTGCTGAACGCAGTGTTTATTGCTTTATAGTTATAAGTTATAGTTAATACGTATAACTAATTGTGTACATCTAACATGTGCCTCTAACATCAGAAGTGGAATTCGCCCATGCGATTTTTTTCTTGATTTACGAATTTCAGCGACATTTCAAGAACAAAGAAAACCAGACCGTATGCGTCATACTTGGTACATTGGAAAATTCACTCGAGCACGCAGGTTGTTGATTATATAACTATGTGCCGGCTGGAAATCCTGACAAATTGCGATAATTTGTGCCAAGTTGAACCATAGCAATAGGCGGACTAAATTTCGGAGATGACTGTTTTGTGGGATGGAATTACGTAACTATTTGGTATTGTATCAGCTGTTTTTGATGTTTTAGTACTGGTGAGTTTGTTTCTAATTATTGGAGTATCGTAGACGTACGTTGTTGGTTAATTTGGAAGCAGATTTATGTGAAAAAGGTGCGTGTTTTGATTATTTGACTCACGATGCTATGACGGATAGGTTAGATGTCATGTGAGTGTCCGTTATATTTGTTTTTCGGTAATATAATGTGACAAACGCTAAATTCAATGTGCGTTTCCTTCTTACATGAACAGTTTTGAGTTTATTCTGTTGTTGGCCGATGTCATTCTGAAGTGTAACTTTATGCCGTTTTTCGGCGTACTTTTATTTTTGCCTCTGTAGACACGCTATGTGGAAAGAGAGCGTTTGTCGGTGCTGGGTTCGAGCAAATGGACTGAGCCTTTATAAGTGGCCTCAAACATTGTAGATACTTTATTGTTTTCAACGTTACTACTGTAAGACGTTTTAAAAGCCGTTAAGTAGAAGTGCAATTTTGTTTATCGTGTGACCCAAGATTTTGATTAGGTAATCGAACATAGGTACAACTGGAAAATAAAGAGTCGCTTTATAATTTACATGTCTTTTCAATTTATAGGGGTAAAAATAAAAACGATTGTATTACTTCTATACAAAGTATCATATCTAAATCGTCATCGCTGACTAACTCTAACAGCTAGCTGGTTTTGGGTGTTTCAATTATTTTAGTTGTATAAATAACACCAACTTCAAAGCCAGTAATTATAATTGTACGACTGGCTGTAGCTGAGTTTGAGATTTTAGCGTTTGCAGTTTGTGTATTATGGTTTGAACATTGAAAATTAATGTTCATCGTGAATCATAATTAGAGAATTGAAGTTTATAGTTTTGTGTACCTGAATCTGAGAATTTGGAGTTTATGTGTTTTGGTGTATAATAATCAGACACTTATAGGATACTGTTCTTCGTGTGTTATAAATTGAGAATGGAAAGTCTTGTCTATCAAGTAATTGAGTATTGGTACTTATCAATGTTTTGTGATTCATAATTCATGAATCGTAAGTTTATGTTCTTTAGGTATTATAATTAGAGAACGGAAAACCCTTATGTTTTGTGTAACATATGTTGTGAAATGAATTAGCGTTTGCACATTGGGCAGATGAATAAGGTATGTGTGGTAATAGTTTAATCTTTTTTTTTTTTTAGTTTTTTAGTTTTGAGAGAAATATAACATCATTTTGTGCCAAATTACGGTTCCTGAGTTTGAGATGTAAAGTAAACCACATGTAGTTCCTGAGCTAGGAGCCGAAAACAGAAGATATAGAAATGAATAGTAAAGTCACCAGCATTGTTGTGAATATGTGAATGTTGATGCGGCTCTAAACCTTGTTAAAGCAGTTATTGTGATAACTCTAAACTTGGTTAAAGCAGTCGGGGTTTGTTGTTGCCTTCTGGCGGATATCACACTGGGCTGGCGTACTGCGGTGTTGATGCTTGGGCGTTTGTTGTTGCCTTCTGGCGGATATCACACTGGGCTGGCGTACTGCGGTGTTGATGCTTGGGCCTTTGTTGCCTTCTGGCGGAGATCACACTGGGCTGGCGTACTGCGGTGTTGATGCTTGGGCGTTTGTTGTTGCCTTCTGGCGGATATCACACTGGGCTGGCGTACTGCGGTGTTGATGCTTGGGCCTTTGTTGCCTTCTGGCGGAGATCACACTGGGCTGGCGTACTGCGGTGTTGATGCTTGGGCGTTTGTTGTTGCCTTCTGGCGGATATCACACTGGGCTGGCGTACTGCGGTGTTGATGCTTGGGCCTTTGTTGCCTTCTGGCGGAGATCACACTGGGCTGGCGTACTGCGGTGTTGATGCTTGGGCGTTTGTTGTTGCCTTCTGGCGGATATCACACTGGGCTGGCGTACTGCGGTGTTGATGCTTGGGCCTTTGTTGCCTTCTGGCGGAGATCACACTGGGCTGGCGTACTGCGGTGTTGATGCTTGGGCGTTTGTTGTTGCATGCTGGCGGATATCACACAAGGCAGATGTACTGCAGTGTTGATGCCATTGCGTTTGTAATAGTGCGAAATGATTAAGTTATTGTTTGTTTTGATTCTAGTTGTTTCAGTGACTGTGAGAGTCAGGAAAGAGCCGAGAGGATTGGGCCGAGAACGTCCCAACGTCAGGCTGGCCGTATTAGGGATAAATAGGACAGGCCTATTATGGATACGCACTGTATGCATGTCTGTAATGACTCACGTTGTCCCAGGTACCGCCGTACCGGTTATACCCGGTCGGACATCAGTGGTTAATCATGAGCCTTGCTGAACGCAGTGTTTATTGCTTTATAGTTATAAGTTATAGTTAATACTTATAACTAATTGTGTACATCTAACATGTGCCTCTAACATAACGTAATGTGAGAATTGTACGTTTGTGTACTTCGAGTATCATAATAGCAGACATTGATGTCCTTGATCGTTATGTGTCATAATTTCAGAATTAAAGGATAATTCGTTTTGTTGGCATGTTAGAAAGTTGAACGTTGTTATGTAATTCAAAAGTTTTTCTAGTTTATGTATCCCAATAAAAAAGGGAGTGGACCATTTGTACGCTTTGCATTTATTTAATTAGTAATTGTTGATAATTGTGAACTGGTCTTTGCACATTGATACAGATGAAGAAGGTATGTGTGGTAATAGTTAGTTTTGAGAGAAATATAACATCATTTTGTGTAAGCCAAACTACGGTTCCTGAGTTTAAGATGTAAAATAAGCTACATGTAGTTCCTGAGCTTGGAGTGGAAAAGAGAAAATATAGAAATGAATTGTAAAAGTCACTATTGTTGTGAATGCGAGAATGTTGATGGTTGTTGAGTTAAACTGGTCGTTGTACAGTCCCTGAACTCTTGTGTTGTTGTTTGATACGGCTCTAAACCTTGGTAAAGCAGTTATGGTGATAACTCTATACTTGGTTAAAGCAGTCGGGATTGTTGTTTGATACGGCTCTAAACCTTGGTAAAGTAGTTATGGTGATAACTCTAAACTTGGTTAAAGCAGTCGGGATTGTTGTTTGATACGGCTCTAAACCTTGGTAAAGCAGTTATGGTGATAACTCTAAACTTGGTTAAAGCAGTCGGGATTGTTGTTTGATACGGCTCTAAACCTTGGTAAAGTAGTTATGGTGAGATAACTCTAAACTTGGTTAAAGCAGTCGGGATTTGTTGTTTGATACGGCTCTAAACCTTGGTAAAGTAGTTATGGTGAGATAACTCTAAACTTGGTTAAAGCAGTCGGGATTTGTTGTTTGATACGGCTCTAAACCTTGGTAAAGTAGTTATGGTGAGATAACTCTAAACTTGGTTAAAGCAGTCGGGATTTGTTGTTTGATACGGCTCTAAACCTTGGTAAAGTAGTTATGGTGAGATAACTCTAAACTTGGTTAAACCAGTCGGGATTTGTTGTTTGATACGGCTCTAAACCTTGGTAAAGTAGTTATGGTGATAACTCTAAACTTGGTTAAGCAGTCGGGATTTGTTGTTTGATACGGCTCTACACCTTGGTAAAGTAGTTTTGGTGATAACTCTAAACTTGGTTAAAGTAGTCGAGATTCTTTGGTTGACTACAGCGTTAGATCATGTTAAAGTAGTTGGTGATCTCTAAATTTGACTAGATGACTGTTAGTTATGTTAAGAAATTAAGCTGTGGTTACTGGATGTAGATTGATAGAAACAGCCACTGAACTTGAATGAATGAGAATGCTCTTTGCATGTTAAAGTTGAAAGTAGCTCCTGGGCTTGCTAAGAACGATGGAGTGCCTGAAACTGTTGGTAAAAGAAAAACTAGATAATTAGTCCGGTTGTATTCTTTTAGAAGAATTGCTAGGCACAGCAGACCAGAGACAGGTATCCCGAGAGCGTGACACCTTGCAGGATGGCCGTGTCACCGAATAAAGTAGAGGGGTATACACCAGCTACCCAGAGTGGGGGACGCTAGCGTACCAGAGTGGGGAACGCGTTGCCGGACCACGCGGAGACCACTGACCAGACGGGTGGTGGCTTTCCATTGTGATGGGCGCAACCGTACCGCTATCCACTCGTTATATTAGTTACTGCAGTTATTGCATATTTCTATTTGGTTTCACTATATTGGTTGAAACAGTTGTGTATTCGTTATTTAAAATTGAGATTTATAATATACATTATATATTAGGGTGAACAGGTTAACAATTTTTCTTTGGAGAACATTTTTTTGTGATAATTAAAGTTTCGAGCTTTCTCGTTGAAGTCGTTGACATAAAAAAACTGTATCAAACGGAATTTAAACCATTACAAAAAGTATGTAATAATAATAGCAGTTATAATGGATAGTTAATATATTCAGTTAATCAGAATTTACAAAATAAGAGACTTTAACATGGTTGTATGTTGACAGCACCATCTAACGATTAATAGTTTAGGAAGCGATATATGCAAGTTGAGTACATTTGTTTCATTTACTAGTTTAATACACACGTTTTATACAGAACGTTACAAAACTTTTTCATACTTTTTGAAAGAAACATGAATAGAATGTAAGTTTTAATTACTTTAATTTGTTATAAATAACTTATTGCATGAATCGATATATTAAATCTGGTTTAAAATTTCAGTGTCAAGTTGAGTAAATTTGCATGGTTAGCAGTTTTATGAATATTTGCTAGTATAATACACACACATTTTATATAGAACCTTACAAAACAAGTTTTATATACCGTTCATACAGCAACAATATCGAACGAACCGCATATTTTTTTTGAAAGAAAGGAGGAACAGAAAATGTAAGTTTTTATTACATTAATTTGTTAAATTATATAACCTATTTTATTTTTTTTTTTAGGCGTATTTCAAAAACAATTATTTTAGTATTGTTGTACATTATATTGAAAATTAATGTACAACCTTCGATTGCCTATCATAATGATGATTATGATGATTATGATCGCTGTACAAACGAAAAAATTAATAGAAAATTACAAGAAACCGATGATTTAAAACAGGACTCCAGTGCAGCAAAACAACAATGCATAGAGGATCATGAGAAGTGCGAAATAAAAGTGGAACAATTAAAAACCAATGTAACTGTCTATAAGCAAAATATATACATATGCGAAATAAATTTAGAGGCGATGAAAAGCAACATCACACGGATAGAACAAACCAAAATTCCAATTTTAGATACAAAAGTATCCCTCAATGGTACCTTAAATCACTGTAACACCGACAATGATTATATAACAGAACAGTTAAACAAAATGACAAAATATGAAACAAAATTGTTGCGAAGAATTAAGAAATTAGAAAAAAGGTTTGATAACATTTTATTAAAAAGAAATCGATTAAATAATCAAACTATTACAACGAATACTACAATAGTTACAAAAACAAATGCAATTAAATCTTTAAAGTTACAGTATCATACATGCATTCAAGAGAAAACAGTCGTTTCAGTCAATTATGGTTGTTGTCTTTTGAATATTAAAAAAGATGAATGTAACATCCTAAACAAACCTATTGAAAATAAAAAAATAAAAAAAAACAAATAAAAAGAAAAAAATTATTTAAATTAGTAGAGACAATGATATAAATAATTTTTTTATTTTTTACAGTTCTGTTCAGTGATATGATCATTATCGGTTTTACACTAATAGAATTTTATGTTTTGTTTGAATTTTATGCGTTGGTTGATTATTTCAATCACACGTTTACCCCATCGTAAATAATAATAATATTTTTTACTTACTTTTCATATATCTGTTTAGTTTTATTACCATTATCAGCTGCACACTAATATAATTGTAATTTTTTTATTAATTCACTCACACATTTACTCAATCAGTTTTATTGGTATTATCTGTTGTTTTGAATTAAAAAATAGGTAGTTACAATAAAACACAATATATTTTATAAATTTGTGTATATGCTGTAACACAGGTGTTTTATGTTGTTAAGAATTTCTGTTGAATATTCACATTTTTTTATTTGTTAGGTTTTTTAAACTAAAATACATTTACTACATTTACACGAAATCTGTAAATACAATAATCTTATTTCTTGTATGTAGCGCACTGATGTGTGTATTCAGTTGCCTATATAAAATTAATATTAGCTTACGAATGAATATATATATATATTGTAAATATATATCTACTAATGTGTTTTTTATTCATTCACCTTCAAATTTACCTGTTGAATTTTATTATTATGATCAGCTGAAATTAAAATTTTTTAAATATAATGTAATTAATAAATTTCAAAACAGTGTCATGTGGTTACACAGGATTACAAATACAAAATGTGTATATGTAAAATACATTTGAGAGTAATGCTAATAATAGTAATAATATCACAACATCACACCATTAGTAAAAGATAACGTTTCACTATTACATAAAAAAGTTAACAACTATGTAAAAATCAACAATTGTGATTGAATTAAGTAAATTGAAGAGTAACGAGTGAAAATTGTTACACAGTCTTTTAGTTATAAAATGCAACATGTGTAAACAACAGATTAATTAATTAAATTACTATACATTAAGTTTACTTTGTTTGTTATGACTTTGTTTTGAGTTTTTATTATTATGACTCTCTATTACTTTTTTGTATTATTGCGAGTCATAATACAATTATCATTTTGTTTGGTGAGTGTTTCCTTTCTAGTTACACAATCGTCGTATTTCAAAACTAAATTTTCAAATTTGAGAGATTTCTTGTTTAATAAAAGTTTGTTAGAAAGTGTTTGATTTTGATAATGATCTTTTTCTATGCGTGTATTGTTTAACTCCCGCTTAAGATCTTTTATTTTGCTTACCAATTCACGTCTGTTATTCCTCAATTTATTAATTTGCTCAGTCTTATTGTCGTTATCTCTTTCACAATTATTTATTTTCACATTTAACTCTTTCACATCTGCTAATAGAAAGACCTTATTCTTCTGCAGTTGTGTCATGTTGGATGTTACCTTTTTTAAACTAGCTTGGCATATTCCTAAATTATATTTTAATGTGTTAAGTTCATTTAAAATATCTTCTTTTGTATCCTCACAAGAATTGATTTCAGTGAAACAGTTGTTGGCATCTTCCCTCGCTTTGTTATCGATTTCAACAAATTCCTCTGTTAACTTTTTTAATTTATCTTGACAATCTGCCGTAGCAGTCGCCAACGTGTAAAATAAAAAAATACACACGGTCAACATTTTTACAATATCCCTAAAAAAATCATAACATTAATCATAATAATGGATAAGTAATTAAAACTTACATTTTTTTACAATTTTTTTCTTGAAAATAATTGGAAATAATGCTGCTTGGTTTGCTGATATAATTTTCTCTAAAAAATAATGTTGCTCGGATCTGTATAGTCTATAAAGTGAAATATTTTTATAAAAAACTGTTAGTCGTGTAAATTTCGGTGTCAAGTTTAAAGTGTCAAGTAATTTGTTTGATTAAGCAGTTTAGGCTGTTTCCGCGAATGAATGAATTATGTAATTGTTGATTAACACAATACAGAACCAATCAGCATTATTTTCAAGAAAAAATTTGTGTATGTCCATGTTGTTAAATATATATGTTTTAATCTTTGTCTGTTAGAGCTTTTTGCTCTGTCGAATGATTAAACAGTATACATCAGAAGAATTTGATAATTATATTTACTGCATAATTATGATTTTGATATTTACACAAACAGTATTTTATGTTTCCTGTAAAAATTGTGTTCTTTGGATATGTACAAATTTCAAATTAGCCCGACGATATGATGTAAAAATAATGTGGTGAATGGCAAGAAATGGCGAGTAAACTGCTACCAAAGCAAAGATGCCAGTCGAAAGGTATTTAATTAGGCTTATATTACTAATTAACATTGGGTGGGTGAACCAGTACCCTCACACCATATTTGAATGACTTTTTTGTCTTAATTATACAGGATATTTCATAATAACTTGGTGTGCCTATCCCTGTTTGACAGCAAGTGGTTGGTAAACCATCTTGAAGCCATAAAATGTAAGAACTATGACACTATTTTCATCAAAAGTCCCGGTAGTATTTTAAAAAATAAAGTTTGTTTTCTCAAAACTTAAAACATACCACTTCAGACATTACTGTTAGACGATTTCTTTTTCGAAAACAAAAGTCCTTCAGTACTCAATCAAAATATCTGAATGAGTTTGTTCTCAATCATAGATGAATATAATGTCCTTTCATAATAACTTGTCATGCCTAACTATATTTGGTGAGAAGCACTTGGTACGGCTATAAAGACCGCTATAAAATATGTATATTTCCTCTTCAAATTAGTAAGTCGAGAGCTTCCAGTCTAATGTGGTTGGTCAAACCAAGTTATTACGGGAGCATGTTGTGAGGGTACTGATAGTCACAATTTTAGTCATTTATTAGCTTGATTAAGCATCGTTTCGGCCAGGACTGCTTAATTCTACATTAGCATTTTTTCTCCATAAAGTACACCCGATACGGGTGTTTGACCCTCTAGCGATTTTGAAGACTATACTGATACACTGAAGATTATAAATTGTTACACTACTCTCAAATTGAATTTTTTTTTTTGTATCTTTTTTGTAAATCTTTTTTTGTAAAAAAAAAGAAATCACACCCCGCTAAGGTGTCGGTGACTGCGATGAGGACGTTTGCAGACAATCTCGAAGAAGGCAAGCATTTTGATGGACGCATTGCAGCTCGTTGATGGCATGCTTGTTGCAATGATACTTGGCACCAACAATGCCATCAGCTCCTCCTGCTCCTGCTTGAAGTTATAGCGTTGAGAGTGCCGGACAACCCATGTCTTCAATATTGAGAATACGAATATTTGGTAGGATGTTTTCTAACCAGCACTTTTTTTGCAGTCTCTTGACGATTATTTGAGAACCGTTATCAATTCCGGCCGTCCGTAAAAGTGAACATAAGTTAGTATAAGGAGCCTCTTCTTCTGCCGGTGCTACTTGTTCTTGTTGTTGACATCGCGATGACAAATTGTAGTTACCGCCATTGTAGAGAAAATTCTCGTCTTGCTTTTGCCATGTAAGTCCATGTATTTGTGTCGTTACGAAACGTACATGTCGCTGTAGATTTTCCTCCAAATGCGCGAACTTAACGGGTAATTTGAAAAAATTTATGCAATTCACCATGTCCGGAATAAGTAATAGTATTAGGGTCAAAGCCTTGCACGTCGATGATCCAAGTGTTCATCATCACGGTGTCTTACAGCGATCAGACCTCGCCAGTTAGTAATTAGGCAAATGTTTATTACTGAACCGACCGACCGACTGCTGCTGACCTCGCCAGTTAATGGTCTATACTTTAAAATACATTCGTTAATTAGACAAATGTTTATTTCTGATTGACACACGGAGACCTATATACCGACCATCCGATCGACCACGGCGAGACCGACCGACTGCTGTCGAGACTGACCGATCAACCGACCGACTGCTGTTGAGGTTAACCGATTAACTAACCGTGCAACTGACCAACCAACCGACCGACTGGTGTCGAGACTGACCGATCAAAAGACCGTCGGTCGGTCTCGCCGTGGTCGATCGGATGGTCGGTATATAGGTCTCCGTGTGTCAATCAGAAATAAACATTTGCCTAATTAACGAATGTATTTTAAAGTATAGACCATTAACTGGCGAGGTCAGCAGCAGTCGGTCGGTCGGTTCAGTAATAAACATTTGCCTAATTACTAACTGGCGAGGTCTGATCGCTGTAAGACACCGTGATGATGAACACTTGGATCATCGACGTGCAAGGCTTTCAACTGAAAGATAGTGAATTCATATGCAAAGAATTGACCCTAATACTATTACTTATTCCGGTCATGGTGAGTTGCATAAATTTTTTCAAATTACCCGTTAAGTTCGCGCATTTGGAGGAAAATCTACAGCGACATGTACGTTTCGTAACGACACAAATACATGGACTTACATGGCAAAAGCAAGACGAGAATTTTCTCTACAATGGCGGTAACTACAATTTGTCATCGCGATGTCAACAACAAGAACAAGTAGCACCGGCAGAAGAAGAGGCTCCTTATACTAATTTATGTTCACTTTTACGGACGGCCGGAATTCATAACGGTTCTCAAATAATCGTCAAGGGACTGCAAAAAAAAGTGCTGGTTAGAAAACATCCTACCAAATATTCGTATTCTCAATATTGAAGACATGGGTTGTCCGGCACTCTCAACGCTATAACTTCAAGCAGGAGCAGGAGGAGCTGATGGCATTGTTGGTGCCAAGTATCATTGCAACAAGCATGCCATCAACGAGCTGCAATGCGTCCATCAAAATGCTTACCTTCTTCGAGATTGACTGCAAACGTGGTGGACGACGATGACGTCATCCTCATCGCAGTCACCGACACCTTAGCGGGGTGTGATTTCTTTGTTTATGATATAATAAACCAGCATAAAAAAATTATGATACTGAATAAATGAGTTTTTTTACAAATTTATTGTCGTTTTTTCTCCATCTTATTACTAAAATAAAACAAATGCATGAAAAAATATATAAATTTAATAAATATACAGATACAAAAAAAAAACCAATTTGAGAGTAGTGTAACAATTTATAATTTTCAGTGTATCAGTATAGTCTTCAAAATCGCTAGAGGGTCAAACACCCGTATCGGGTGTACTTTATGGAGAAAAAATGCTAATGTAGAATTAAGCAGTCCTGGCCGAAACGATGCTTAATCAAGCTAATACATGACTAAAATTGTGACTATCAGTACCCTCACAACATGCTCCCGTAATAACTTGGTTTGACCAACCACATTAGACTGGAAGCTCTCGACTTACCAATTTAAAGAGGAAATATACATATTTTATAGCGGTCTTTATAGCCGTACCAAGTGCTTCTCACCAAATAGAGTTAGGCATGACAAGTTATTATGAAAGGACATTATATTCATCTATGATTGAGAACAAACTCATTCAGATATTTTGATTGAGTACTGAAGGACTTTTGTTTTCGAAAAAGAAATCGTCTAACAGTAATGTCTGAAGTGGTATGTTTTAAGTTTTGAGAAAACAAACTTTATTTTTTAAAATACTACCGGGATTTTTGATGAAAATAGTGTCATATTTCTTACATTTTATGGCTTCAAGATGGTTTACCAACCACTTGCTGTCAAACAGGGATAGGCACACCAAGTTATTATGAAATATCCTGTATAATTAAGACAAAAAAGTCATTCAAATATGGTGTGAGGGTACTGGTTCACCCACCCAATGTTAATTAGTAATATAAGCCTAATTAAATACCTTTCGACTGGCATCTTTGCTTAGGTAGCAGTTTACTCGCCATTTCTTGCCATTCACCACATTATTTTTACATCATATCGTCGGGCTAATTTGAAATTTGTACATATCCAAAGAACACAATTTTTACAGGAAACATAAAATACTGTTTGTGTAAATATCAAAATCATAATTATGCAGTAAATATAATTATCAAATTCTTCTGATGTATACTGTTTAATCATTCGACAGAGCAAAAAGCTCTAACAGACAAAGATTAAAAAATATATATTTAACAACTTGGACATACAAATTTTTTCTTGAAAATAATGCTGATTGGTTCTGTATTGTGTTAATCAACAATTACATAGTTCATTCATTCGCGGAAACAGCCTAAACTGCTTAATCAAACAAATTACTTGACACTTTAAACTTGACACCGAAATTTACACGACTAACAGTTTTTTATAAAAATATTTCACTTTATAGACTATACAGATGCGAGCAACATTATTTTTTAGAGAAAATTATATCAGCAAACCAAGCAGCATTATTTCCAATTATTTTCAAGAAAAAAATTGTAAAAAAATGTAAGTTTTAATTACTTATCCATTATTATGATTAATGTTATGATTTTTTTAGGGATATTGTAAAAATGTTGACCGTGTGTATTTTTTTATTTTACACGTTGGCGACTGCTACGGCAGATTGTCAAGATAAATTAAAAAAGTTAACAGAGGAATTTGTTGAAATCGATAACAAAGCGAGGGAAGATGCCAACAACTGTTTCACTGAAATCAATTCTTGTGAGGATACAAAAGAAGATATTTTAAATGAACTTAACACATTAAAATATAATTTAGGAATATGCCAAGCTAGTTTAAAAAAGGTAACATCCAACATGACACAACTGCAGAAGAATAAGGTCTTTCTATTAGCAGATGTGAAAGAGTTAAATGTGAAAATAAATAATTGTGAAAGAGATAACGACAATAAGACTGAGCAAATTAATAAATTGAGGAATAACAGACGTGAATTGGTAAGCAAAATAAAAGATCTTAAGCGGGAGTTAAACAATACACGCATAGAAAAAGATCATTATCAAAATCAAACACTTTCTAACAAACTTTTATTAAACAAGAAATCTCTCAAATTTGAAAATTTAGTTTTGAAATACGACGATTGTGTAACTAGAAAGGAAACACTCACCAAACAAAATGATAATTGTATTATGACTCGCAATAATACAAAAAAAGTAATAGAGAGTCATAATAATAAAAACTCAAAACAAAGTCATAACAAACAAAGTAAACTTAATGTATAGTAATTTAATTAATTAATCTGTTGTTTACACATGTTGCATTTTATAACTAAAAGACTGTGTAACAATTTTCACTCGTTACTCTTCAATTTACTTAATTCAATCACAATTGTTGATTTTTACATAGTTGTTAACTTTTTTATGTAATAGTGAAACGTTATCTTTTACTAATGGTGTGATGTTGTGATATTATTACTATTATTAGCATTACTCTCAAATGTATTTTACATATACACATTTTGTATTTGTAATCCTGTGTAACCACATGACACTGTTTTGAAATTTATTAATTACATTATATTTAAAAAATTTTAATTTCAGCTGATCATAATAATAAAATTCAACAGGTAAATTTGAAGGTGAATGAATAAAAAAAAACACATTAGTAGATATAGATTTACAATATATATTTATTCCTAAGCTAATATTAATTTTATATAGGCAACTGAATACACACATCAGTGCGCTAAATACAAGAAATAAGATTATTGTATTAACAGATTTCATGTAAATGTAGTAAATGTATTTTAGTTTAAAAAAAACCTAACAAATAAAAAAAATGTGAAAATTCAACAGAAAGTTTATAGTGTAAAGAACGATTTTCTTTTATCAACAAAATAAAACACCTGTGTTACAGCATATACACAACTTTATAAAATATATAGTGTTTTATTGTAACTACCTATTTTGTAATTCAAAACAAAAGGATAATAACATTTCAGCTGATCATAATAAAATTCAACAGGTAAATTTGAAGGTGAATGAATAAAAAACACATTAGTAGATATATATTTACAATATATACATATATATATATATTTATTCGTAAGCTAATATTAATTTTATATAGGCAACTGAATACACACATCAGTGCGCTACATACAAGAAATAAGATTATTGTATTTACAGATTTCGTGTAAATGTAGTAAATGTATTTTAGTTTAAAAAACCTAACAAATAAAAAAATGTGAAAATTCAACAGAAATTCTTAACAACATAAAACACCTGTGTTACTGCATATACACAAATTTATAAAATATATTGTGTTTTATTGTAACTACCTATTTTTTAATTCAAAACAACAGATAATACCAATAAAACTGATTGAGTAAATGTGTGAGTGAATTAATAAAAAAATTACAATTATATTAGTGTACAGCTGATAATGGTAATAAAACTAAACAGATATATGATAAGTAAGTAAAAAATATTATTATTATTTACGATGGGGTAAACGTGTGATTGAAATAATCAACCAACGCATAAAATTCAAACAAAACATAAAATTCTATTAGTGTAAAACCGATAATGATCATATCACTGAACAGAACTGTAAAAAATAAAAAAAATATTTATATCATTGTCTCTACTAATTTAAATAATTTTTTTCTTTTTATTTGTTTTTTTTTATTTTTTTATTTATTTTTTTATTTTCAATAGGTTTGTTTAGGATGTTACATTCATCTTTTTTAATATTCAAAAGACAACAACCATAATTGACTGAAACGACTGTTTTCTCTTGAATGCATGTATGATACTGTAACTTTAAAGATTTAATTGCATTTGTTTTTGTAACTATTGTAGTATTCGTTGTAATAGTTTGATTATTTAATCGATTTCTTTTTAATAAAATGTTATCAAACCTTTTTTCTAATTTCTTAATTCTTCGCAACAATTTTGTTTCATATTTTGTCATTTTGTTTAACTGTTCTGTTATATAATCATTGTCGGTGTTACAGTGATTTAAGGTACCATTGAGGGATACTTTCGTATCTAAAATTGGAATTTTGGTTTGTTCTATCCGTGTGATGTTGCTTTTCATCGCCTCTAAATTTATTTCGCATATGTATATATTTTGCTTATAGACAGTTACATTGGTTTTTAATTGTTCCACTTTTATTTCGCACTTCTCATGGTCCTCTATGCATTGTTGTTTTGCTGCACTGGAGTCCTGTTTTAAATCATCGGTTTCTTGTAATTTTCTATTAATTTTTTCGTTTGTACAGCGATCATAATCATCATAATCATCATTATGATAGGCAATCGAAGGTTGTACATTAATTTTCAATATAATGTACAACAATACTAAAATAATTGTTTTTGAAATACGCCTAAAAAAAAAATAAAATAGGTTATATAATTTAACAAATTAATGTAATAAAAACTTACATTTTCTGTTCCTCCTTTCTTTGTTACACTGCCGTTTTTACGGAATGTTTTGAACGGTTTATGCTCTGCTACTGTCGCCGCGTTCAAGTTTGTCAGGTCTTGCACACAGGTTGAATTCTTACTGGTTGGTCCCCGGGATTTTGCTTGAGTTGGAACGTTTTCCGCTATCCGCAGTAAGATGGCGCTTCCTGTACCTCTTGGGCGATTTATCGATTTAATTGCGTAACTTTTCGACGCGACGTCGTAGAGCGACGATTTTTTGTTTTGTGTGACGAGGAAAAATTCAGCTCTACATCAAGTCATCGTTCGTGGAATTTGGTTCACTATTAACAGAGTTTGAATAAGGTTGCGTATTTGAGTAGGGCTAGTTTTTGTGCGGGGTTCGAGACAGTGTATTTTCCCATTCATTTCTCCTGTTTTCTCTTAAACTACTGTTCAGATTTGGTCGACCGGGTTATTGTGCGTCTCCGTGGATTTTTCTGCTCCTGACGACTGGTTTCCTTTGATTGAAGTCCCTCTAATTGCCTTTTTGCGAAGTTTCTGGTCCGGTTAGAGCGGGAAGCAAGGCTATATATAGGACCGCATTTTGTTCCTCTGGATTGTCGAGTCTTGGTTGTTAGACAAATCGCTGTCCGTCAACTTTATCCTGGAGTCTACGTGAAGCTGTGTGGAAGTGACTTGGAGTTACTCGTTTGTTTGGTGCCTTGCTGGTATACGAAGTATCTCTCGCTGTATGCGGAACCATCCTTCCCGAGCTGAGAAGTTTTAACCATTGGAGTGTGTTATATGGTTGGAACGTCGCCTTTTGTGCGGATCTAGGACGTAGATTACTGTTGGATTCACGGTTAAGCCCGCTCAAGATCTTAGGGCTTCTTCTTCTTCTTCTTCGTCGTCTGGGCATCGTCGGATATATTCTTCGTCTTTGGATATTGATTCTACGTCTATTCATCGTCGGATATTTATTCATCGCTGGATATTTATTCGTCGTCTGGACCTCTTGGATATTTACTCTACGTCTGGTGGCGTTTATCCTTTTCTGTGGTGTCTTCGTCTGGGGACGTTTTCGTCTTTGGATCGGAGGACAACCCTTTCGATCGGAGGACCAGTTTCGTGGAGTAGAGCGTCGGAAGCTGCGGAGAGTTTGCCTTGCTAGGACTGCGGGTGTCTTCGTGGAACGGGGACATTCCTTCGCTGCCGAGGTCAAGGTTTGACTTATATTTATATCTCCACCGGGCCCCTGCGTGGCTCTCGCCCTTGACGCAGTGCTGCCGGAAGTTTATTCGTGTCGTAATTAATTGTATTTTAATTGTATTTTTGAAGTGATTCTTTAAGGTTTGAGAATTTTAATTTTACAATTTAATGTTGAATTTGAATTGTCCTGGTCATTTGGGACAATAATTTATTTAATATTGCCTTATTCTAATTTATTAATTTTATCCATTTTGACACCGTTGTTAATCAAATTCCCAACGCTTTTCGGTCGGACTCATTTAACTTAATTTTGCGTCTGGAGAAATATTATCCCAGATACTGCGGTGAATTTCGTGCTTGGCCAAGAACGTGTTCGTCGGTTGTCGCATTTTTCTTTTCAGGTTAATTATCGGCACTAACGTTGCCGAAGCGTTGCTTATTGATATTTTGGTGTATTTGATAAACTGTATTACTGTGACTCGTTCTGGTTTGGATTATTTGAACGGTGGTCGACCTTGCGGGTCAGTGGATATTTAATAAACTTGATTTTCCCGGCAACTTTGGTTCTCTTCTTGTCCCTGTGTGGCATCATTTCTCTTTCAGCCAGCTTTCACAATCAAGCGATAGTCCACGGCGGGGTTGAGATTGTGTGGCGCCCATTTCGGAACACCTTGCGTTTGGATGTTGTTTATCCCCACGCCCTCTCCCAGAGTTAGTCGGTGCAACCCCAAGGACTGCATGAGCGCACAGGTAGAGCTCAAGGTTCCGGAACTTGTTGTTAAAATATTTTATAGCTTTCATTGGGAATAGAAAGTCAAGGTGTTTCACTGGCGCCCAACGTGGGGCTAATTGGATTAATTGGCGACGGCTAATTAATTTTTTTTGTGTCCGTTACATTGTAGGTGTTGTTATATCTTCGTTTTTTTAGGAGTTCCAGTGGATTCCCGTGTTGGTGCGTGTACCCTTTTCGTGTCTGGAGGAGATGATCGGTTTGTCGCTTTGCGGATTTTATGCATGCCTTTTGCCTTCTTCCGTGGCGGAACGGGGAACTCGTGGTTGTTATTTAGTTTGTAGGACCCTTCTTCGTGTCTGGATTGGCGAGGTTGGCGTCTGCCGTGATGGCGTATTTGTGGCATGGTGCCGGATTGTTCGCTCCCTGTTGAGCGTGGCCTTGTGGGTCGTTGTTGATGCGTTTCCCAGCGCTTGGTAACTTTGGGTTTGCTGTGTTTTGTCTTGTTTTGTGGGTGCTGTTGTTTCAGTTTTGTGCACCAGTGCTCTGTAGTGGGGGCAGGAGACTACCGCTACCGCGCTTCCCGCGGTCGGTAGAAGTCCGACAAGCGTGACACGGTATTTCCACCTAAGATCTCCCTCTGGATGGAGGATTGGAATGAAGTCACCTCAACGTGCGATGGCTTCAGGACTTTGGAGGTCCGTCGGTAGTTGGTGGTTTTTTTTGTTTGTGTTAGGTCCGGTCCTGAGTGGAGTGGTCGGGATGTTGATTGTCATGTTAGTGGTCAGGCGTGAGTGATTTTGGTTTCGCAATACAGGACAGTGCTTTGTTTGAACACGGACGTACTCGTGGAAGCCCTGGTCCTATCTGTCTTTGCAGGATTTAGCAGCCATCATTGCATTTTCGATTGGATCTTTGGCTGTTGTTATGCCCCTTCGAAATGTCACCTTGTGTGGATTCAGACGCGCCGTGCCCTGCAGTTTCTGTTGACATGTTTTTTTTTTTTTTCTTCCCATCCAGCTATAGGAGTCTTGACCACGGGACGGTTGGTGTTCGTGAGTTTTGTTCTGGCTGTGGCCGTAGTTTTTTTTTAAGATCTGTCGTTTTAGTGTTGAACACCCGCGCTCTGCTGGAGGGGCATAAGAATACTTCAGCCGTGAGCCTGCGTTCAGTAAAAGTCTGATAAAGGGACGCGGATATCCCATTCCACCCACCATCGTCTCCTGGATCAGGAATAGGAATGCCCTCTTCCCAACGCGCGGAAGTGGGAGAGTTTTCTTGTGTGTTGAGTCTTTTTGATGAGGAATTTCCTCTCAAAAATGTTTTGGATTTCTTTTGAAGGTATGCCGGTGCCACCACCCTAGGGGTCGGGTGTTCCTAGGTTTTGTATTTCGATTTAACGTTCAGTCTTTTTTTTTGGTAGGTGGTACATTTTTTGTTGGAAGGCAATGCGCCTTGGTTTTTGTTTTCGGGGAACCGCCTGTGTTGCATACTGCTGGAGTTCGGGCCGGGTGTTGGGTCCCGTGGTGAATCTGTTTATGTCTTCTTGCTGTGTTTGTCCGGAAGTTGTACACGAGGGTCTAGCCACTCGGCTAGAGCGCAATGCAACCTCCAACTCTTATCTTTCTGTGTTGTCCCTTTTATGTTATGATTCACCATTGGCGTCGGCCTTCGGCTTGGGCATCGGCGGTGCACAGTGCGGTGCCTTTTTAGTTAGGTTAAGTAAATTTCATTAGTTGTTTGTCCTCCGGTGCATTTTGGGCGTGCGGGTTGTTGTTTCAGTTGCCGGTCGGGAGCAACCCGGAAAATCTTGGGAAGATTTCCCGTTGTGAAAGGAGAGGGGGAGTGTTACACTGCCGTTTTTACGGAATGTTTTGAACGGTTTATGCTCTGCTACTGTCGCCGCGTTCAAGTTTGTCAGGTCTTGCACACAGGTTGAATTCTTACTGGTTGGTCCCCGGGATTTTGCTTGAGTTGGAACGTTTTCCGCTATCCGCAGTAAGATGGCGCTTCCTGTACCTCTTGGGCGATTTATCGATTTAATTGCGTAACTTTTCGACGCGACGTCGTAGAGCGACGATTTTTTGTTTTGTGTGACGAGGAAAAATTCAGCTCTACATCAAGTCATCGTTCGTGGAATTTGGTTCACTATTAACAGAGTTTGAATAAGGTTGCGTATTTGAGTAGGGCTAGTTTTTGTGCGGGGTTCGAGACAGTGTATTTTCCCATTCATTTCTCCTGTTTTCTCTTAAACTACTGTTCAGATTTGGTCGACCGGGTTATTGTGCGTCTCCGTGGATTTTTCTGCTCCTGACGACTGGTTTCCTTTGATTGAAGTCCCTCTAATTGCCTTTTTGCGAAGTTTCTGGTCCGGTTAGAGCGGGAAGCAAGGCTATATATAGGACCGCATTTTGTTCCTCTGGATTGTCGAGTCTTGGTTGTTAGACAAATCGCTGTCCGTCAACTTTATCCTGGAGTCTACGTGAAGCTGTGTGGAAGTGACTTGGAGTTACTCGTTTGTTTGGTGCCTTGCTGGTATACGAAGTATCTCTCGCTGTATGCGGAACCATCCTTCCCGAGCTGAGAAGTTTTAACCATTGGAGTGTGTTATATGGTTGGAACGTCGCCTTTTGTGCGGATCTAGGACGTAGATTACTGTTGGATTCACGGTTAAGCCCGCTCAAGATCTTAGGGCTTCTTCTTCTTCTTCTTCGTCGTCTGGGCATCGTCGGATATATTCTTCGTCTTTGGATATTGATTCTACGTCTATTCATCGTCGGATATTTATTCATCGCTGGATATTTATTCGTCGTCTGGACCTCTTGGATATTTACTCTACGTCTGGTGGCGTTTATCCTTTCTGTGGTGTCTTCGTCTGGGGACGTTTTCGTCTTTGGATCGGAGGACAACCCTTTCGATCGGAGGACCAGTTTCGTGGAGTAGAGCGTCGGAAGCTGCGGAGAGTTTGCCTTGCTAGGACTGCGGGTGTCTTCGTGGAACGGGGACATTCCTTCGCTGCCGAGGTCAAGGTTTGACTTATATTTATATCTCCACCGGGCCCCTGCGTGGCTCTCGCCCTTGACGCAGTGCTGCCGGAAGTTTATTCGTGTCGTAATTAATTGTATTTTAATTGTATTTTTGAAGTGATTCTTTAAGGTTTGAGAATTTTAATTTTACAATTTAATGTTGAATTTGAATTGTCCTGGTCATTTGGGACAATAATTTATTTAATATTGCCTTATTCTAATTTATTAATTTTATCCATTTTGACACCGTTGTTAATCAAATTCCCAACGCTTTTCGGTCGGACTCATTTAACTTAATTTTGCGTCTGGAGAAATATTATCCCAGATACTGCGGTGAATTTCGTGCTTGGCCAAGAACGTGTTCGTCGGTTGTCGCATTTTTCTTTTCAGGTTAATTATCGGCACTAACGTTGCCGAAGCATTGCTTATTGATATTTTGGTGTATTTGATAAACTGTATTACTGTGACTCGTTCTGGTTTGGATTATTTGAACGGTGGTCGACCTTGCGGGTCAGTGGATATTTAATAAACTTGATTTTCCCGGCAACTTTGGTTCTCTTCTTGTCCCTGTGTGGCATCATTTCTCTTTCAGCCAGCTTTCACAATCAAGCGATAGTCCACGGCGGGGTTGAGATTGTGTGGCGCCCATTTCGGAACACCTTGCGTTTGGATGTTGTTTATCCCCACGCCCTCTCCCAGAGTTAGTCGGTGCAACCCCAAGGACTGCATGAGCGCACAGGTAGAGCTCAAGGTTCCGGAACTTGTTGTTAAAATATTTTATAGCTTTCATTGGGAATAGAAAGTCTTTCAAAAAAAAATATGCGGTTCGTTCGATATTGTTGCTGTATGAACGGTATATAAAACTTGTTTTGTAAGGTTCTATATAAAATGTGTGTGTATTATACTAGCAAATATTCATAAAACTGCTAACCATGCAAATTTACTCAACTTGACACTGAAATTTTAAACCAGATTTAATATATCGATTCATGCAATAAGTTATTTATAACAAATTAAAGTAATTAAAACTTACATTCTATTCATGTTTCTTTCAAAAAGTACGAAAAAGTTTTGTAACGTTCTGTATAAAACGTGTGTATTAAACTAGTAAAAAAATTCATTACACTGTTAATGAAACAAATGTACTCAACTTGCATATATCGCTTCCTAAACTATTAATCGTTAGATGGTGCTGTCAACATACAACCATGTTAAAGTCTCTTATTTTGTAAATTCTGATTAACTGAATATATTAACTATCCATTATAACTGCTATTATTATTACATACTTTTTGTAATGGTTTAAATTCCGTTTGATACAGTTTTTTTTATGTCAACGACTTCAACGAGAAAGCTCGAAACTTTAATTATCACAAAAAAATGTTCTCCCAAGAAAAATTGTTAACCTGTTCACCCTAATATATATGTATATATTTTTAATTAAGATGTGACACTAATTGATGTCCGTAGATCCAAAACTACCATCACCTCGAGCGGTTACATCAAGCTCCTAAATTCAAACAAAATTGCTTTCGTTTAGGTTAGGTGCTAGATACAATTATTCTTACCGTTACTTCTTCAATTTCTGGATAGAATATACGCTCACAAATAAGTTGAGCGATGCGATCACCTTTCTTTACATCAAAAGATATCGAGGAGTGATTAAAAAGGACCACTTTAATAACTCCTCGATAATCTTCATCAATTACTCCCGCTATAAATGATTGTTATGTCAGTTATACGAATCAAATCGTTTTGCTTATTATCTTACCTCCTACGTTGATAAAATTCTTAACCGCCAAGCCAGACCTTGGGGCAATTCTTCCATAGCATCCGTCGGGTAATTCAATTTTGATTCCGGTATTTATAATTTGCTTACCGTTTGGTTCTACAACACAATCGTAAATACTCCTCAAATCATATCCTGCTGATTTGATGGACCCCTTGGTAGGGGTGTACGCATGAGGAACAACTTTGGTAAACTTGAGGACGGGCTTTACTATGTTTTCTGAAGACATTTTGACAGAAATGTTGATTTTTTTTCTATTTCTCCAGCGTTGAACACTACATGCACTAAAGTCACTAGTCATGGAAGGATTTTTACTTTGATATTTATACTACCTATTTCATGTCAATGTATATATATATATATATATATTTAGGTGCTAGATACAATTATTCTTACCGTTACTTCTTCAATTTCTGGATAGAATATACGCTCACAAATAAGTTGAGCGATGCGATCACCTTTCTTTACATCAAAAGATATCGAGGAGTGATTAAAAAGGTCCACTTTAATAACTCCTCGATAATCTTCATCAATTACTCCCGCTATAAATGATTGTTATGTCAGTTATACGAATCAAATCGTTTTGCTTATTATCTTACCTCCTACGTTGATAAAATTCTTAACCGCCAAGCCAGACCTTGGGGCAATTCTTCCATAGCATCCGTCGGGTAATTCAATTTTGATTCCGGTATTTATAATTTGCTTACCGTTTGGTTCTACAACACAATCGTAAATACTCCTCAAATCATATCCTGCTGATTTGATGGACCCCTTGGTAGGGGTGTACGCATGAGGAACAACTTTGGTAAACTTGAGGACGGGCTTTACTATGTTTTCTGAAGACATTTTGACAGAAATGTTGATTTTTTTTCTATTTCTCCAGCGTTGAACACTACATGCACTAAAGTCACTAGTCATGGAAGGATTTTTACTTTGATATTTATACTACCTATTTCATGTCAATGTATATATATATATATATATATATTTAGGTGCTAGATACAATTATTCTTACCGTTACTTCTTCAATTTCTGGATAGAATATACGCTCACAAATAAGTTGAGCGATGCGATCACCTTTCTTTACATCAAAAGATATCGAGGAGTGATTAAAAAGGACCACTTTAATAACTCCTCGATAATCTTCATCAATTACTCCCGCTATAAATGATTGTTATGTCAGTTATACGAATCAAATCGTTTTGCTTATTATCTTACCTCCTACGTTGATAAAATTCTTAACCGCCAAGCCGGACCTTGGGGCAATTCTTCCATAGCATCCGTCGGGTAATTCAATTTTGATTCCGGTATTTATAATTTGCTTACCGTTTGGTTCTACAACACAATCGTAAATACTCCTCAAATCATATCCTGCTGATTTGATGGACCCCTTGGTAGGGGTGTACGCATGAGGAACAACTTTGGTAAACTTGAGGACGGGCTTTACTATGTTTTCTGAAGACATTTTGACATAAATGTTGATTTTTTTTCTATTTCTCCAGCGTTGAACACTACATTCACTAAAGTCACTAGTCATGGAAGGATTTTTACTTTGATATTTATACTACCTATTTCATGTCAATGTATATATATATATATATATATATATATCTTGTATTTAAAAAAGAATTGAATTCAAACTCAATTTGCATTGCGTATGATGCAATGCAAGTATAGTCGTATATCGCGTTTTACCAATTACGCTGGCCGTTAGAAAGTGAAGTCGCCGTTTTCCTCGCAAACGTACTATAAAAACTAGCCAGCAAATTATGATTGAGCTTAGTTCTGTAACAAAATAGACTCCGGTAAATCCGTTGTAGAAACTAATCCGACAACAAAAAAATTAAAACAAGTACTTTTTTCAGTAAACGAAATACCTAGTCAATTACCACAAACAGGATCAATTACCACAAGAATTTGAAACAAATCTTTTAAAATTTTAGTTTTCTGTTTTTTAATTAATTTGTACTTGCAAGTTTCTACGAATATAAATTCTCCGTTCAAAACACACACATATACCCGTACAACTGGAAACCGGTCTCATTCGAGGTTGATGCATTGGCATATATTCCGTACTATTACTTTGTTAATTTGCAATGCATAATCGATTCCAGCGTTCAATAAAGGTCATTGATATATAAAAAAGTTAATATACTAATGTGAACGTTTTGGTCACATTTTTTTTTTCTTCCAAATTTTACACCGACAATGTAAGTTTATGTCTAACAAACGTCATATAACTAAATTTGTAGCGTTAAAAAAATTAATTGGTTTAAACACCGCAATGTTTTATTTCAAATATAACCGACCTCCTTATCATTCAGAAATAAACAATTGCTGATAAATTACTCTGATGGTTCACCTGTGTGTAGGTGACCAAACTGGCATATGCGCGTACTCCCCGAGGCTATGTTCGAGTCTATTCAAGGGTATTTTTTAATTAAATTTAAATTATAAAAACGATCAACTGATGACACGCATGCGCAACAATTCGCAATATGGCCAATCAATGGTACACAAAACGACCGACAGACGGCGCAGTTTTTCTTGAAACAAGTCGCACAAAATGGCCGACAGGTGGCGCGATATCTGGACCACCAGGTAGCACACTAACCTTGCACTACCAGCCGACAGATGGCGTCTCAAGCTGTACTTCATTAGTGTCCCTGTATTTAGAGAGTACCGCAATAGTCGCCATTTTGAATCCATTTCTTATGGGCGAAAGGTTATAGTAAGGTTATGTTGACTTTCCAATCAGGCCAGCTGTCAATACTTAGCAGCCATTTTGAGTCCAAGTAGTGGCATAACCAATTGCGGTACTCTATAAATACAGGGACACTATACTTCATTAACACTGCTGTCATTTCTCCACTGACTGACTTCCACCGTTTGAGCCAAAGCCCGTGAATATAATCAGGGGTAATTTTTCAATTAGTTTTGCCGATACAGACCTTCGTTTAGGAGATATAGACAGTTTTTAAATTTATCAAAAAAATTAAAAAAAATCTTTATAGTGCCATTTTGACATTTTCACAACACTATCGTGTCTGCAGTTGTCAAAGCGGACAGGGGTGTGGTTGTGTTAGGGGGTAATTTTTCAATTAGTTTTTCGATACGGACCTTAGTTTAGGAGATATGGCCAAGTTTTTTAATTTAGCAAAAAAAATTAAGATGTAGTCGGTAAGTTAGGGCTCTGATTCGTTAACTGACCACCAGTTGGCGCGCCGCCTTCTTTGCGCTACCGGACGACAGGTGGCGCGACGTGTACTAAAATACAATGACTTCATTGATATCGGCTATCCTTGTCACACTAACCATCGTCTTATAGCTATCTCTTTCTAATGGACCGGAAGTAAAGTAAATTTATACCCCCCTTTGAATTTACACGTAAAATTGCGCTAGAAGTCCTATAGCTTATCTACTCAGAACGCACCTTCAATCGTATTTGTGAATTTTATGGAATTTTACCACAACTACCAACTGTTAAAGAAAAACTACTCAAGATTGCAAGAACACAACCGCAATTTTCGAAATCCTTGTAAAATTAATGTCGCAAAGTAGAAGAAATAGTATATAACACTCGTTTTATAAGACGTATTAGTGCACTCGTTCCAATTAGAACAACTCGTGTGCCAATTGTTGTCTAATAAAACTTGTATTATAATATACTATTGTGTAGGAACACTGACCACTAGAGTGGCTTGATAAATAATATTATGGTTTCCGCAGGAGGCCTAAAGTTTATGATATTCTTTAAAAATTCGTTTTTTCATTTTTTTTAAGTAAAATTTTGTGTGGTTTTTCGTTTTCAAAGCACACATGTCCAAACAATTAATGACAAATAAACTTTTATCAACATTTAAGCACATTTTTTAAATTATACGATAATTATAATGTTTCTAAAAATTGTATCGAATCTAAATAAACTGCAGGCTAAATGTCTAAATGTTGCATTAGACTAATATATTTTTGTATACGGTAATTTCACACCTTATTGTTAAACTTTTGTATTTGAAAAAGATAAATCACTGAATCTTTCATAAAAAATCTAATTCTTAAGACCCAGTTCTACCGCTACCAAAACGCATTCTCGATTAGAGGTGTTATTTATTGTTAAAAGTTTATGAAATTTTCAGGGTAACTTCTTAGATATATAAGGACTTTGGCTGGGGGTAATTTTTTTCTTTTGCAAGATAAACATTAATTTTTCTACTACATTTTTGTTTTTTTTCAAATATAAAACCCCCAGCCAAACTTACAATACAAAAATAGATTTTTTATTTAAATACAATTTTAACCCAAACATTATATTTGTTCCGATAATCGATAAAAGCGATAATTTTTAAAAGTGTATTTAGTTGCCTATATTGCGGCAGTGCTGTGTAGACAGCAGACGTGAGGAGTTGCAAGCACCGCCTATAACCACGCCACGCCCACTGCGATTTTTAGACTGTTTACAAGTTATGTACATTGACTGGCGGGACCAAGTTCTCGCATTTTAAATATTATTGTGCCCTCAGTGAAACGGAGCGTTATTTTGTGAATCTGGACGGAATTATAGTATATTATTTGACGATTACATAATTAAGGATATAAATCGCGAGCATGAAGTTTACGCGAGCGTGTAATCATGTGAGCGATTTATATCCGTTATGTCCGAGTCAAATACGACGTTTTATCTACGACTCCTAAATTCCATTTTATGCAAAATACTTTAAATGTTTTTGTCAATGATGGCGAGGCGAACTGTCAAATAACTGTCATCCACGTAGGTTTTGACAGAGTTTGACACTAGCGTTGTATAATGATGACAGTTCGTTCAAATAATGAGGTCATTATTTGAACGAACTGTCATTATTATACAACGCTAGTGTCATTATAATCATTGGCGCGTATAATGATGGGGATTATATAGTCATAGATACGTATGCAATGAACTTATTATATGTGAGTCGTAGATAAAAGTGTTTATTTTCTACTATTATTCGGTTTGATTTTCCTTTTTTTTTTTTTAGTAGTGCTATAAATAGTATTTCTATGTAGCTTTGATTTGGTTTTAGTACTATCAAATCAGGCAATAGATCAGAGATAGCTAGTTATCTACAAAATAATAATTTTGAAACGTTATGAAACATTAGTAGTAATCATAACTGACAGTGATCGGTTTAATTTAACATTTTTAATTTTTAAATACCCGGAAATTTAAATCAACGTAAAAAATTTAACATTTTGAATTTTTATTTTAGAAGTTTGGATGCTGTGGGATGTATATATATAAATCGTTTGGGGTACTTTGGCCTATGTATGTACTACGCTTTTTTTTCTTCATGTGTCACTTTCGTGCGTTCGTTCGATATCTATCATGTTTATGGATGTATTGGGTCCTAACTGCTAGATTTTAATTGATTCCTTTTTAAATTGAAGTCCATAATTCAACGATGTGTTCAACGATGAATTAATACATTTTTTGTCAATTTACTATACTGTATGTACCTATGTCACCCTGTTAAAAAGATTAAATATTATAATAGCGAGCGCGCTCTCTCTAAATTAAAATAGCATCAATATATTTTGTTTTACCGTCTGGCATCCGCCAGCCAGCTGTATGCAGTCCGGGATGCATATGCGACCGTGATGAGTGAGAACACAGATTACATTGTAACTTGAGCGAAAGCGAAAGCGCCTTCGCGCGGCGACATACTGGCGGAGTATTTCCCTTCGAATGTACTCGCGTCGACTATGCTCCGCCTTTGCCAGCTTCCTCTAAACCCCCCAACCCCCCTTATCGTAAAACTGTGGCCTGGTTGACGTTGGTGGGGGATAGGTTGGCCACTCCCAGCAAAAAAAAACATCGCAACCAAATATTTCGTTTCGCAGTTGCGATGTTTTTAAAACGGAGCCTTAAAGAAAATTATGAACTTTAGACATTCTGCGGGAGACCTAAATATTTTTCAATTGCGCCAATTTTTCATGTAGGCGTTTTTTTTTCATATAGTCGTTTTCGAGACCATTTTGAGGTTTCTAGGAAAATGGGTTCAGCTGGAATAAAATAAAAAAGCGAAACACTACTGCCTTCCAAAATCTGCTTACAGTAGTCAGACAGTGACACATTGCCCACCGTATCGCTCTGTCTCTTTTGTTTGCGCCTGCATCACTTCTCGCCAGCCAATATAAAATGCGGGTCCGTTCCAGTTATACGTAGTATATACTTCCTTCTCAAAACTGTTATCCCAACATTACCTTGCGAACTGGGATTTGTCCACAAGTATGTTGACGACTTGGTATTGTCAGCACCGTTGGACAAGATTGAAGACATTGTACAGATTTTCAATGCATTTAACACGAATATACAGTTCAGGGTAGAGAGGGAAACGGACAACAACTTGCCCTTCCTAGATGTGTTGTTGAAAAGAGACAAATGGAGTAATTAAAATCGACTGGTATCAAAAACCAACCAACTCTGGCAGATACATCAATTATCACAGTAACCACCCACTGAATCAAAAGATAAACTTGGTAAGTGCCATGAAGAATAGAATCCTGAAGCTGTCCCACCCGGATTTTCACACAACGAACAAGATCAAACTGTACAGGATTTTCAGAAACAACGGTTACCCAAGTCGGTTGTTGAAAAGAATTCTCTACAACACAGGCCCAGTGCGAAAAATAACAGATATGACTGCCCCTGTACCATAGAACCCATTAATTTACAGAAAGTTCCCGTTCATTCAGGAGATTTCACAACTTATTACCAAACTATTCAAGATCGAGGGCCTCAAGATAGCCTACTACAACCTCCGAAAGGTGGGTGACTTGTTTACCAACACCAAAGACAGGACGAGCAAGGACCATAGATCGGGAGTTGTTTACAGAGTGCCATGTGGGAGTTGTCAATCTTCATATGTTGGACAAACTAACAATTGGATCAAGAGACGTCTCAAACAACACAAAGATGACGTAAAGAAAAAGAGACTTACTAGTGCTTTTGCCAAGCACTCTGTGAACAACAACCACAACATGGACTTTGATAACACCGGAATCCTATATGTAAAAAGGAACCTAAGAGAGAGACTATTTTTTGAGATGTTGGGGATTAGAAAGACACCGAACACTATGAACTTAAGATCAGACACGGAGGACCTTAGCTCGGCTTACGGCCACCTACTGAACCTACATTACAACGATACGGAAATTTTGGACGAGTCCAGTGCTAATCTAAATATAAGTGAGCTTATGTTTTAATTACTGACGTCGTTCTGTGAGGGCTTTTGTGCTTTCTGTGTTTTCGCGATTTTCTGTATGTTCCGATGTTTAAATTTAAAATTAGTCTGTTACTGATGTCACTGCTGCCATCTATCCATCAACTGCGGCACTTTTACGTATGGTTGGGTTCATGCGCTAACTTCATATGGAAGCTTACTTCCTCCGCCTTTTCACTGTGATTAGACGTTTACATGTGCTGTATGCTCGTTTAGCGAAATTGTATTGTTCCCACAGTATTATTAAGGCCACTGTTCGTCCCGACGCTCAATTAAACACCGTCTGTTTATTGTACCATTAGATTGCGACTACTTTGGTGTATTACAAGATAGAGAAAGGTGTGTACAATCGCTCTAACCTCAATGGTTTTGTGACTTGCTGTTGAATTGTTATTTATTTGAGTTTTGTTTTAGATAACTCACTGCTCCGCCCGCAATAGGGGTTGCATGTGCACCACTGATGTTGGTGGAGTCTTTGTTTAAGCTGTTTTAGACCAATTATTAGGTAGGTCAACAACCCTTCGCTGTTATTGTTGCATCATTACACTATTGTATTTATACATTCCTGATGAAGTTGAAAACTGTCAACGAAATATAGAATGAATAAAAAAGGTCATTAGAAGTGTAGAATTCATCCCGTCCTGCAATTCCCAAGAAAAAATACTGAACGAAGTAGTATATACAGTTCACTGGTTACAATGGAGGCAGAAAGACGACTGAAAACTGTTAATTTTCTCTCTCTAAACTTTCAGTAGACGAGTGAGGTACCGATACTTTTCTGGAATATTTTGACTTTTAGAATTAAATTTTTGTCATACCACTGTATAAACACATCACAGCTCTTCCACCCTGGCTTTTTGTTGCTGATATTTATTGGTATTCCTTAAATCTATTTAACAATATAATTTTTAGCTAAGAACAATTGTACAACATTTTTTCTAATCCGGCTAATCAGATACCCGTATAATCAATATCCGGATAATTGAAGTTCTATTATATTACAATTTGCAACTTGATTTTTTTATGTAAGTGCTACACATTTGAGCATGGTTGCATTCAGAGATAAAAAACCACTACTACATTTGAGAGAGAAAAGATATGCCATTCTATTAAAAAAACTAAGTTAGTAGGTTAGCAAGTTATTATAAGTTATAATCAAAAGAATAATGGTTTTACTGGCTGCAGTATTACCAGTATTTTTCTTAGAAAGGCAACATTAAAAGAAGATATAAGCAATTTCTCCTTATTTTATGTACATGTCCTTACCATATCGAAGAGCGTAAATAAATATGTGTGCTTTTTAACAACAGTAGAAACAGTAAAACAATAACTTAATCGGACAATACCTTTTATCACTGAATCGCGCTCGTAGAATATATTAAAAAGTTTTTTTTGTTTAGTATGGAGGCAAGTGTTTATCTGGAGAAATCATAGTTAAACTTTTTAACGTTTCTTATTACTGATACTTGCCACAATTGGCTACTAGGTTTGTATCAATCTGACAGCGCCAAGTATAACAATCTGTTTGATATGTAAGTTACATAATGCAATATTTTTTATAATATGCAAATTAGTTGCAGGTGTTCTTTTGGTACCACAAAAGTTTTGAACCTGGTCCCGAAAAGGTTTACACCGGCCCTGTAGAGAAGCGTTTTTCAACTTTTTTAATCTTGCGGAACCCTTGAAATTGGGTTGGGACCCGGCGGAACCACAAAGGAAATGTTGTTAACTCCTTCTGAATATCATTCTGAGGAAAAAATACACAGAGAAAAATGTGTAAAGCAATTTGGCTGTATAAAATAATAAGCAACATTGTGGGCCGTATGCATAGTCAACCTCCGGCGACTCTCCGAGGTTTTTCCGTCCGCCAGTTCTAAAATGCAGCGCAGAGACAATCGCCAACAAAATCCCGTATGCGCACGTATGGAGGTTTGCTGTAGGTGGTCAGTACTATCTCCGGAGATTCTCCAGCAATAGTCCAGTCATTCTAGATTTTTGATATAGGTTGTATAGTTTGACATTAGGACTGTCATTTTGTAACGAATTTCGCTAATTCGTAATGTAAATTAGTTTAAGTATTGTAATGGTTATCTTTCGTAGTATTAAAACCGCTTTTTAAATCGAATTTACGCTGGCCTGGAAAGCCTGTATGGCTATACGAGTATTTTTAATAACCAGTATAAGGGATACTGGTTTCCTGCAGCAGTTATACGTGGAGAAGGGGTTAGAATTTTGGTATATAAAGGCCCAGAAACAGCAACGAAAGGCAGAGCTGCATGCTGATTTTAGATTAGCTGCTCTCTCCCGTTCGCCGTTCCAGCCGACTCCGAAGCCGACCGTTTAGCAGACGCATGCTGATTAATACATTGGCTGCCTGTTTCAACGCTCCCGCCTTTGCCGAGACCGACCGTTCACTAGTTCTTCCGACTGCGCGCCGAAGCTGAAGGCCCCAGCTTTTCTCCACCGCCAGACAGCCTGCCGCCCAGCACTCAACCCGTCTATAGGACTGGTTTGTATTTTTACCAGTTATTTTTCCGGAGCGTGTTTTTTTCTTTGTACATTTTTATAGTGCTATTTTTCGACGAATGTTTATTTTCTTTTGCAAAACTTTTTCCGTATGCGAATGCTTTTCTTTTCTTTTATGTATATATATGTATATATATATATATATATATATATATATATATATACTGAAGATATTCTCGATAAGGGGAATTCGACGGGAGATAATAACTCTACTACTCTTTTCTCATTTAGCCAAGCTTTCGGCGTATTTTATTTCTACCGCCTTCATCAGGGCACTACAAATTGTACATACAAACAAATCAAAACCAACAATTAAAAAATGGTGAACAAAAACTTACATAATGTGAGGTACAAATAATTGTGCATCGTCTCAACCACACTAACATAACTACACTGTTACAATCATTAAAACTCTTTTGTCAATCCTGTTAATATTTATATAATAATTCGGATTCCGAATACACCACAGCATACTCCATTTCATGACATGTGTACTGTTTTTTCCCCTTCCATCAACGTGTTACCAATAGTCCCACCCCGGTCATTCTGTATTTTTAAATATCGTACTTTCAAAAAGTGATTGCGTCTTCGAATAAACTGTCACTATCGTATCTATTGTTATTTTTATGTTGCAGAAGAAAAGTGTAAATACCGCTTAAATTTTTAATGTCAGACTTTTTGTTTATTGATTCTTTTCTATTATGTATGTGATACATTTCCAAAAAAGATATTTTGTAATAGTTAGGCTCCATATTTAACACTTTTGCTTCGTTATAATCGATTTTGTGCTGGTTTTCATTTACATGTATTGCCAGACTACATCTCTGTAAGTTGTTTTTGCTGTCACTTTTATGTCCTGCAATTCTGTTCTTTAATAATTGACTTGTTTGGCCTATGTAATATTTTTGACAATCCAGACATTTCAACTCATAAATCACATTAGACTGCATGAGAGTTGGTGTCTTATCTTTCAACCTACTAAAAATATTGTTAATACTTTTTATACTTCGTTTCGCAATTACGATGTTTTCCTGTTTAAAGATTTTTATAATTTTATTTGTTAAATTTGTAATGTCTAAAATTGACTGGTATTTTTTGTTATTTAATGTATTTATATTTTCTGGTAGGTGAGTATTCCTGTCTCCTGTTTCGTTTTTGTCGTGATTTGACGTTCTGTACAACAAATTAGTGACCAGCGCTCTTGGGTACGAGTTATGCATCAAAATCTGCTCCAACCCTCTCAAATTTTTTGCCCTATATTCTTCATTACTGATTGCTATGATTCTCTTTTTTATTTGCTTAATAAAGTTCACCTTCACTCCCATTGAGTGTTGCGAGTAAAAGTTGATGTACCTATTAGATGAGGTTGCTTTTTGGTACCAATCTAGTTTTAAATTACCTTCTATATCTCTAATGACCTTTGTATCTAGGAATGGTACTCCGTTATTGGTATCTTCTTTTTCTATTGTGAATTTTATATTTTGGTCGTAACCATTAAATATTTCAAGCATTTCATCTATATTATCTTCTGGTACCGCGGTTATGATATCATCAACAAACTTTTTCACAAATGGCACCTCAATATATTATGGATGCATTGCTCGATGAATGTTTGCCCAAGCTCTCATTTGAGGTGCCATTTGTGAAAAAGTTTGTTGATGATATCATAACCGCGGTACCAGAAGATAATATAGATGAAATGCTTGAAATATTTAATGGTTACGACCAAAATATAAAATTCACAATAGAAAAAGAAGATACCAATAACGGAGTACCATTCCTAGATACAAAGGTCATTAGAGATATAGAAGGTAATTTAAAACTAGATTGGTACCAAAAAGCAACCTCATCTAATAGGTACATCAACTTTTACTCGCAACACTCAATGGGAGTGAAGGTGAACTTTATTAAGCAAATAAAAAAGAGAATCATAGCAATCAGTAATGAAGAATATAGGGCAAAAAATTTGAGAGGGTTGGAGCAGATTTTGATGCATAACTCGTACCCAAGAGCGCTGGTCACTAATTTGTTGTACAGAACGTCAAATCACGACAAAAACGAAACAGGAGACAGGAATACTCACCTACCAGAAAATATAAATACATTAAATAACAAAAAATACCAGTCAATTTTAGACATTACAAATTTAACAAATAAAATTATAAAAATCTTTAAACAGGAAAACATCGTAATTGCGAAACGAAGTATAAAAAGTATTAACAATATTTTTAGTAGGTTGAAAGATAAGACACCAACTCTCATGCAGTCTAATGTGATTTATGAGTTGAAATGTCTGGATTGTCAAAAATATTACATAGGCCAAACAAGTCAATTATTAAAGAACAGAATTGCAGGACATAAAAGTGACAGCAAAAACAACTTACAGAGATGTAGTCTGGCAATACATGTAAATGAAAACCAGCACAAAATCGATTATAACGAAGCAAAAGTGTTAAATATGGAGCCTAACTATTACAAAATATCTTTTTTGGAAATGTATCACATACATAATAGAAAAGAATCAATAAACAAAAAGTCTGACATTAAAAATTTAAGCGGTATTTACACTTTTCTTCTGCAACATAAAAATAACAATAGATACGATAGTGACAGTTTATTCGAAGACGCAATCACTTTTTGAAAGTACGATATTTAAAAATACAGAATGACCGGGGTGGGACTATTGGTAACACGTTGATGGAAGGGGAAAAAACAGTACACATGTCATGAAATGGAGTATGCTGTGGTGTGTTCGGAATCCGAATTATTATATAAATATTAACAGGATTGACAAAAGAGTTTTAATGATTGTAACAGTGTAGTTATGTTAGTGTGGTTGAGACGATGCACAATTATTTGTACCTCACATTATGTAAGTTTTTGTTCACCATTTTTTAATTGTTGGTTTTGATTTGTTTGTATGTACAATTTGTAGTGCCCTGATGAAGGCGGTAGAAATAAAATACGCCGAAAGCTTGGCTAAATGAGAAAAGAGTAGTAGAGTTATTATCTCCCGTCGAATTCCCCTTATCGAGAATATCTTCAGTATATATATATATATATATATATATATATATATACATATATATACATAAAAGAAAAGAAAAGCATTCGCATACGGAAAAAGTTTTGCAAAAGAAAATAAACATTCGTCGAAAAATAGCACTATAAAAATGTACAAAGAAAAAAACACGCTCCGGAAAAATAACTGGTAAAAATACAAACCAGTCCTATAGACGGGTTGAGTGCTGGGCGGCAGGCTGTCTGGCGGTGGAGAACAGCTGGGGCCTTCAGCTTCGGCGCGCAGTCGGAAGAACTAGTGAACGGTCGGTCTCGGCAAAGGCGGGAGCGTTGAAACAGGCAGCCAATGTATTAATCAGCATGCGTCTGCTAAACGGTCGGCTTCGGAGTCGGCTGGAACGGCGAACGGGAGAGAGCAGCTAATCTAAAATCAGCATGCAGCTCTGCCTTTCGTTGCTGTTTCTGGGCCTTTATATACCAAAATTCTAACCCCTTCTCCACGTATAACTGCTGCAGGAAACCAGTATCCCTTATACTGGTTATTAAAAATACTCGTATAGCCATACAGGCTTTCCAGGCCAGCGTAAATTCGATTTAAAAAGCGGTTTTAATACTACGAAAGATAACCATTACAATACTTAAACTAATTTACATTACGAATTAGCGAAATTCGTTACAAAATGACAGTCCTAATGTCAAACTATACAACCTATATCAAAAATCTAGAATGACTGGACTATTGCTGGAGAATCTCCGGAGATAGTACTGACCACCTACAGCAAACCTCCATACGTGCGCATACGGGATTTTGTTGGCGATTGTCTCTGCGCTGCATTTTAGAACTGGCGGACGGAAAAACCTCGGAGAGTCGCCGGAGGTTGACTATGCATACGGCCCACAATGTTGCTTATTATTTTATACAGCCAAATTGCTTTACACATTTTTCTCTGTGTATTTTTTCCTCAGAATGATATTCAGAAGGAGTTAACAACATTTCCTTTGTGGTTCCGCCGGGTCCCAACCCAATTTCAAGGGTTCCGCAAGATTAAAAAAGTTGAAAAACGCTTCTCTACAGGGCCGGTGTAAACCTTTTCGGGACCAGGTTCAAAACTTTTGTGGTACCAAAAGAACACCTGCAACTAATTTGCATATTATAAAAAATATTGCATTATGTAACTTACATATCAAACAGATTGTTATACTTGGCGCTGTCAGATTGATACAAACCTAGTAGCCAATTGTGGCAAGTATCAGTAATAAGAAACGTTAAAAAGTTTAACTATGATTTCTCCAGATAAACACTTGCCTCCATACTAAACAAAAAAAACTTTTTAATATATTCTACGCGATTCAGTGATAAAAGGTATTGTCCGATTAAGTTATTGTTTTACTGTTTCTACTGTTGTTAAAAAGCACACATATTTATTTACGCTCTTCGATATGGTAAGGACATGTACATAAAATAAGGAGAAATTGCTTATATCTTCTTTTAATGTTGCCTTTCTAAGAAAAATACTGGTAATACTGCAGCCAGTAAAACCATTATTCTTTTGATTATAACTTATAATAACTTGCTAACCTACTAACTTAGTTTTTTTAATAGAATGGCATATCTTTTCTCTCTCAAATGTAGTAGTGGTTTTTTATCTCTGAATGCAACCATGCTCAAATGTGTAGCACTTACATAAAAAAATCAAGTTGCAAATTGTAATATAATAGAACTTCAATTATCCGGATATTGATTATACGGGTATCTGATTAGCCGGATTAGAAAAAATGTTGTACAATTGTTCTTAGCTAAAAATTATATTGTTAAATAGATTTAAGGAATACCAATAAATATCAGCAACAAAAAGCCAGGGTGGAAGAGCTGTGATGTGTTTATACAGTGGTATGACAAAAGTTTAATTCTAAAAGTCAAAATATTCCAGAAAAGTATCGGTACCTCACTCGTCTACTGAAAGTTTAGAGAGAGAAAATTAACAGTTTTCAGTCGTCTTTCTGCCTCCATTGTAACCAGTGAACTGTATATACTACTTCGTTCAGTATTTTTTCTTGGGAATTGCAGGACGGGATGAATTCTACACTTCTAATGACCTTTTTTATTCATTCTATATTTCGTTGACAGTTTTCAACTTCATCAGGAATGTATAAATACAATAGTGTAATGATGCAACAATAACAGCGAAGGGTTGTTGACCTACCTAATAATTGGTCTAAAACAGCTTAAACAAAGACTCCACCAACATCAGTGGTGCACATGCAACCCCTATTGCGGGCGGAGCAGTGAGTTATCTAAAACAAAACTCAAATAAATAACAATTCAACAGCAAGTCACAAAACCATTGAGGTTAGAGCGATTGTACACACCTTTCTCTATCTTGTAATACACCAAAGTAGTCGCAATCTAATGGTACAATAAACAGACGGTGTTTAATTGAGCGTCGGGACGAACAGTGGCCTTAATAATACTGTGGGAACAATACAATTTCGCTAAACGAGCATACAGCACATGTAAACGTCTAATCACAGTGAAAAGGCGGAGGAAGTAAGCTTCCATATGAAGTTAGCGCATGAACCCAACCATACGTAAAAGTGCCGCAGTTGATGGATAGATGGCAGCAGTGACATCAGTAACAGACTAATTTTAAATTTAAACATCGGAACATACAGAAAATCGCGAAAACACAGAAAGCACAAAAGCCCTCACAGAACGACGTCAGTAATTAAAACATAAGCTCACTTATATTTAGATTAGCACTGGACTC